>VZQC01004376.1:6696019-6745574 GCA_009823505.1 Rhizomys pruinosus
ACCAGCAGTGGATGGATGTTCCCTTTCCCCAAAACTTCTGCAACACTTGGTATCATTTGTTTTCTTGATTCTAGCCAGTCTTATTGGAGTAAGATGAATATCTTAAAGTGTTTTGATTTGCATTTCCTTAATGATTAGTGATCTTGACACTTCATTTTTTTAATTACTTCTTTATTTTTTTTCATTTTTTAACACTAGTAATAATTTTGAGTACAAAGCATCCTTATGTAAAACATTTGCAAGCAGTTGTGCCCAAACCCCACACGCCATGGGTCCCACCATCCAGCTGGGGGGGGTGTGTTCAATCAAGTTGATCAGTGGTGTCCAGACTATTTGCTGTAGTTTTGCCATTCACCCCAATCACAGCCCTTACATTCTACCATGCCCCCTCTTCCGCATATTGTTCCCTAGGCTTAGAAAAGGTGCACAGGTGGTCGAGAAGCAAAACAGCTACTTTTCTGGAGCTTGTTTTTGGACTCTGGTCAATTCTGGCTGTTTCCTTTCATGGGCTGACAGTTTGTCCAGGAATAACCTTTCAATCCTACTGATGAAGCACAAGAATTAGATATATAGGTATTTAAACAGTTGTAATTGTTACGGTAGGTTACTTTGGTATAGACACAGATGTTTGGGGTATGTTAATCCTGAATTGTGTTTTTCTGTAAAATATGACAGGGTCTTACTGTGGCTTATAACATCTCCTAACCACTAGAGGATGTAAGCTTGTGGCATCAGCCATGGTTATTCCTCCAAGGAGAGAGCTAATAGCCAATTAGATTTGGGATTACCAGGCATATGGCTGCCACTGCTGCATAGTATTTCCAAGCAGTGAGGTGTAGCTGGTGCTGACGAGGAGTCTTGTTGACTCAAGGAGACCCATATTTGCTTTATTGATTTGTGGCCTTTGGTAACACTCTCTGGTATTCCAGAGACCAAGTACACTTGCAAGTGTGGTCTACTCAATCATCTTTCCCATGCTTACATTAGGTCTTCGACAGCAGGGCCTTATCACCTCTCTTCTTACAGGTATCCAGTTTACAGGCAAGAAGCTTTTACTTTTTGGGGGAGGTCTTGGATCCCCTGGCCCAACATCTCCTTGGTAGAAAATCCATTGCTGATATCGAGCTCTTCTGTATTAATATATTTTGCTTAGTGCATAGCTTAAGGAGACTTTATATTACATTTGGATCTGAATAGAGATAATCCTTTTCACAGTTCCTATGTCTATTAGTCAATTAAAGAAAGCAGTTTTACCAGTTTTATAAGAGATTACTCTATAACAGTTGGCTCCAAATTTACAGTTAGAGAACAAACCTCATCTCATCATATTTCTCCTTGTTCTATGGGGGGGTAAGAAAGTCTCTCGTATTAAAACCTGCGGCACCTAGAGGTAAGTTTCATTAGGACTCATTATAAAAATTGTTGTACAAGTAGGATCCACAGAGGGGTTTGATGTCTGTAGCAATCTGAGGCTTTTCTTCCTTTCAGTGCTCAGACGGGCCAACCTTTCTGCTGGCACTTCCTGGTAATAATGTAAAGCTGTATCTTTTCTTTCTCAGCCATTAAGTTAGTGATATTCTGACCTGTTGGAACATACAAATCTTTTCCCAGAGTTAGTTTTAAGATTTGAATTGCAGGTTTTTGACAAAAAGGTTTCATATCTATCTGTATTCCCCTTTTTTATTTTAGGTTTTTGTTTTTTTGACTCATGAGTCTCAAAAAGGCAGTTGTATTACACATACCTATAGGCTGGAATCAAGGCACAGATTTCATCAAATTCACCCATGCTGTTTTGGGTGATGGTATGTGGTTAACTTGGGAAGCAAACTTAATTTTTTTTTATTAATTTTTTTTATTTATTTCTGTATGTGTTGAATGTATTGTCTGCATGCAAGTCTGTGCACCCGTGTCGTGCACACGCGCGGGGTCAGAAGAGGGTCTCGGATTCCCCTGGACTGGAGTTCTCCTGGAATTGGAGCTTCAGACGGCTCTCCAGCGCCATGTGGGTGCTGGGGATCGAACCCGGGTCCTCTGTAAGAGCGGTCGGCGCTCTTAACCGCTGGCCATCTCTCCAGCCCCAAACTAATTTTTTAAGTTAAATCATCCTACAGGTAAAAGAGAATGCTACAAGGTGATACTGTACAAAGAAAAATTATAGAGAACATTTATGTGCCAATCCCAAAGTATTGTTATACAGATTTTAAGTAAAACAAATGTTGGACAACAACAATTTATATTTCCATTAACTCCGGTGCATTTACTGTTTTTATCAGAACCTTTAAACCAATGTTGTTTAATATACACATATTTACTTTTATTAAGTCCTAAAAACACCATGTAACCTGTAGACAGAGTCTGGGCAAAATTGGATACTTGTTGAACTCACGTCAATTAAATATGTATTCATCGAATATAGACCCGTATCCCTCTCCTGCCCCTCCCATCTTCTCCAATTCACCATTTCAGTCAGTTTTCTGATGCAGTCCTTCTGTTGTTGTTCTTTTTTTGGTCTTTTTGAGACAGGGTCTCTCTGTAACCCCAGCTGTCCTGGAACTCACTCTTTGACCAGTGGCTGACAAGATCCCTGCCTTGCCTCCAAGTGCTAGGATTAAAGGTGTGCACCACACCCGCTTGTTCTTTTTTTTTTTAATTTTTAATTTATTTCTGTATGTGTATGAATGTACTGTCTGCATGCAGGTCTGTGCACCCATGTCGTGCAATGCCGCGGAGGTCAGAAGAGGGTTTCGGATCCCCTGGAATTGGAGTTTCAGACGATTCTCGGCCACCATGTGGGTGCTGGGGATCAACCCGGGTCCTCTGCAAGAGCGGTCGGCGTCTTAACTGCTAGGCCATCCCTCAGCCCTGCCCGTTTTTTTTATATGCATCCTCTCCAAAGAATATTTATAACTGGGTTATTGGCGCTAGCATCCAAAAATGATTTTTGTCTTTTTGAGACAGGGTCTCCCTGTAGCCCCAGCTGTCCTGGAACTCACTCTGTAGACCAGGCTGGCCTTGAACTCACAAAGATCCGCCTGCCTCTGCCTCCCAAGTGCTAGGATTAAAGGCGTGCGCCACCACGCCCGGCATTCATTTCCTCTTCTAATTTCCTTAGTATTTCTACTTCCTTTTGGAGCTTCTCAATCTCTTCCTGTAGCTCTTTGCTTCGCTGGTTGGTTTCCTTATCTTTTTCAGCATGGGATCTTTTCAGTGTTTCTACTTCCTTCCATAGTTTGTCATTCTCTCTCTCTAGATCCTTCTTGAGTTCTTCTTTCTCTTTTCTTAATTCTTTGATTTGCTCTTTATAATCTTGTAGTTCTTTAAGTATGTTCCCAATTGTGTTTTTGATATCTGTGTCCTGGGCCATCCCCAGGGGGATCCCACTGTAGGAATCTTCCACAGGGTTCGTAGACCTTGGTGCAGCATTATCCTTCCCCTTTCCCCTGTTGTCTCTTCTTCGTGTTCCTGGCATATGGGCTTCTCCTTGCCTGTATTCCAATGTGAGTCCCAAATGCCTCTTCACTGTGTTGAAGGCTTGCTTTGCTTGCTTTCTTCAGATGCCTTCGTAATCCCAGTTGGTGGTGGTGGGGGCGGGGGAGGTGCTCTATAGCCCAACGTACCTGGCACTTCAGCTTGTCTTAGGAGATCTCAGATATCAAGACTCACACAACCCTACCTTTTGTATCAGCTGGGAGGATAACTCAGCCCCCACAGCTACAAAAGCCAGTTAAGCCAAAGACAACTAAATTAAATCAAACAACACAACCCTACCTTTTATACCAGCTGGGAGGATAACTCCACCCCCACAGCCACAAAAGCCCATTAAGCCAAAGACTATTAAATTAAATCAAACAACAATCAGCCTTGCTGAAGCACCCAGCTCCTACCTACCTTCCTGCACTTCAGCTGGTCTTGGGAGATCTCAGATCTTCTTTTTCTTTCTTAAGAAGTGTGGCATCTCTTTCTTGCTCCACATACTGCTAAGTCTCCAGGGTTTAGATATGAGGCCAGCTTCTCTGGGAAAGGACAAGTGAATGACATAATGCTCATAAGCTCAGCTAAACTCAGGTGAACCAAAATGTCTTGCCCCTCTCTAAGTATTAGTCCAGTGACAGGAAACATACAAAAATAGGGAGCTGAAGAGTTGGGGAGCAGAGCTATTGTGCAATGGAGACTGCATGGATGGAATCTGTGCTCACTTCTCATCTCTTGGATGCTTGGTGATTGGAGACTGCATGGATGGAATCTGTGTTCCCTTCTCATCTCTTAGATGCTTGGTGAATGGAGACTGCATGAATGGAATCTGTGCTCCTTTCTCATCTCTTGGATGCTTGGTGAATGGAGACTGCATGGATGGAATCTGTGTTCCCTTCTCATCTCTTAGATGCTTGGTGAATGGAGACTGCATGAATGGAATCTGTGCTCCTTTCTCATCTCTTGGATGCTTGGTGAATGGAGACTACATGAATGGAATCTGTGCTCCTTTCTCATCTCTTGGATACTTGGTGAAATCCATTTTTAAAGCATTGGTATCTCAATGTATTTTATACCTATTCACTATTAATATGTGCAAGAGTATCAGCACTGAGAAAATCTTTTTTACAGAAAATAAAATCACCCTAAATCCTGGCTCTTCAACTCAACTACTACTGTGTCTGTGGATGTTTTCTTTTGATCTTTTTTTGTAGACATAGCACTGTTGAAATTATTGAGGATGGTTTTAAAATCCTTTTCTTTTTCATTTGACATTTGATGTTACTTCACAACCATCAATTAGATAATGATTCCAATCTAGCCCAACCCCTGTTTCTGTAAATAAAGGTTCATTGGAACGCAGCCATATGCACCCATTTTCATGTTGCCCATGTCTGCTTTAATATGACAGCAGCAAAGCTAGTGGTTATCATAGGAACCCTATGGGCTACAAAGGCTAAAATACTTATTTTCCTGTTCACCAAGTACCAGTTTACATTTAATCACATGTACACTTTGGACCTTTTAAAAATGCCATGTGTATTTATTTAACTTTTTATTTTTAAAGGCTTATCTATTCTAATCCATGCCCCCCAAGTGCTCCTGCATGTGGGTGCACACCATGGACTCTGGTCAAGCTACCAAGCATCGCACCAGGAAGAAAATCTAACTCTACTTTTCCCAGATCCCACCAGTTGTCAACAGAGTCTCAGCCAGGCTGGGACTTCCTGGCCACTTTCCCCATCATGCTGGGGAATTTCTAACCATGCTGAATATTCAGATGACTTAGTCTTGAATTATTGTTAATACCTCAATGGATTTCAGAGTTCACATATGTATTTGAAAACAGATTTCCACCAGGCATGGTGGTGCATGCCTTTAATCCCAGCACTCGGGAGGCAGAGGCAGGCAGATCTCTATGAGTTCAAGGCCAGCCTGGTCTACATAGGGAGTTCCAGGACATCTGGGGGTACAGGGAGACCCTGTCTCAAAAAGACCAAAAAAAAAAAAGAAAGATTTGAAAGATGTCCTTGGCTGGGGAGATGGCTCGGTGGGTAAGAACACTGACTATGCAAGGTGGAGAACCTGAGGATTAGTGCACAACACACATGTGAAAAGCCAGGTGTGCTTGCTCACCTGTGCTTTTAACCCCACTGCTGCTTATTGGAGGTGGGAGTAGAGATCGGTGGATCACTGGCTGGCTCCAAGCCTAGCCAAAAAGTGGTGAGCTGCAGGTTCCATGAGAAATCCCATCTCAAGGGACTAGGGCAAGGCACAAAAGATGAAGACACTTGACATGTTTCCCAAGCTCTATACACAGACTTGGGCACATGCACCCACACACATATGTACACACACACATACAATACCACACACACACACCAGAAGCACCAAATTTCATGGGTACCTTTACAGGCAGTAAGTTCTACAAAAATCCCATCAAAAAAAGTACCTTTTCCTATTACAGTATATTTCAACCTATAGACACAGAACAAGAATGGGCTTTTACTAACTGTAGTTTTCAATTCAACAAACATAAAATGAATATCAAGTAGGCAGGCAGAGCCATATTTCTTATCTGTGGGGCTTTAGTGCAAAAGGAATTGAGCAGATTGCCCTTTCAAAAGTTAGAGAAGATTTGGAGATGGTGGCAACAAACATTAAAACAGAGGGTCCTTTGAAGAATTAAAACCTTTGTGAATGAAGTCAATCCTATGGTAGACAATGTACATGGAGGGTCACAGCTATTAATGACTCTGGTCAGCAGAAAGTCCTACTAAACACAGGCAGTGGTCAGAAAAGAGGGCAGCATCTTGAAGAAATGTTTGTCTGTTCTTCATCTAGAAGAGGGAAGACTGAACTCTTCTGTGGGCTTTAGTGACAGTTATTCTGAGTACATCAACTTGGAGTCTCAACCACCTGCCTGGGCCCTTTGTAGATAAGAGTATGGGCTCTCAGCTCTGCCAGAATTCAAGTTGTAACTGTGATATACCATCGAGGATACCTTGAAGTCACTTTCAGTTTCTTCATCTGAAAAGTTGGCTTAATAAGCGTTCTTGCCTAGAGGGTTTCTCATCATAAATACTATGAAGGTTGCTCTGCTTGCTTTTTCTGACAATGCCTTGATTCATTTGTGAATTTTGATAGTGTCTCTTCAAAGGGATGTCAAACTAGTTATTTTTACTGAAAAAGGTGTTGGTGGTTTGCAGTAGATGAATATGCTTATTTTTTTTCCCTTTCATGTGAGCCATGTGTGCTGCTCAGAGTCACCTTTCAGCCACAGGTGAGAAAACATTGGCTTTGCATACAGAGACCGAGTGTGGGGCTGGGGCAGAGGGTGAGTGCTAACATTGCTTTTATGCTTCTAGGACCAAAAGCAGAGTGGTTGCTTCTTTGTTAGAGAGGAAAGTACAGAAAAAAAAAAATCCTGAATTCCAACAGCATTTAGCCAAGTATGTCCCACTAAAGCAAGTTGCCTCTACATCCTGAAAAACCATGAAAACTTCTAGCTAGCCAGTAGGAACGAAGCTTCTGTGCCAGTAACAGCTTGATTTCTCCTTATTCTATGAGTCGATTAAGTTGTGTCTTCAGCAGTAGGGTTTTGCTGTCAAGTTCTAGAGGATAACCAGGAACATTGTAACTTTTGGAGATCTGAGGAAACTCATTAGCCCACAATTCCAAACTGGGTAACTCATCCCTGGTACATGTATAATATTATATATGTGTGTATGTATGTGAATATATATATATATATATATATATGAATTTGGCATTATTTTATATTTTTCATAACTTTTTGCTGAATATAGCAATACCTTCTAAATACTTTTGTGCTGGATTAAAGTAGAGACTGCTTGGTGAAACATCATTTATTAGGGGAAAGTTTACTCCTAGCTGGAGATCTCATGAACAAGAGACATTCTAGCTAATGCCTAAGCCCATGTAACAAATACTAGCCTTCTCAAGGACTCTGTAGGAGAGTGCTTAGCACAGTGCTTTTGGTGTTGGGGCGAGCGGGCCACTAAAGTGGAAGGCAGCATGGAGCAGAGAATTTCCATCAGGCTCACCCAGTGCTCTCTAAGGGTAGAATGAGCTGTTGTTTTCAGAATTGCAAGGTGTAGCTATTTCTGGTTACCAGGGCCCTGACGTCGGAGGACCAGCTCTTGTTCTCCGAATGGATGGTCAGGAGAATGATGCAAGCAGCAAAGGAAAATTAGCTGCTGCATTGGTTCCTTCCTCTTCCTTCCAGTTTCCTTGACTAAGGTGGTTCCCCTTGGCCCAGTGGATGTGAGCTGACACAGACTATGTGCAGGGCCAATGGCAGAAGGCTGTTCACACACAAATAGCCAGCTTCTCACAAAGGTGAGTTAGTGATCTCTGAGCATCCGCAGACCACTTATCGTATCGACAAGATGTCCTGTGTAGCAGAAACAAGGTGGATTCCACCACTGGAAATGGAAGGCAGATCTGGACTCCAACTTGATCCTTTGTACCCTACAAGATATACTATGGCCTTTTCACATTATTTATTCATTTGTTTGTTGCCATTAGTGCTACGGATGGGGACAGAAAAGGACTATGCTCTTGGATATGGTGTTGGTTGTCTTCATTTATCAATTTGACACACCTGGAAGAGGGAACCTCAGAGAATTTCCCCCATCAAGTTGGCTATGGCCATGTTTGTGACACATTTTCTTAATTGCTAATTAATGTGGGAGGGCCCGGCCCATTGTGGGAAGTGCCAGTCCTGGGCAGGAGGTCTTGGGTCATATAAGAATGCAGGCTGAGGACAAGCTAGGGAAGTGAGCCACCTCACAGCATTCATTCCTGCATGGTGTCCGCTTCTGCTCATCCCCAGGTTCCTGCCTTGGCTTCCCTTGATGAGGGACTGTAAAATGTAAGCTGAAGCAAACCCTTTCTTCCTCAAGTTGTTTTGGATCAGTGTTTTGTTACAGCCAGAGAACGCTAACTAGAACAGAAATTGACACCAGAGATTAGGACATTGCTATGACAGACCTGACTGTGTTGTTCTGGGGAAGATTGTGGAAGTTTTAGAGCTTTGGGCTGGAAAAAGCCATTGAAAACTCAGAGCTTAAAAAGATATTGTTGTGATAAGATGCAAATGATGGAGGCTTGGCTTGTGAGTTTCAGAGGGAAATTTGAGAGTTCCTCAAAGACTCTGTTAGGCCCATTCCTGTGGTAGTTCGAATTAAGAATTTGTAGAAGAGAAATCTTTTCTGCTTTACTGGGACAATGAATACTATTCAGCTGGGGCTGAAAAATCAACAGTGATTAACAAGAGAACAGTATCATTAAGGTAAACCATTCTGGGACTTATTTCCTCAGGGTCAGCACATAGAAGGGTCCAGAGGAGGGCAATGCTACATCTCAAGACGGAAGCAGAACTTAGTAATGTGTAGAATTCTCCCACGTGGCACTGGTTTGAGCAGCATAAAAGCTGCAGAATTGAAGGGACCTGGAGAAAATCTGAGGTTGGCACCATGGATAGACCACCTGTGGTCATACAGCCTTAGCTACTGTATATTCAATACAGGATATTGAAGATGCCAGGACGGTGGGATGACTCCCAAGGGCAGCAGGTAAGCTGAGGTTGTGTGTTATGTATGGCAGAACCTGAGATGTGGGGCTGCTCAAGCCCTTTGGAGCCCAGAAGACCACGAGTGAGTCCTAGACGTCAGACACTATTGAGTAAATTGTGAGCCCTTTACAATATGTGATTTGGGTTTTGCTTTGATCTGATTGTGCACCAATTCTTCCCTTTTGGAGTAAGAAACATTTATCTTATTTTTATTTTACAGGAGCCCACAGTTAAGAGACTGGATTTTTTTAATCGATTTTTTACAATTTTCATATGATATATTTTGATGGAATTTAGATACCTATCTGTGCCTACCCTTACTGCCCCCCACTCAATTTAATGTATTTTAGTGCATATATATATATATATATATATATATGTGTGTGTGTGTGTGTGTGTGTGTGTGTGTGTAATTAAAAAGCCTATAAAGTTTAATTTGTGTCCCCATACGTCCTTCCCTGTAAGTCCATCCATGGAAGCTTGATAACGTACCACAAGTCACATCCTTGAAAGAAACTGACTTTCTCCCTCACAGCAGCCATCGGTTCTTCAGGTAAGGTTGGGGTTTCCTACCCATTTCTGTATGTCAGTGCTGGGATTTTGTCTGGTTTGAGCTTAGAGCTTGCATGGTACTAGTCCGTGCTATGACCATTGCTGTTAATTCATATAAGTAACTGCCCAACTGTCTGAAAAACTCTATTTCCTTGTTGTCATATACCACCTTTGGCTCTTAAAACCTATTCACCTTCTCCCCTTTTGAAATAGTCTCTGAGCCTTGGGAGCCAGAAGTTTGATATAAATGTCCTATTCATGGCTAAGCAGTCTTCAACTTCTTGTTCTCTAAATGCTGGCCAGTGTGGATTTCAGTGTTAATTACCATCAGCTGCATAAGAAAGTTTTTTGATGAGAGTTAGATGTTTCAATCTATGTGTATAACAGTAAGTTATTAGTATCAGTCTAATACTATACTATTTAGTAGAATACTAATGTTAGGCTCTCCCTTATTCCAGGTGACCTTTTGGGCTCAGCACCCCACCTCCTGCTCCTGAGGTCCCAAGGACAAACCAAGGAAAACTCTCCAAACTACAATTTTGGGGAGACTAGCAAGTTTCATGGGCTTGCTCACAGAGCGAATGGGTGAGGGGAGGTCACTTACAGGATTCTTGGTGGTCTTCCTCCTCATGTTCACCCTGGGCTGAGACCCCTAAAGAAGGCAGAGACCCCTGAAGAGGGCAGAGACCTCAGCACAAGAGGACACCATGAGAGAGACCTGCTTCCTAGTACTCTGGGCTTATAAACCCTTAGTCCTTCCCCCTCATACGGCAAAGGGGAACTGGCTGGTTGGGTAACCTGACTCCTCTCTTTCCTTCAGAAGAACCATAATCACATTCACAATCTTGGTGAGGCATTGATGTCCAGGGCCAGTCCATTTGGAAGAATGTCCATACCATGTGTCAAGTTGACAAGGTGTCAATTGTGCCTGATAGCTTTAGTTGTCAACTTGACACACCTGGGAAGATAGAACCTCAATTAAGGAATTTTCTCCATTAGATTGGTCTGTGGCAACATCTGTGAGACAATTTCTTAATTGCTAACTGATGTGGGAGAGACCAACCCATTGTGGGTGGTGCCACCCGTAGGTTGTGTAAGAAAGCAGGCTGAGCACAGGTCAGAGAGTGAGTCAGTATGCAGTATTCTTCCAAGGAGCCTGCTTCAGTCCCTGCCTTCAGGTTCCTGCCTTGGCTTCCCTTGATGATGGACTGCAAAGTGTAAGCTGAATTGTGAGTAAAACTTTTCCTCCCCAAGTTGTTTAGCAACAGAAAGCAAACCAGGACGGATGCTAACATACTATAATATTCATCTTACTGTTTACTGGGATTACAGAACTTGAACTTTAAAAGCCAGAATTCCAACTTATACTCCTTCCCTCTCTCACCCTCCTTACTCTCTCACACATAACTTTCCTGTCTCAGCAGTGGTTCTGTTTGTCTATGAAAAGCTGCTTTGTCTTTGAAAGAGTCTCACATTTTACCATTAAGTATTTCTAGCATGCATCTTTCCCTCTTTTCTATTTACACCAAAGCTACATTCCATCCACTCAAAATCAGAGCCTTAAAATTTAGAAATTGTTTAAAAATGTAGAATGTACTGGAAGTAGTGGAACATTTCTGAGATCTCAGCAATTGGTAGGTTGAGACAGGAGTACAGTAGGTTTAAGGACAACCTAAACCTAGATTACTTAGCAAGGACACACACACACACACACACACACACACACACACACACACACCTTGAGGCAGATATGAAGGCTGTGAAAGGTATTCCAGTTTATAGCATTTGCTGACCTTTTGTGACTATATTTTTGGTTGCTAGTCTATTCTTGGTGCCATTTGTCTTCTGATATTTCTAACCTGTTATGCAACTGCCTGGGTAAAATCTTTGAAAATATAAACTTCTTTTTAAAATTTTATTTATGTATTTATTTAAATTTCCTGTGTGTTATTCTGTCTGCATGTATCTAAGTGCATTCATGTCATGCAATGCCTGTGGAGGCCAGAAGGTGTTGGATCACCTGGGGCTGGAGTTCCAGATGACTGTTAGCCACTATGTGGGTGCTAGAAACTGAACCGAGATCCTCTGCTAAGAGAGCCTGCTTTTAACCACTGAGCCATCTCTCTTGCCCTGAGAATGGAGAGTTCTTATGTTGTATTTGATATCTAGCTCACAAGATGCTAAGCTTCTGTTGATATGTTTTCTCCCTTGGATACTTTTAGGGTCAACTCAACTGGATCCAAGCTAGATAGTCCAGTCTTGCCCTGCCTCTGCTGCCTTCTAACTCCATACTAGCTCTCTGGGCAAGTCAGTTGAGTTCACTATCCCCAGTTTCTTTATGTATGTCGAGAATTGTGAGTAAACCCATCAGTGTGTTTAGCATAGTTTTTAGTAACACCCGTAAATGTGAGACATCATTAAGATAGGATGAAACGATAGCATTCATTAAGTACAAACCACATGAATGCACAGCAGTTTAAAGTGTCTTAAATAGGAATTGTAACCCACAGTTTTACAGCTAATGAAGCAGTATATCAGGGAAATATAGTTTATCTGTCTCAGATCATACAGTGCTCCCAGGGCTGAGAAACCAGTGTTGGTCCAGCTACCCCTAAAGATTAGAGCCCACATGTCTTCTCAGTCTCTCACATTCAGATCATTGATATCTTGAGCTAAAAAATCCTAGTACAACTCTTTTGTAAAAAATATTTTTCTTTATTTTATGTGTATGAGTGTATTCCTCATGTATGTATGGTTGTTATCTGCCATGTGGGAATTGAACCTGGGTCCTCTTCAAGAGCAGCCAGCACTCCCAACTGGTGAACCATCTCTCCAGCCCGTTTAGTACAACTTTGATGCCACCTGATGAGATTTCTGTCAGTGTCTAGAATAAAGAGGTAGAAAACAGTCCCCTATGGATGTTATCTTCCTGGCCATGGGTGCCGACTGCTTTCTTTTGCTTCCTGGTCTCCCTGACTTAGGAAGTCTAGGGCAGTGGGCAGTGGGCAGGGGGTCAGCTCTGTAATTCTGTAATTGCTCACTTACTGTGTAGCAAGAAGCCACAATTGCAGCAGGGGTCCTTTCCTTGATGAATAATTGCCCTGTCACAGAAATCTATTTAGACAACATCTTTCTAGTGTGCAACCACCAGTTGATTTAAGAAGCAAACCTTTATAGCTCATTGCCAGAGGATGAAATATGAAGTTTACACAGACCTTGCTAAAGTATTTATTGTAAATCATTAGTTACTTTGAGTTGCTACCCATGTATCAAGTAATTCCTATTTAGCTCCATATACTGGAATTCTTTGAACTTTTCCATCAAAATTGTACCATTTGCCTAAGAATGTGATTACTGTTTTCTTTTGTGAATTTTTATTGAATTTCTGTATATTTCATATAGACCATCTCAATCCATCTTAATCATCTTTATACTCCCTTCCTCACTAAGGAAGTGCATGACCATATGGAAATAGAGCCTACAAGCTCCTGGGACCTTGCTCACAGGAACATATATCAATGGTGTCAGCATGCACAAGACCCATGTAAACTCAACTAATTACTGGTTTTTAAAATCCTAGGCTGAGATATTCATGTAAAGAAACTGAGGCCCAAGGACCCTCAATTATCTGGGAACATTCAGCATGTTTTTTAACGCAAGAACCACAAATATTTAAGGATGTGGTTAAGAACATGGATAGCAAATACCTCACCCACTCTTCAGGTTTGCAGACAGAGAGAGGGAGTGAACAGGTAAGGCACAGAATAGCTCCCTGTACCAAACATTGTATTCAATGTTTTATGCAGCAACTTAATTTCCCTGACAACTTCTATGGATAACCCCTATTATCATATTTATTTTATAGATAAATTGGGGACCACCGTCTCCTATCACAAAGCAGTAGAACCACAACCCACAGTGAAAATAATCAACTTTCTCAAATCTCTTTGTGACACAACCACACACAGTCTCACAGCTCCAAACAGCTCATTCCTGGCTTCTGTGGGTGGTTTATATGAGGTAGTGTGGCTGCAGTTCCCCATCGTCAGAGCTGCAGCTGAATACGCAGGAGGGAAGCTGCTATGTACAGCAAGCATTTTCATCTTGCCACCAACAAAGATCAAGCACATGAATCTGAGCCCCCTGGGGTAGGAGAAGGAGTGGGGCTCTCTTCTGCCCTGAGCACTCTACCCGAAGCACACAGCAATATGGGCTGACAGTTAGTGTGAATGGATGCGATCAAAACACCAAATCTGATTGATGCTGAAAGCACACCCATGTGGGAACACACAAAAGGATGGAGAAGAAGGGTGGCCATATGAAGCAGGCACTGCTTAAAAATTCTAATCCTCATAAGCTTCTGAGGAAGCTGCTCTTTTCACTGGTAGGTTTTAATATTTATTGCAAAAGGCTGTTTTAATCCTGATGAAAATAACATGTCCACAGGAAAAGAAGTATTGTAGCTAGGATGAATAAATGTGGCCTTGGCATTTAAAATGTTTCACGAGGATCCATAGAGACCCAATAGGACTTAATAGAGGGTAAAGGTGACTTAGAAATGGATCTTGGCAGTGGCCAGGAAATACTGCTCTAAAGAGGAAGCTGAGTTCAAAAGGGAATGTATGTTGGCTAGTTTTGTCTGAGTTGCTTCCTGAATGAAAGGCCTATACTTCTGATAGGACAGAAGTTAATACAGCTCACAGGTAAAGAGGAAGGATCAGAGTTCATCTACCAGGATTTGAATCCCAGCTCTGCTGCTCCAACCCTCATCCCTGTCACTAAAATGAAGAGGATGATCAGCACTGCTTGCTTTGCTATCAGTAAAGTGTAAATCACAGAGCTGAGAGTGGCCCCAGAGCAAGTGTTAAGTAACTGGAAGATTTATTATTACCACTATAATTCTTATTATTTTATGATTTTCTGTAATGTTACTGAACATTTTTTGCTAGAAAATTGGATGTCAAATGTGAATCAAGCAGTAGAAATTAGGAAGGTCTGTTGGAAAGAACCAGAGAAAACAAACAGTAAATATCCTCTACTACGAATTGGATTTTGAACTGGGTTTAAGTTAGGAGGGAAAGTAAGAGTCCCTTCCTTGCCATGAGGAACAGAAGCCAGTTATATATTCACACAGGGTTTGCACTGGCAGGTAAAAGTCATTGCAGGAGTCTGGCAGTGTGGGCGCACAGAACTGTGAAGACAAGAAGTCTGTCTGCCAGCCCTGGGCTGCTGCTGAAATCCTGTTTCACTGATAGAGTAGGTAGTTTCTAACCACCAGGACAATTTCTTCTTTATCTCCCCATTGCTAAAAGTGGTCCAGCAAGGCAGGCTTCTGTGTTGTCTTTGTGGGAGTGTGTGGAACGATCCTGCCTCCTCCTGTAGTGTGAGTTCACTTTCCCCTCTTCAAAGAAGGCTGAACTCAATAGGCTCCAAGGCATGGAAAATTATGGTATCTCAACTTCATATGAAAGTCAGATAAGACAGTATGAAATTTAAAGATCCATTTACCTCGCAAAGTGGTAGAGAATGTAAATGGTTCTGGAACTATAGTGTCTTCTTGCTAATTACTCTCTCGTGCTTTTTTTTGTGTCCCTGTAGGTTAGATACCAGGCTGAATATTGCAAATCCAACACTGGGGCTGGAGATCTGGCTCAGTGGTTAAGAGCACTGACTGCTCTTGCAGAGGACCCGGGTTTGATTCCCAGTACCTGCATGATGGCTAAGAACCATCTTTAACTCCAGTTCCAGGGGATTCTGACACCCTCTTCTGACCTCCGCAGCACTGCATGACATGGGTGCACCAACCTACATGATGAAGACAGTACACTCATACACATAAAAATAATAAATAAATAATATTTAAAAAAAGAATCCAGCACCAAGATCAAATTACTAGGAAGAAATACATGGAGTGGGGAGAGGGCTCAGTGGGTAAAGCACTGGCTATGCAAGCATGAGGACCGGAGTTCAGAGCCCCAGCACCCACATAGAAGCCTGTAACCCCAGCTCTGTAGTGATTTGCTGGCTAGACAACCTAGAGAAACAGGATCTCTCATGAAACTTGAGGCTGTCTATCTCCAAAAGTTAAGATGGAGAGTGATAAAGGAAGACACTATGTTAATCTCGGGCCTCTCCAGATATTTATGCACAGGTGATTCCACCCCAAACACATGTGGATGGACACACACACACACACACACACACACACACACACACACAAAAGATGAAATGGTAAAGGTTGTCTTCTTGACTAAATTCTACACACTCCTTCCAGTCTTTAGGAAAATGCCTCGTGTTCTCTGTAGTTAAATTCTTAAGGAGCATATCTAGCTGAAAAGCTTGGTGTGAAGCTGGCAGTTATATCATCTTTTACCTACAATCACAGGTAGTCTCCGAAGCCATCATCTCCTCTTTCTTATCTCGTGCTCTCTACTTCATTCCCTGTGCTGTTATCACACAGAACTTTCTAAAACATAATCCAATGATGTCACAGCCTTGTTTAACACCTTTCAAAGCCTCCTCATCTAACACTAAATTTCTCAAACTGGGAAAAAGTGAGAGCCCAGGACAAACATGGTGATCTTCATGCCTAGGATGATAAAGGTAAAGCATCATTTCATGAATATGTTACAGAACATAGCACATAATTTGGTTGAATTTTAAAGACAAGCCATAGGATTCCAAGAGGAATTTCGTGTTTAGAATTACTGGGTCTTGACCAGGCCCAGGACTTAGGGAGAGAAGCAACTACTGTCCAAAGACTTTAGATTGAAAAAAAATCTTAGTCCTGATAGATAAAAGCAAACTTCTTCATGGAAACAAAGTCTCTGAAATCAGGAGTCAGCCTCTTCTTCCCGATTCTATTTCCTTCCCAATATCCTATGCTCTTTGCTGCTCATCTTCAATGTCAGTTACAATGTTCTTTGCTAATTCTACTTTTTCAGCTCTGTCTCTCAAACACCTGTCTTTAGTCATTCATCTTAAAAAGCTGAAGGATGGTGGTTCTTTTCCACACTTCTTCCGACTGCTTCCATAGGGAGCCTCTGATGGTGGTTCTCCGTGAATGAACCAAGATGGAAAGCTATGCAGCTGCTGTACCTACATGCACCCAACCCAGTGGAACAAAAACCAATTGGTCATGTTCTAGTTGAGATTTTGTGTCTCAGAGTAGAAGTTAAGGGTTTCGTTTTAACCAACTCTTGCCCACAGAGTTCTCTGTGTGGACGGAAAATTACCCTGATGATTCATGCTGAATCTTTCCTTCCAGAGACTTTTGCCAATGGCCACAATTTGTTATTGCCTTTTAATTTAGTAGTTGGCAGCAGAAGCTTCTGTTGTAAGAAAATGAGAAATTTCAGTCTTTCTCTAATGAAAGGGATTGTTCTCACTACTCTTAACATGTTTCCCACTAGAAAGCAGAGTGCAGTGGCTTCCTGTAGTGGAGTCAGGAGCGCCCTCGTTTTGCTCCCAGTCCAGCCACTTGCCTGCTGCATGAACTTCTTCAATCTACTGGGTTTCACTTTGCTTCCTACCATGCAGGGAAGGTGCAGAGGTTGGATACAAATGAAAAGATAATGGAAGGATGCCCAGTATATTCATTACTTTTCTGCTGCTGTGATGAAACACTGTGACCAATGGAATTTATAGACATTTATTTGAGCTTAAGGTTTCAGAGATATTAGAGTCTGTTGTGGCAGGGATGCCTGGTGGCAGAAGATGGCAGGAGCAATAACTGGAGAGCCCACATCTTCAAACAGAAATGGGTAAACAGAGCGACTGGAGTTCTGGCAAGGCCTAAGAGCTCTCGGGGCCCGCTCCCAGTGGCCTGCTTTCCCCAGCATGGCTGCACCTCCTAAAAACTCCCCAAACTGTACCAATTAGGGACAAAAGGTCCAAATTCCTGGGGTCTTATGGGAGACATTCTTATTCAAACCACCACATCCAGCAACCATGGAAACCCAATAATTTATGTCTGTCTTATTTCCCTATGTTTAGAATTTAATAATTTTACCATGAGCGTTAATGACTATGCTTTGTTAATTGCTAATCAATCATGCAATTTAAGGACTGGGTACTAGTGATAAACAGATATAATAATGCTATATTCTATTCCTTATGAGAGAGGACAACCTGAGGAAGGGGAGTCTGCTGTAAAATGCTCATTTTCCTTCTGTGTACTGCTTAAGCATGGTAAGAGGGTATCTGGTTAGGCATGGTTTTCAGGCTCAGCTTCTTGGAGGAAGTGACGAGGCATGAATTAGCATCATATGCCATGAACATTTAACAGAGACCGGAAGCATTAACTATAGGAGCGGTTACACATAGTCAATGTGTGGATGAATATGTTTCCAGTTTGTGATGTAAACTGGTTGGAGGGAAATTGAACCTTCATAGATGATGAGAAAATATATTTTAGGAAGGCCAAAGGCAAATTTTAAAATTATGAAAAATTTATTTTCATTTTTATTCAAAGAAATTTTAACTTAATTCTAGGAGGTTGTATGCTCTAGTCTTTGAGGAAAAGCTAAAGTTGTAAAGTTATTGGTTTTTGAAATGCACTAAACATATTAAAGTCCCTACGTAGGTATGCATATGTGTGGGATGTTTGGGAAGTTTTGTTGGAAGTACTGTGGTCTGTTTCCTACCCTGTGGATGGAAAGAAGCTCTTAAATGAGGCTGTGATTGTGCGTAACTTCATTTCTCTTTCTGTGGCTCATGACACCTATTTATTAAATAGGAATAATTCTGATGCTACATTGTGGAGTTGAAGATTAATATTCATAAGACATTTAAAACACTGGTTGTCAAATATTAATGTTAAATTAGAAAGAAAAATGATTGTAAGATTAGTTTGGAGTCTATCCCTAAGTGAACCATAGTGTTACTGGATGGTTTAGCATGTCTTTGATAAGTAAATTAATCACCACCACTACCCTGTACTAATAGAAATTAATAGGTCAACAAATTGGACTATGGTTCTCAGGAACATAACTCTAGAAAGAATTCCCAGCTCTAGCTTCCAAACCCTTGTTAGTTACTTAAGGCCATAAATGTATTACTGTATGACAAGAGAAACCATATTCTTGGACATCTAGGAGTGTACTCCTGCTGATATACAAAGAACTGATGAAAGAACAACATAGTAATTTCTCCTGTGGGACAAGGAAATATCTGATAAACTGAGATGACTTTACTCTGAACTTTTGAGCGTCCTCTCCAGTGATGACCTAGGCTCCCCTGAGTCTTCCAGAGAGGCACATGAAATAACCAAATCTTGCCTGTTTATTATTCTATCCATGAACATTTTATTCCAAAGTTTCAAAATGCTAGCCAATTTGAACTGAATGGTTCAATTAGTACATGAAAGTATTTGATTATACCCGGAGATAAATATATTTTAGTTCTCTCATAACATTGCTTTTTTAACTCATGATGGAGGCCATCAAGTTCAGAATTCTTAAAATATCTTGATTGAACACTGTGGTGGTTTGAATGAAAATGTCCCCCATAGGCTTTAAGTATTCAGACATTTTGTCTCCAGTTGGTGGCACTGTTCTTGGAGGTCTTAGAAGGTGTGGCCGTGCTGGAGGAAGTAGGTCATTGGGGGCAGGCTTGGTGAGTTTAACAAGCCTTGCGGTCTCCATTCTCTCTCTCTGCTTCCTGTGATCATTGTGCGATGTGACCCTCGGCTTGCTGCTCCAGCCCCGGCCACCATGCTTCCCGCCATAATGGACTCTGATTCCCTGGAACCATCAATCGTAAGCTCAAATAAACTCTTCCTTTTATAAGTTCCCTTGCTCATGGTGGTTTTATCACAGCAACAGAAAAGTGACTAATACAAACACCTCCTCTCAGGGAACAGGCACTGAAGCAAACACAGGAGTGCTGCCATCAAGCATCTGATAAAAATACTCATCAAAATCCCAATTCTAGACCATCCCTCCTGAGCCAAGGTATCTGCACATCCCCAAGACACACAGTGCATATCTCAATACACAATAGCACTTAAAGACACTGAGATTTGCATCAAGCATTGCATTTGACCTAATTATGTTTAGTAATGATCCCCTTGTGTGTGTGTGTGTGTATGTGTGTGTGTGCATGTGTGTGTGTACATGTGTGTGGGGTGCCTGTGTGCACACATGTGTCACATGCATATGGAGCCCAGAGGTTGTCTTTGGATATCATTCCTCGAGTGCCATCTACTTTGTTTATTTTTGTTTTGTTTTGTTTTGAGACAGGATCTCTTACTGACCTGGCACACTCACCACACAGCCAGGCTGGCCAGCCAGCTTGGACACTCACCATGCAGCCAGGCTGGTTGGCCAGTGAGTCCCAGCGTTCTGTGGTCCTGTCTCTCCAGCACTGGGATCATACACATGTGCCACCATGTCTGGATTTTTTCTTTTTTAATGTGGTTCTGAGCAAACCCAGACCTTCATGCTTACCAGGCAAGTACTTTATCGAGTTAACTAGCTTCCCTGCCTCAATGATGGGCTCTTTTGAAAACTATAGCATTAAGATTCGTTTCCTGGGGCTGGAGAGATGGCCTAGCAGTTAAGAGCGCCGACCGCTCTTGCAGAGGACCCGGGTTCGATCCCCAGCACCCACATGGAGGCAGAGAACCGTCTGAAACTCCAGTTCCAGGAGAACTCCAGCTCCAGGGGAATCCAAGACCCTCTTCTGACCTCCGCGGCATTGCACGACATGGGTGCACAAACTTGCATGCAGACAGTACATTCATACACGTACAGAAATAAATAATTAAAAAAAAAAAAGATTCGTTTCCTAAAAGATGGAATAAAAATATACCCCCCCACACAGACAGTGGGCCATACCATTCTCTATTTATCAGTCCAGAACGTCAGGATTTACTCTCCTTCTCCTTTTCAGTCAACAGGTGACACTCAAGTCATGTTGTTTCTGCTGTGAGTTCAAGGCCAGCCTGGTCTACAATGTGAGTTCCAGGACAGCTGGGGCTACAGGGAGACCCTGTCTCAAAAAGACCAAAAAAAAAAAAAAGAAATGTTTGTAGAGTCCCTCAAATGTCTCCATTTCTGCTAAAGCTTATGTCTTGAATGTCAAGACTGTTCTCTCACCTTCACTCTCTGTCCTCTGTAATTTATCACTAATTTATCGTGTAATTAGTCATATCAATCTGAATTGTTTTCCTAATATACATCTTATCAAATTACTTTTCCACTTAAAATCTCCCCTGCATTCCCAGCAGAACCGCTTCTGTGAGGGGCACTCCCAGTTCCCTGTCCCTTCAAGCTTATCCTTAGGGTGTCACCTTTTAAAGCCGGCCCTTGTCTCCCTTTCTATTCATGCCAGATCCTCCCTCCCTTGTCTGATTCTTAGCCAAGCATAGCAAGGCCAGCTGGTGAGAGCCTTGAGAAGAACAATGGCACCAGGCCTGCTTAATGGAGCACTGCCTGTGCCAGGGAAGTTTTCTGGATTGGAGCAGTTGATTTTGAGTTGTGGCCCATCCTCTGACCCATATTGACAAGCTGTGTTCAGCGAGAATTAAAGCCTTGTGAACTGGAGTAAGAAGGGACAGAAGAAAGAAGTCATTGTGGGTCTAGAGGGAATCAATATTGTGTCTTTGAAAAGGCCCGTGTTTGTTCCCAGACTAACCATCTGGGCTGTGTGGCCCCAAATTAGCTACAAAAGAGAAAAGAGAATGAAATTGGCATGGAAGAACTTTGTAAAGGGCAGGTCTGCAAGGTAGCTTGTCTGGGAAGATGAAGGAGCAGCCGAAGTCATTCTATAGATGTGCAATCAAGAAAAGGAAGCAAAACTTAAATGTTAATGCATACCTGCTGGTCACCTGTCCTCGCCTGTGCCCTCCCAAATGCTTTCCAGATGTGAATAAAGAGCTATTTGTACAACATTCATAATTTCTTCCTAAGTTTTTTAATGCCCTCTGCACACACTTTTACAGCCTGGGCTTTGATTATGGTGGGACTGACATTTTCGATGTATTCCAAACTTGAAGCTGATGAGGCTTGAGCACAGAGTGGGGAGTGGTAAAGTTTTAGAGACATAGCAGCTCCTGGGCCTCTGAAACAAAGGAAGGGTTTCCTTTACTTCTGGACTCATGACTGTACTGTTCCCTTGGGGGAGGGTTGGAGCTGGAGGAAAAACAGAGCAGCCAAAGCGGGCAGAGGAAGCAGCACAGGTGTGCAATGGATAAAGAAGCTCGGGCTATATCTGAGCTTTTGAGCAATAACTTTTCTCTCACTGAAAGATATCAATGAAACCTGGAATTTTCTCTAACTGGAGGGTCTTCTAGGGAAAAAGATGTATTTCCTAGAAGGCCATATGCCGCTGTCAGTACCTGTGCCCCATGCTTTCAGCAGGGATGAGTTTGTTGTATCTCAGGATGATTTGATACCATGTAATTCTCTGCTTTTTATGAGTTAATTTAAATGGCAATTGTTTCTGAGGCAGGGTTTCACTGTGTAGCCCCAGATGGCCTGGAGCTTGCTGTGTAGACCATCCAGTCTGCCCTTGATCTCATAGCCATCCACCTGCCTCTGCTTCCTGAGTGCTAAGATTAAAGGCATGCACCAACCACAACTGGCTTTAAACAGCAAATTTTAATTAACCGAAAGAATTCCAAGTAAGAACATTCCTAGCTTCAAGTTTTGAACATTTTTTTCAACATTTTGATTAAGAAGGGAGATTATTTTTAATTGACTGATTGACTTAATGTACATGTGTGTTGGTATGGTGCATGCCACAGGATGCATGAGGTCATAGGACAATTTGTGGGAGTTGGTTCTCTCCACTATACTGATTTCAGGGATCTAACTTAAGTTGTTAGGCTTGGCAGCAAGCACCTTTAACCCACTGAGACATTGCCCCTGCCACAAATGGGAGTTTTACTAATAAGGTCTGTCCACTAGTGTATCCTATATATAGCTCTTCTCTCCAATAATATTCCAGTGGCCAGGGGCCATCTGGCTATGACATGGTTGATCTGAGCACCTCCATAGGCACACCAGTCACCATGATCCAGCTGACTTTACTGTCTCCAATATCCCCATCTGTATCTACAGAGTATTAGCACTTCCGGGCCAGAGGCCTCAGCTTTCCCACTTCCTCTGTCCACTCCCCACTGTCATAACCACACTCAAGATCCGCCACTCTTGTCACAGCTTTGTCTTAGTGCAAACTTGTTATCATTCATGAGAACGTGATCATTTCTAAGATGACTATAATTTAGTCATCTTAGTGTAGAATAGTTTATTGTAGTTTTGAATTGTATTTCCCTAAGAACCTAATGATGTTGAATGTCTTTTCATAAGCTTATTGGCTGTTTGTATAACCTTTTGGGAGAAATGTCTCTTTACATCCTTTGCCCATGGGGGAAAAAAAAGCCAAATTGTCATGGCTTTTTATCTAGTCTGGATACTAAGCTCTTATCAGATACATGGTTGGAAAATATTTATTCCCAGTGTGTAAGTCATGCCTTCACTTTCTTGAAGCTGCCATTTGATTCACAAAATATGTTCATTTTGATGGAGTCCAATGTATTACTATTTTTCTTTTGTTGTTTGTGCTTTTGGTGTCATACCTTGAATCCACTGTCAAGTTTAAGGCCAGGATTTACCTATGCGGTCTTCCAAGAGGTTTGTAGTATTAGCTCTTGTGTTCAAGTCATGGATCCATTTTTACTTTTGAAAAAGCTCCTTCAGGCTTTTGGTATTTCCCTCAGCTCACTAGCCCATGTGCATTGTTGGGCATGGCTTTCCCTTTTGTTGGCTCTTTGCTATTCCATTCCTAACTTGAAAGGCATGGCTTTTCTCTCCATCTCTCCTATTGGCAGCTCTTGGGATTTTTCACTGTGTTCTTCATCTGTACTGTTTTTCTGTTAAGCTCTTCTAAAATTATCCTTGACAAAAAATTATTTAAAGTAATATTTTAAAAGTATAATTTACACATGCTAATTTTAGTGTAAAATTTTATATATGCTACTTTTAGTGTACAAATGGGTAAATTGACATTGCCTTTCAAAAGCTTAGTAGTCTCTTGTATAAAAGCAACCACCCCTCTTACCCTACACCCTGGTAATCATTAAACTGCTTCATGTCAAATTACTTATGTTTTGTCTAGAATTTTACACAAATGAAATAATACATTAAGGATTTTTTGGTCTATTTAGTTTTTAAGGATTTTATTTTTAATTATGTGCATATATATGTGTTCTGTGTGTGGATGTGTACATGAGAGTGCAGTGCCTGTGGAAGCCATGAGAGGGCGTCAGATCTCTAGAGCTCACAGGCAGTTGTGAGCCTCCTGACATAGGTACTGGGAATGAAATTCGATTCCTCTGCATGAGCAGCACATGCTCTTAATTGCTAAGCCATCTTTCCAATCCCACTATTTAATTTTTAATAGTACTTCTGAAATTTGTATAAGTTGCTATTTATATCAATAATTATCTCTTTGACTTACAGGTCATATTGCCATTGTATGCTTATACATCAGTTTGGTTTCTCTAATCAGCACCTGTTGTAGTTTTGTTTCTAGTGCTGAGCCATTATGAATGAAGCTGATATGCACATTTCATAACAGGGCTTTTTATGGGCATATGTTTTTATTTTTCTTGGCTAAATTCCCAGAAATGGGATTGCTGAATCATATGGTAGATGTATGCTTAACTTTATGAAAAAATCCAAACTGTTTCCCCAAAGTGGTTGCATATATTCAATTCTCAAGAGCAATGTGCAAAATTATCAGCAACACTTGCTAATGTCCATCTTTTTTCACTTTAGCTAGCCTGTATTAATGTCTTGTATTTTTCCTCTAGACATTTGTTTGTACAGATTGGGTTTTAGGTTAAAATAGGAAAATTGATTTTAGTTTAAAATGGGGAGAAACAATTCTTAGGAAATATGGAGGATTCTCATATGCTCTTCTCATATACTACGTGAGATATAAATTCAATATCATCATTTTAGATGTAGATATCCAATGTTTCCAGGGCCATTTATTGGAAAAAAATTATTTTCCTATTGAGTGTTATTTTGTCAAAAATCAATTTTTCACAGATGTGAGTTCATTTTTGGACATTTATGTTTATGCACCAGCCTGGCTCTTACAATATTTCCATAGCCTCTTCTGTAATGATCCCTAAGCCATGGGTGGATGAGGTTTAGTACTGAGTCTTCCAATCCATGCATGTGGGATAACATTACAGTTACATATCATTTTCTAATTTCTTTCAGCAATAAACATTGCTTTCAGAATACAAACCTTTCACCTTTTTAGTCAAACCCACTGATAGATATTTCTTTTGCTTATTCCTCCTCTGCCAACTTTGTTACTCATTATCAAACCTCTCTCTCTTGTCTCTCTGATCTTTCCTAACCTCTAGTGGAAAGTACCATATCTTCTACTGTATGAAATCAACTTTTTAAATTTCCATAGCTGTTGGTCCACACAGCATGTGTTTTTCATTCCATCTTGCTACAATGATAGGACTTGATTTCATTGTGAGTTATAGTTTTCCCACAAGTACATTAGAACATTGGAACATATTTTTCTAGCAGCTGAATGTCTTACTCATTGTCTAATTATTTTATACATTATAATGAACTAGAAGAGGTTTCCAGAACAAAAACAAAGGTCTTTCAGGAGATGGGTATGTCAATTATTCATATTCGATCATTACATATTTATATTGAATTTTCACACTACATCCCATAACATGCACAATTTTTGCATGTCAATTTTAAGAAATTTTAGAAAGTTGTAGTTTTGCTCATGAGCAATTTGAATAAATCAAGAGCATGATTCAGTCTATAATTCCAAGCAACCCCTATATGTTGGAAGGGTTTGAGAATGGCTGATGTTAATTCACAAAATGTTTGGTGGCGCTCACCAGCGAAGCCAGGTCTACTTTTCCTCTCTCTTGACCCAACAATTTATTCTTTCTCCTTGGAGCCATAGTGATTTCCCAAAGTATCAATCATCTCTTGTATAAACTTTGTGGTTGTTCACAATTCTCCACAGGATAATTTCAACCCCTTATGCATGATGTACAAGGCCTCTTCTGAGGTGTCTCTACCTGCATTTCCAGATTCAGTTTTGGATATCTAATAACTTTTGTCATTTTACATTCTTTTTCTTTAGCTGGTACACCATTGCCTATTTATACCTAGCAAATACTTGCTCATCCTTCAAGGCTTAGCACAGAAACCTCCTGTAAAATCTTCCCAGATACTCTCCATCTTCCAGTTAAGATACCTCTGTAATATTTATTCACTGCAACCTTTGGAAGCATCCGTACAGGTTTTCTATTGGTTTTATAAGGGAAATGTTAATTGAGCACACAAACCATGCTAAGGCTCTGTGTTATCTCACATAATTCTGATTAGTTTTGTCCTGATGTAATATCTGACTTTCTGTCTGAACTGCCTTCTGACTGGATTCAAAGCCCACGTTACAAGATGGAGCCCATACCTGACACTGTTGTGGCTAAACAGGTTACCACCCATAGGGGGAACCCACTGCTATTATTCAGATAAATGGATGTATTAAACTGACTCCTAATGACTTATCGTTATACCCATGGATTAGTGCATCTCTCAACTGTCACCAGAGAAACTTCTTTGCAGTAGATAGAGATTAACACCAGGCCCACAGCTGGTTGACATGCAGAGAATAAGATACTGTAGAGTGCTTAGCCCTAAAGAGGACACGTATATCACACCCTCTCCTCCCAAGGCTCAGGCATAACTGCAGAAGACGGGGAAGAAAGATTGTAAGAGCCAGTGATGGTGGATGACAAGAAAGTCATATGGTTTGAATATTATGGGGTAGTTATACATATGAAGCCACAGCATGTGTATCACCATGCACAAGATCTGTGGAAGCCCAAACCAGACAAAAAAACCTACCATGTGGAAGATGGGCAAGAAGCCCCTCAGGATCTATTGGTGGTTGATAGCTGCTGGAAGACAAAGAGTTCATTTTTTTAAGGGTGTGATGCCATGTAGATTGACCAGACACCAAGGGATGGACCCACACCCAAGTGCATTTAGGGAACACAAATTAGACTCAATAGGCTTTTTTAAAATAATAGTAATAATAACAACAGCAATAATAGCATGAAGTTGGGGGCAGTATGGTGGGAGTAAAGATGGGTAGGAGGTCTGAACATGACAAAAATACATTTCATGAAACTCTCAAATAGTAAATTAATTTTAAAACCAGAAAAAATAGAGAACCCCTTCCAAAAGAAATTACAATCATAAAATGCTCAAGCATAAATTGCAGAAAAATAGGACATAAAAAAATAGGAAAAAAAGAACAAGGGTAGAATAATACATAATAAGAATAAAGGAGATTTTTTTAAAATTCCTAAACTTTAAAAATCCAACATCCCTTTAAAAATCCAAACTCTCCTGGGCTGGAGAGATAGCCTAGCAGTTAAGAGCACTGACTGCTCTTGCAGAGGACCCGGGTTTGAGCCCCAGCACCCACATGGTGGCTGAGAACCATCTGTAACTCCAGTTCCAGGAGAACTCCAGTTCCAGGGGAATCTGAGACCCTCTTCTGACCTGTGCAGCATTGCACGACTCGGGTGCACAGACCTACATGCAGACAGTACATTCATACAAATACAAAAATAAATAAAATTTTTTAAAAATTAAAAAAAAAAATCCAAAGTCTCTTAACTATGGGCTGCTATGAAATAAAAAACAAGTCATATTTTTTTATTCCAAAAGGGGAAATCCAGGGCATAATAATCACACATAAAACCAAAATCCAGTAGTGTAACTGCACATCCTGTACTGCAATGTCCCACATATGGAATTAACACATGATCTGGGCTCCAAAGGATTTGAGCAGCCCCATTCTCCAGCTCTGTCATCCACAGCACACACAGCTTATCTTGTAGGTGTAGGCTGGGTCCACTTTGTACCTGATGCTATCCTTGGCAGATGCCTCATGGTCCTGGCATATCTAGTTTCCTAGGGTCTTCATTGCAACCAAGGCTTCATTTTCACCAATGGCCTCCAGGACCTCTTTGCTAGTACTCTGTCTCCAGCACAAAGTGCCATGCCTCAGCTGTTCTCTATGACCCCCTCATGTCTTCAAAGTCAATACCAGGTGGGTGACTCTTACATGTTGCCAAAAAGGTCCCTAACCCAAAGCTCCATAGAATCTTTGCTTCCCTTTGAAAACTCACAAGCCAGGTCTCCATTGTTTGCATTTCTTTCAGCATTCCTAGCTCTCAGAAAATAGCCCATTAAACCCTGAGCAATCAACAGCTTTCTCAGCTCATATTTCTACAATCTTTCATAATCTTCCAACAAAATAGCCCAAAGGCATAAAAAGCTACATGCTCAGGTCAGTCAGAGTCATATTCTGCTTCTATGAAGGCAATTTCTATTCTGGTTTCTTTTTTTTTTTGCAATGATAAAAGCAATTTAGCAGATTATTTATAGAACTTACACTTCCAGGTCACACTAAATTAATTCAGGGCAGGAACTCAAGCAGAACTTGAAAGCAGGAATTATGAAGGCATGCTGCTTGCCAGCTTGTTCAGTTTCATGAGCACCAGCTCTGACATACTGAACTCAATTCACACTTTTAATGAAGACTTCAGGTGATTCATATGTACATGAAAGTTTGAGAGGACAGGCTTTCACATCGTGTATTAGCTCAAGATGCTAGGAAATTTCAAGAAATAGATTTCATTAACCTGTGTCCATTGGGCTCATTATCATTGCCTTATTCTCTTCATCCTATAAATTGCTTCTTGGAAAAGATTGAGCACAAGTGTTACCACAAGCACACCGAGTATAGAAGAACCTCTGTTGCCACCTTGGTTCTAATTAGTCTCAAGGTCTTTGGTTGCCAGGAGGTACTCATTTTGCTCAACATACTGAGAAACCTGTTGCTTTATAATAGTGTCCATTCTTAATCCATGATCTATCCATCTTACCTAAAAATGTAGGTTATTAATGAGACCCTCTCCAGGTTTGTGCAAAAACTGAAGGGTTTTAACATTTTACCACAGCTCCATTTGACACAGGGTTATCTTTGAGATAACCTGTAAGCCAGGCACACAGTCATTTCTAGTCCAGTTAAGGCATAGGGCTATTCAGTGGGGTTGGATTTTGTGTTCAGAGTCCACTTTCTACTCTGATATTTCTAGTCTAGGTAAAATCTCTTCTGTTCTCTTAATACCTTATAATGCACTCATCAGCTAAATAAAATAGGGTTTAAGCTTTACAAAAAATAGGAGATGAAACTTTTCAAATAGCTGCTATGTTTACCTGCAACAAACTTTAAGCAAGTAAATATCATGTGACCTGCTTCTTGCCAAAAATATCTGGGAAAGGGAAAATCTCAGTAAGTCAAGTCTAAATTAACATTTCAGAATGCTATGCAGACTCCTCCTCTTTTTTTTTTTCATCTTTTTGAGACAGGGTCTCCCTGTAGCTCCAGCTGTCCTGGAACTCACTATGTAGACAAGGCCAAGGCCAGCCTTGAACTCATAAAGATCCACCTGCCTCTGCCTCTGCCTCTGCCTCCTGAGTGCTGGGATTAAAGGCATGCACCACCATGCCCAGCTCAGACTCCTCTTTATGCAAACCTCTTCCTCCTCCTCCTCCTCCTCTTCCTCCTCCTCCTCTTCCTCCTCCTCCTCCTCCTCCTTCTCCTCCTCCTCTTCCTCCTCCTTCTCCTCCTTTTCCTCCTCCTCCTCTTCCTCCTCTTCCTCCTCCTCTTCCTCCTCTTCCTCCTCCTCCTCCTCCTCCTCCTCCTCCTCCTCCTCCTCTTCCTCCTCCTCCTCTTCCTCCTCCTCCTCCTCCTCTTCCTCCTCCTCCTCTTCCTCCTCCTCCTCTTCCTCCTCCTCTTCCTCCTCCTCTTCCTCCTCCTCTCTCTCTCTCCCTCTCTCTCTCCCTCCCTCCCTCTCTCCTTCTGATCTTGATTCCAATAGAAAAGCTCATCGTTATTCTCTTCAGCTCATTGCCTACAACCACTCTCAGTTAGCCACAGCAAGGCCTTACTGTGATTTTATTTCATTGTTTCTCCTTTATTCCTATGTTATCTGCTACCCACCTAGATAAGGCCTTCACTCTAATATCTTCAGTACAAGCCTTGACTTTCGAGTTCTTTATGGAAATGTCTGTTCCTTCAAAAAGTAATTTCTGAAATCCTAGCATTTGTGAGGCTGAGGCAGAATTACCATAGGTTTAAATGCCAAGACAGACAGTGCTATTCAGCAAAACCCTGTTATTCATCAATCAACCAATCAATTATTAATTGATAGTAAGTAAAAATAATATCAAACCAAAAGAAAAACCAACCTCAAAACACTGACATATACATTTTACCCAGATTCACCAACTGTTTACATTTTGCCTTTTTAAAATTATAATTTTGATCTATGTCTCTTTCATACACATACACAATATATATATAAGTATTTAGGTATATATTCAAAATGTATTCAAATATTTCATTTAAGACATACAGTGTAGGAACTTCCTCTGGGCCAGCTGGCGGGGTTCCAAGGTCCTGACCAAGGAAGAGGTGAGGAGGCGATGGAGTCAAACACCAAAGATGCCAGGAGTTGAGTGAAAAGCAGGGAAAATGAGAGTTCCTGCTAACTCGTTTAATATGGGAAAGATAAGGATTTATATATGATCATCCTCTGCTTCTTCTGGAAATGCATCAGGTGCCGATCAAACCACCAACTCAGCTGTTGCTTCTGAGCACAGGTTAAGTCTGTTCAGTAGATGAGGAGGAAAGCACACCACTGCATGTGTAACACTCTACACATACAGTACATGGAATATACAATAAATTATGGAGCTGGGTATGGTGGTGCACACCTTTAATCCCAGCACTCTGGAAGCAGAAGCAGGAGGATCTCTGTGAGTTCAAGGCCAGCCTGGTCTACATAGTGAATTCCTGGACAGCTGGAGCTACAGGAAGACCCTGTCTCAAAAAGACCAAAAAATAAATATAAAATGTTGTAAAATATATATTTTAGCATATTTAAATGTGTGTTAGACATTTATACTAAATATTTGTGTATTTTTTCTAAAAGCAAGCATATTTTGCTATATAACAGTACCATCATTAGACTCAGAAATTTACCATCTATATATAAGATTTATAAGATAAGATATAACACTATCATCTAGTCCTCACATCTTATTTGAATTTCCTTCAATTTCTCAATATTTTGCTTTAGTACAAAGTTTTCTGGCTTAAAATCTGGTTCAAATTTTCTTTTGACACTTAATTTCAATATTTTAGCTTTCTTCAATTGGGAAGCTTCTTTTTATTTCTTTTGCTTTCATTTCATGAATTCTGTAAACAGTTTGAGACAGTTGTTTTTATGAAATGTCTCTCAATTTGGGGTTTGTTTGACGTGTCTACAAGATTAATTTAGCTTGTAATGAAATTGAACAAGAGCAACTCTGAATTAATAGTGTTTTTCACTGCATCTTGTTCAGGTCCTATAATGTAGGCTGGTCCAAAAATTGGTGATATTTTCATCATCTGGCTACAGAAATATACAACAGGTTTCTCCACATTATAATTTGTAAGTAATTTATGTGGGAATATTTTTGGATTTTGTAGATATGTTGTTCCATAGCCAACTTTCATCCATCAAAATTAGCTCTAATGATCATTTTAATGCCATCTGTGAATGTGTTTGTAATTTGCATAAATCAATTTAAACTTCATGTCTTCTTTTTTATCCAACTCTAAAATTTCTTCGTATTCATTGTGTCTACTTCTGCTTATTGCTTTTGGCTAGGTCCTAATATATTACCAAACACATTTTTACACTGCATTCATCTTTAGTAAAGGACTTACTAGCGTTGGAGTTCCCTTCAATACAAAGAATATTCTTGCACACTTTCCTCTATGGAACTTGTTCAATGCTTCTCTAAGGCTTGAATCTGAAGACCTGGCAGCTGGGTATAAAGTACACCTATATTAATTTCACCAAGAGCAATTTTCCTGAACAGCTTGTGCTACTTTATCCTGACAGATGCACATGCACATTCCTTTCTCAGCATTCTCACCAGCACAGGCTATTATCCTGTTCTCTCAGTTTTTTCCCCCCAGACTGATGAGAATATTGCATTTCTGAGATTACTAGTAAGCTAGAGCATCTTGGAACATACTAATTGTTTTTACCATTTTCCCATTGAATACCTGTATTTTTATTTTTACTTGGAATTATTTTCTGCAGTGTGGATATTTTTTCCATGCTCATTTTACATTGAAAGTATTTTTAATTCCCCTTATGTTTATTAAATAGGTGTTATGTCCTCTACTAAACAGAAAAGGAAGTAAGCACTGCAGCATAGAAGGCGGGTGTAAAATCATGGTGATGTGACAGATGTATAAAGATGAATATCTCCTATAATTGTATTTCAATTAGGCATCCAGATATTAGTCATTTTACTTTCCAGATACTAAAATCTTCCTTGCATTCAGTTATGTGAGGTTTAGGTTTATCTCTGGTTCAATAATAAGGCGGAGGCTAAGGGATTCTGCTTTGGAAATTAACCTGATGCCATCACCTACTATTGATGGAGTATGGACAAGCCGGTAACAATTTTTCTCCTTGGTTTGCTTATTAAATTAAATAAATCGTTTGCCTGGTTATTTTGAAAATGTCTACTGGAAGGAAAAAATAGAAAACAAATCATGTAAATGTGCTTTCTAAGCTGTAAGTCACTTTGTATATAAAGAGAGTCTTGACTATTCTTAGCTGTCATAATCAGCAAAAGCAATGTCACTGGGAAGCGCTGGCATTAGAAAAACGATCCCAGACCTGTCCTTCTTCCCTCCTGATTCCTCCTTCAGTTTAAAGGACTGTTATGACTGTAATCACATAAATGACTTCACACTTCAGTCTAAGTAGATTTATAGTCTAAGTAGTTTATGGCCTCATTGCATCCTGCATCGTGACACTGTTCTATGCATCTTGCTTTTGATTAAGGGAAAAATTATCTGTTTCTCTATGCAAAATATTTTTAATCTCTATCAAACTTTTTTTTGTCTTTTCAAGACAGGGTCTCCCTGTAGCCCCAACTGACCTGGAACTCACTCTGTAGACCAGGCTGGCCTTGAACTCACAAAGATCCTCCTGCCTCTGCCTCCTGAGTGCTAGGATTAAAGCCGTGCACCCCCATGCCCGGCAACTCTATCAAACTTTTTAAGAAAACTCCCCTGCCAAAATGCACAATGTGTATGCCCTCTGTTATTTAAGTATTTCATTATTAAGTATCAAAAATTATAACAAAGATCTAAAAGCATGTGAAATACGGGAACTATGATCTTGGAGGCAGAATATATGTTTGAATTCTGTCTGACAATTATTTGCTGAGTTATCTTGGGCAACTTCCTTTGTTTTTTGCTTCTAAGTTTCCCATTCTGAATAATGCAAGTAAAAATAATGACTTAACCCTTCAGAGGGTTGGTGTGAAATATATTAGTTAACACAACTATGAATTAAAGTTGCTGCTACTATTGTATGACTTTTCCTAGGGAGTCCATTTATATTTATCCCAGAAGAGAGGGCAATGAGACTAAAGAAACTGTTCCAGAAAAGTCCAGCTAGGTGAAGCAGCAAGCTCATCTGGGTTGCTTGCAGGCACATGGGCCACGATGGAGGGAGCCACTTCACAGAACAGTCCTCCTCACAGTGGGTGACAACCACCAAAGTTGAACCTGGAAAACATCTCTGTTGTCTGCTGTGCAACTTTCAAACAACTACACAGCCAAATACTTTACAAACATGCAGAGCAGAGTCAGGAAACCAGTAACCTAGGTCACTTGAGGTCAAGAGTGAGTGAGTAGGTGCAATAAATGTCATGGGCAGGATGCTAACAGGACACAAATGAAAATGTTTAACAATGAGCAGTCTATCCAACAAGAAACATCTGATGCTGCGGCTCTTCAGTTAAGTTCTGAAAGCCAAGTTTCCACAACAAACCCCTGTGGGGAATTCTTTTTTTTTTAAGCCAATTTTTTATTGAAGCTCTGTGCATTTCATACAAAATTTCAAATCAAATCTAGACCTGTGCCCCCTCCCTGCCCTCCCACCCCACCAGAGCTCATGTATTCTGCCAAACACGTTTTTCATCTTTTTCTCAGTCTCTCTCAAAATTCTTTGATGCAGAAGTATACTGTTTTGAGCAGAAGTTCACCATTTCAGTCAGTATTTGATGCAGTCTTTCTGTTGTTGTTGTTGCTGTTATTCCTTCCAATATGCATCACTCCAAAATATGCACATATGCATGCCACATATATCATAGGTTTTAGCATCTTCAGTTTGTGGGTATTTTTTCTTTATTAGGCTGAAAGATAATCACGTTGAAGGCTCCTCCTTGGCAAGCCCAAACCACCATCAGTTCTGCCCTTGAGCTCCACACTGGAGTTTTCCCTTCCCATGGTCACCAAATGAAGTCCAGTAAGCACCTAAGCACTGTGTCCTGTCTTGAGTCCTGTACTGGTCTCCATGTTACAGCCCAGGTAGTCCAACAATGGCAGTCTATACTCTGAAGAGGCTGAAACCCCAGTAGTAGCTCAGTGCACAAGTTGGATGTCTCAGTAGTCCCCCTCTGGCACTGAAGATCTGGAGGATTCTTGGAGAGACATGAGTCTTCAGTCCATATTAGATGGTTGAAAAGCTGTGTCTCAGTTGTGAAGTCTCTGTTCAGCTCTTTGCTCCATCTATTGAGTGGGTCATTTGTTTTCTTTCTTCTTTGTTTTTTTTAGTTTATATATTCTGGAAATCTATGCTTTGTCAGATGTTTCTGCAGTGAAGGTTTCCTCCCACTCTGTGGGTTTTCTCTACACTTCCTTGATTGTTTCTTCTGATGTACAGAAGCTTTTGAGTTTAATGAGGTCCCATTTGTCAACTGTCGACCTTAATTCTTGCACAGCTGCTGTCTGATTTAGGAAGTCTTTTCCTATGCCTATGTCTTGTAGTCTGCTGCCAACTTTTTCTTCTATTGCCTTCAGAGTTTGGGGCTTCACGTTGAGGTCTTTGATCCATCTGGAGTTGACTTTTGTACAGGGTGAGAGGTAGGGGTTTAATTTCATTCTTCTACAAGTGGTGATCCAGTTTTGCCAACACCACTTGCTGAAGATGCTGTCTTTTCTCCATTGTGTCTTCTTGGCCCTCTTGTCAAATATAAGATGGCTGAAATTGTATGTGCTCAGATTTGGATCTCTGGTTTTGTTCCATTGGTCAACAGGTCTGTTTTTGTGCCAGTACCAGGCTGTTTTTATGACTATGGCCCTGTAGCATAGTTTGAAGTCTGGTATAGAGATCCCCCCTGTGTAGCTCTTTTCACTCAGGGTTGTTTTGGCTATTCGGGGTCTTTTGTTTTTCCAAATGAATTTAAGGACTTTCTTTCCAAGCCTGTGAAGAAACTCTTGGGGATCAAGGAACTAGAGATGGCTGAGAAACACTTTAAGAAGTGTTCAACATCACTAATCATTAAGGAAATGCAAATCAAAACCACTTTAAGATATCATCTTACTCCAATAAGACTGGCTAGGACCAAGAAAACAAATGATACCAAGTGCTGGAGAGGTTGTGGGGAAAAGGGAACAGTCACCCACTGCTGGTGGGAATGTAAACTCATACAGCCACTATGGAAAGCAGTGTGGAGAACCCTTGGAAGACTTGGAATGAACTTGTGACCAGCCATACCACTCCTGGGCATGTACCCTCAAGACTCACCCCACCGCAGAGATACATGCACAGCCATGTTTATTTCAGCTCTCTTCACAATAGCAAGGAGCTGGAACCAACACAAATGCCCCTCAACTGATGAGTAGATAGAGAAAATGTGGTACATCTACACAATGGAGTTCTATGCAGCAGTAAAGAAAGACGACATCATGAGCTTTGCAGGAAAATGGCTGGAGCTAGAGGGCATCATGCTGAGTGAAGTAACACAGTCCCAGAAAAACAAAAAATGAATGGTATCCCTCATCTGTGGATGCTAGCACCAATTACCTAGTTGTATTTCTTGTGCATGACCCCTTGAGCTTTTGTCCAAAGCAGTTGGGAGTGATGCATATTGGAAACAACAACAACAACAGAAAGGACTGCATCAAAGAACTGACTGAAACGGTGAACTTCTGCTCAAAACAGTCAACTTCCCCGTGGACAATATTGAGAAAGACTGAGAAAGAGATGAAAAGCATGTTTGGCAGAATGCATGAGCTCTGGTAGGGTGGGGGAATGGGTGGGACACGGGTCTAGATTTGATAAAAATTAATTAATTAATTAATTAAAAAAGAAAAGCTGTGTCTCAGGTGTTTGAAGGATGACAAAAGCAGTGGCAGCCACAGGGTAGCTGCACTTGCCAGTAAGACAGGCAAAACAACTGTGCTCTTTTTTTTTTTACTTTTTGTCTTTTACTAAGAGCTCGTTTTATACCTGAAATACAATTTCTCAGGCCTTACTATTTATTTACTTCTGGTTATACTTTCCTTCTGGATGTTTAAGGCCACACAGTTAGCCCAGATTAACCAAGGTTTTTTGTTCTCTCAGGGTCACTTGAGTATCTGGTCTCCAAGGGTCACTCAGGTTTTGGGGTGGGGGAAGGGAGAGGGAGCCCCTAGCTCCCTTTGGCTTTTCAATCACCAGTTCCATCTACTCGAGGACAAAGTCAGGTCTTGCTAGACTAGGCTTCCCTTTTTGAAGCATGAGCCGACTTTCCTCTTTATAAACTGGACATTGGTTGAATTCCAATTAGTGGATCTCCAAGACCTCCCTGCACAGGAAGACTGGTGACTCACATTTGCAGGACATTTCAAGAGATGCCTCCATGCATAGTCCCCTGAGACTTAGTTGACTTCTGAGGACAAGGAACAAAGTTATCCCTTAAGAGCCTTGGCCAAATGGGTATGGGCATTAAGTATGCTCATTAAACATCCAGAAAGGCTAAGTTACACCAGCCTGATACTTTTAACTACTCTATAATATTTTAGAAAAGCCTTGGCCAAAAGTTCAAGCACCCTTGTATAAGGGATACTAAGAAGCACTCCCATAAAAAATACTATGGTTAGACATAATGTCATGACATACTAGATTTTTCCTCATTTCATTAATCTTATATTACTCTAAAATATGCATACAGACCCTTCACCCATATACCAAAAATTCCTAACTCTGAAAATAAATGGTAGCTTAGTTCTAGAACCTGTTAAGAAATTCAAAATATAAGAGCACTGTTGTTTTCAGATCACAAGGAATATAACATTAACATTGTTCATTTGCCTTACAACTAGGTACTTGGTGCTAGCATACACAGATGAGGGATACCAATTTTAGTTTGTTTTTCTGGGACTCTGTTACTTCACTTAACATGATATCTTCTAGTTCCATCAATTTTCCTGTAAAGTTCATGATGTCATCTTAATCACCTTTATACCCCTTCCCTGTTGGAACATTTCCACAGCCCCTGAATGGAACTCATACATTCTGCCACTGGTGACAAAGCCTGTTGTGTGAACTCTAGCATCCCCAGCTGTTCCTCAGTGCAAGGTCATCCACTGAGGTCTAGTCAACCCATCCAGAGTCCCTCTCTTTAAGAAGACCAGCTCTTCCTTACTCAACAGTAAGAAGCTTCCAAAAGTTCTGCTAAGATTGGGACCAGTGGCCCATTTCCAGAGTTCTATGCTGGGTTTTGTCTGCTTGAGTTCACATGGGTCTCGTGCATGCTGAGATCACAGCAGAAGGCTCATATCAACAAGGTCCCCAGAGCTTGTGTGATTCTATTTCCATATGGTAATTGCTCTTACAATCTTTCTGCCCACTCTTCCACAATGGTTCTTGAGGCCTGGGTGAGTAAAGCATAATACAGGAGTCCTGTCCAAGGACCTACACTTTGCAGACTCCTGATCTTCACACTCTGGCAATTTCTGACCCTTTGTGTTCCTGGCCCTCTGTTGCATGAGGGAAATTCATTAATGGGAAGTGAGAGATGCATTAGTGTACTATTTATCTCTTGTTCTGTGTTGCATGGGCCTTAGGATGGCATTGGAGATGTGCCACTTAGGCTTCGGCAATTTAGAGACAATGTCTGTGTGTGACCAGTTGTGAAACACAGCAAAAGTCTCTGTCTGGTGCAAAGAACCTTCTTTGATGAGTGGTGACTGGGATAATTAACTGTAAATACAAGGACACATATTTTGCACTTAGTAAGAAATTATATTAGTCAAGGGATGTGACAGCCTTGAGGTTTTCCTTAAGATTTATGACCTTCCCATCCATGTTTCTTTGGCTATCTTTACATAACCACAAAGGAATTTCCTCCATTGAGTGGGCTTTAAGTCAAAGGAGGTAACCATGATATTCCTGAACATAAAATTGCCACTACTGCACCAGAGTTATATGCTGTGCTGGTCATTGATGTGGTTATTTGGTCTTAAAGCTGCTGTTGGATCATCAATTGATGTTCTCCCTTAGCAGCTTGTGTATTGCATTCAAAACTGTGAAAATTACCCTTGGAGGCCAGTGGTTTCCAGGTCAGTTTCAGCACCATTGTTCCAAATCTGGTCTCCAAAGTATGTCCTGACTTCAGCAATAGGGTCTTGCCTTCAAGTCTGGTAGGCAAAAAAGGGCTGTGGCAATAGCCTGTATAATTTTGGGACTCTCTTGGATTACCCTGTCCAACAGCTCAAGGAAACGTTTCTCCTATCTGGTGCTGTTTCTTGTTAAATAGCTTTTAGCTATACACATGGACTCATTTACAGATATTGTATGTGCAATTTGTCAATAGGTTGTAAGACCAATATAATTCCCTCTAAATTTTTACACTAGGTAGGCATTATTTATCTCTCTCTCCTCTCTCTCTCCCTGTCTCACTCTCCCTCCATGCTCTTCTAAATGAAAGTGTCCCCATTTTCCCCATTTCACCCTTGATAATATCAGTCTCCTATTACCCCATGTCTCTTCAGCTCCTTCTTTCCTTTTACCCCCCAAATTTCCTCTATAACTGATCCTTTCCCCTTTCATTTAAGTACCTCATTTTATCCATTTCTCCCTTAGTAAAACCTGACTCTGACTCTTCTTCTCTCTCAGGTTCCTTCTTTCCCTCTACCTCCCTAGTTCCTTTTCATTTTCCTGCTTCCTGCAGCTACATCACAATACATATACACATGTAAGGATCTGGTGCTAGGATCCACAAATGAGGGAGAACATAGGTCATCTGTTTTTCTGAGTCTGCTACTTCACTTAGCATAACAGTTCCTACTTCCATTCATTTACCTGCAAATTTCATAACTTCATCTTTCTTGACTGCTGAGTAGAACTCCATTGTGTAAATGTGTACTACATTTTCATTATCCACTCCAGTCTAGGGACATTTAGATTGCTTCCATCTCTTAGCTGTTGTGAAAAGAGCACCAACAAACGAGGATGTAAAGTGAAGTAGGATGAGTCCTTTGGTTATATGCCAAGGAGTGGTATAACTGGGTCAAATGGGATCTTCGTCTTTAGTTGTTTTTTTTTTTTCTCCTTTATTTGTTTATTTCTTAAAGGGATTCTACAATACAATAGCACAGTCATTTTCAGATAACATTGACATTGCTCAGTTTGCCATACAATTAGGTAATTGGTGCATTTTTTTTGAAGCGAGCCAAATTATTAAGCATAAGCAATGAATGTAAGTAACATTCATGTAAAACCAATTTGCAAGTATCTATGTCCAAATTTTCTTTTGTATTTTTGAGACAGGATCTCCTTGTAGCCCCAGCTGTCCTGGAACTCACTCTGTAGACCAGGCTGGCCTTGAACTCACAAAGATCCACCTGCATCAGCCTCCTAAGTACTAGGATTAAAGGCGTGCACCACCATGCCCGGCCTATGTCCAAATTTTGAACAACCCAAGGTTCACATAGTCCATTTGGAGAAGCTTGTGTGCACAAGCATGTTGGTCAAATAAGAGTCCAATCTATATTGCTGTAGTCTCACTATTCACCCCAATCTCTCCGCACCCCTTACATTCTACCACGCCTACTCTTCTACAAGTTGTTCCTTAGGCATTGGGAAAGGGGCACAAGTGGCTGAGAAGCAAAACAGTCTATTTTCTCTGGTGATGTCATTTTGGACTCTAGTCTGTTCAGGTTGTTCCCCTTCATGGGTTGACAGCTTATCCAGGGATACCTTTTTTTTTTTCTTTTTTTTTTTTTGTTTATTTTTAAGGGATTCTACAATATAATGACACAGTTGTTTGCAGATAACATTGATATTACTCAGTTTGTCATACAATTAGATAATTGGTGCATTTTGCAAGTATCTATGTCCAAATTTTGAACAACCCAAGGTTCCCATAGTCCAGTTGGAGATAATGCACAGGCATGTTGATCAATTAGGAGTCCAGACTATATTCCTGTAGTCTCATGATTCACCCCTATCTCTCTGCAGCCCTTACATTCTACCACACCTCTTCTTCTGCATTTATTCCCTGGGCTTTGGGAAAGGGGCACAAGTGGGTGAGAAGCAAAGCATTCTATTTTCTCTGGAGATGTCATTTTACACTGTTCAGGTTGTTTCCCTTCATGGGTTGACAGCTTATCCAGGGTATCTTTTTAATCCTACTAACAAAGCACAAGCAATTAGATGTACAGGCATTTAAACAATATTATTATGGCAAGCTAAGCTGTGAGCATAGATAGAGATGCTTGGATGGTATGCTAATCCACAAACTGTGGTTTCTCTATAAAAGATGACAAGTTCTTATTGTGGCTTATATCATCTCCTAACTACTAGAGGACATAAGCTTGTGGCATCAGCCATGAATTATTCCTTCAAGGAGAGAGATAATAGCCAATTAGATTTGGGATATATATAGACATATGGCTGCCACTTGCACAGTATCTCCAGGCAGTTAAGGTGTAGCTGATGCTGACAGAGGAGTCTTGCTTGACTCGGGAGACCAATATTTTGCTTTATTGCTTTAGTGGCCTTTGGTAATGCTCTCTGGCATTTCAGAGGCCAACTCTACATTAGCAAGTGATGTCTCAAAACATTTTTCCATGCTTACACCAGGTCTTTGACAACAGGGACTTACTGCCTCTCCTTGCAGATATCCCATTTTTATAGGCAAAAGCCTTTATAATCTTGGGGGCTTGGATCCCCTATCCAACATCTCCTTGGCAGAATAATCCATTGCTGATATCAGAACTCTCCTATATTAATATATTTTGCTTAATTACACAGCTTATAAAGACTTTACTATTATATTTGACTCTAAATAGAGAATTATCCTTTCACAGTTCCTATGTTTATCAGTCAATTAAAGAAGGTAGTTATACCTGTTTTATAAGAAATTACCACTATAACAGTTGGCTCTAATTTACAGTTAGGGAATGACTTTATTAACATCATGTTTTACTTTTTCCTATAAACAGGAGAGGTAGGAAGGTTTCTCAGCATCTGGAAGGTAAACTTCATTAGGGCCCATTATAAACAGTTATCCCAAATAGAATTCAGAGAGATGCTCAGTGTCTGTGACTCAGGCAATCTGAGGTTCCTCTTTCTTTAATGTTCAGATGTGTCAGCCTCTGTCCTGGCATTTCCCAGTCCATCCTGCACAGCTAAAAGTTGTACATATTAAGGCATTTAGATTGGTGTTTTTACCTGTGGGAACATACAAATCTCCTCCCATTGTTAGTTTCAAGACCTCAAAATTGAAAATTTATCAAAAGGTTTGGAATACAGAAGGAATATTATACCACCTCCCTCTTTTTGTTTTTTAAATTTTTATGTTTTGACCTATAGATGCCTAAGTTGTATTACACATACCCATAAACAGGAACCAAGGTGTAAGTTGTTTTTTATTGACTGTATGTTACTTATTTGGGAAGTGGACTTAAACTTAATTTCTTTAAATTATCCTACAAGTAAGATAAAATGTTACAAGGTGATACTGTATAACACAGTAAAATATAGACTATTTGTGTACCTCAACCCCAAAGTTATTGTTGGAAATTCAATACAAATTATAAATAAAACAATTAACATTTTATATTCCCAATTAGTTCAAATGATTACCATTTCTACCAAAACCTTCAACCAAATTTAACTAATCTAAACATTTTACTAAGTCTTAAAATATCCTATAGAATGTAGACAATGCTTCGGCAAAGTTGAATACCTGCCAAATAAATTTTACCCAATATATACTTTGTTCTTTAAAACTATATGACTAGACTATGACTTCAGAGAAATCAAGTCCATTAACTTATATGCTTTAATTTGTATTTCTGTATAAATCTCTACTGAACTACCTCTATATAAATATGTTATTTTTAAGTATACCATTTTAAACTTCAAGCCTTACAAAGTGGATTTTAGTAACTATCATCCTCCAAGCTCTTGGCCTTCTCCAGGCCTGGCATGAAAACCTGCTTTAAAGATTTTTAAATATCTAGCTCTTAATAAAATTTTCTTTTACAGTTTTTATGTCCATCAGTTAATTAAAGACTGGCTAGATATGCCCCATGAGAAGTTGTTACCATCATAACCATCTTGATTTTGTTTTTTTGTTTTTGTTTTTTTGTTTTTGTGGGAGCTTCTAGGAAGCTTCCTTTGTCATGAACAGGTGCATTGCAGTCCTGCTAATGGAAGGGGGACACAGTGCCCAATTTGTGGATAGTGTGGGGAACTGCCCCATTGAGTAGCGGTCAGTTGGCTACTCCTGTGACCTGACCGGAGAGGTAACTTCCTACTCGGGTCCTTAGCCTGGGACAATGAGGCACGTTTCCCACTCTTGGCTGTAACTTTCCATCTGCCCAAGTCCAGGACAGGAATTTCACACCAGCTTCCCAGGTTGGTGGTCCACAAAGGGAGCCTTTTTCCAAACCAAATTGTCACCCAAATGAAATGCAGGCCTCAACACCAGCTACCCACTGATCATCTGAACAAAATGCAGGCTTGTCTTAGCCTGTATGCATGCAAAAAAATTTAAAAATTGGCAGCTGCGAATTCCACAATGATGTTAATTGGAATTCAATTTTTTTATTTTTTAAATTTTTTAAATTTTATACCTATTTTTTATTCCCAAATACCCAAAACCTTATTAACACTTTAATACAATGAAAACCTGGTTGTATCTTTGTTTTAGATGTTGAAAGAGCATAACCAGTAGGTGGCAGTGTAGATCCATTATTTTAAAATTTTTAATAGATAATCCATAACCTTTGTTGAAATTGAATTGTTTTAGCTGTTTAATACAAATTTGTGTCTTGAGAAGGAAGGGCCACGTTCCAACTCAGAGGCAATGTTTTTACTGGCATCATTGCTGTTAACATTAAAATATACTTAGAACACAAGTACACACATCCATACACATGTGTGTGCACATACATACATACATACATACATACATACATACATACATACACACATACATACACACATAAGAAAGATTTGTTAGGTTGACCTGTAAAAGAAGAAAGCCATATTGTTTGATGTCCAATGAAAAACATTAAATTTTTATAATTTGTTATAGGGTTATTTTTATATAATTAGAATAAATATCCTAGTAATGCATGAAACAGTTGAGATCCATATGCCACCTCTTAGGCCCATTTCCATCCATTTGCCTTTAATGAACTATCTCTAAAGTTTACTCCTATTCTTTCCCTATCTTATCTCTTCTGGCCGACTGCCTTAAGCTGCCCCTCTGCTAAGCCTAACTGCCCCTATGCTATTTATAAATCTAAAGATTGAGGCTTTTGGCCTTCTCCAGGCCTGGCATGAAAACCTGCTTTAATTTTTTTACAGTTTTTACAGAAAACAGGCCAAAGTTGTTTGTAGTCTTGGACCGATCCATCTTGTCTTATATTAAGGACTTTGGAAGAATAATAATAATTATCCACAATCACAACAGTAATCACAATTATAACCATTATTAATTATTATTAATTATTAATAATTATTAACCATTATCAGTCACAACAATCAATAATTATTATGAGAAATTATTGTCAATAATAAACAACAATGAACAATTTATCATTAGACTGAATTTTTACCAATTATTAATAATTATATTTAATAACAATAACTATAACCATTAATAACAATTACTACTAATAATTAACAATAATCTATCATTAAACTGAATAATATACATACTATAAACCTGATTAAAAATTGGTAACACTAAGGGGTATAAAACAAACATTTTCTATGAATTGAATCTATTTTTGTTTATAGTCAGTTAAATAGATTTAAACATGTAGGATTATAATGAATTAAAAGCGGGAACTCACATTCACTCATACATACACACATTGAAAAAAATATTGAAGATGGGCTTAAAGAAACATAAAACAGTTTTATTTAAAAATTTCTCATTTAAATTGAACCAAAATATCAATTTACATTGTTAAAGAGACTTTTACCAATGTTCCTTAAAAAAGACAATTTATTGAAGCAAGTTTGTTTTGTTAGAACTCCAAGGCCTGTAAATTCTGGTAGAAATCCATCTATCTTGTTTCCAAAATGCTGAAATCACAAGAATGTTACCTAATCAAAATTTAAAGGGCATGATTTAGATATCATGTGCTCAGTGAGGCAGCTGGTATGCATGCACAGCAGGCAGGCTTATGGCACCAAGCCAGAGCTCAGACCACGTGTGATCTAGAATTCTGTGAGAAGAGATTTTTAAGGTGAAACACATTTAAAAAGAGCAAGATAAAATTAAATCAACCAATTAATTTTAATTGTGCACATATATTTACTCAAAGGATATCTATGGTACCCAGGGGTTAAGTAAAAATATTACACTTTAAGTTAAGCATGCTGAAATTGATTTGAATTACTTAAGTAATTCAATTCAATTCAATTCAAATCAATTCAATTACTTGGTAGGGTGGAGGTCTACAGTCTGTCTCCCGAATATTGGAATCAAAGCTGCACCTTTAAAACACAATGAAAGAGGAAGCACGGCCCCGGGCTCTTGCCCAAGACTTTACGCTTCCCAGTGAAACACAAAATACTATAAAGCCAGCCCTTCCCCCACCAGCCATCCGATGTTTCCAGAGCAGGAGAGGGGCATAGAACAAACATTGGACTAGATTAACCAGAGTATCTACAAACAGCTACAAACTGAAAAATGTAACAGCTTTTCATATTTTGCCTTTGGTCTTTTCAGTGCAGGGCTTTCTTACAGTCAGAGCCCACTGGGAGGTCACTCTGTAGACTAGGCAGGCCCTGAACTCACAGACATGGATTAAAGGCATGGGCCACCACCAAGCCTGGAATTTACAAGCTCAATTTGCATCATAGAAGACTGGACTCTAGAGGATATCTTGGGGGAAGTTTAGCAGACAAAAGGAAATGTCAGCAGAATTAAGCACTATTTTACACTATCTACAGAAAAATTTTTAAGGAGGACACTTTTTTAAAAACACATTTAGACTGTGTCTGGCTTTTCACAAGCTTCCATGCAAGCCAATGTTGGTAGATTAATTCCTGGGTAGTTGCCTCTACAACCCAAGCCTACCTGTGCAAAGGTACAAATGAGCACCTCTATGGAATGCTTGCTGCAAAAAGGTTGCTTGCTCTGTAGGTATGCCTGTCCTTCCAGCCTCTGTGACCTTCGCTACCTGAACTGTGGCCAGAAGGTGGAAACTGGGACCCCAGGCTGCAGGGCAGGTTCCAAGCACATTTCAAAAGCTCTAGAAGGCAAATGGATGGGAGAGGAAGGGCTCCTCTCACAATTTCTCTGAATGCCCACCACCTGGGAAGGCTGGGGAAGCAACAGATACCCCCAATCCAGGGAAGCCAAAACAGCACCCATGAGCTGCATAATCATGTCCTGCTGAGTGGGTGAAAACTCACAAGAGAATGCAAGCTTTCCAAAGCCTATCAGAGAAAGGGTATCCAGCACACAGGCCAAGTCTCCATAAGCGCCATCCACAGGCTCACAGCAGAGTCAATAGGAGAATTCCCTCTGTGTCCATACTTAGTCCATGCCTTCACTGACTTGGAGATGCTAAACTTTCTCCATGCTACAACTTGAAACACAACAGCCACAGCAAACCAGAGCACACAGTCAACAAACACATGCCATACATCACAAAACAATTCCTCCTGGAACATAGCTTCCTTTAAAGTGTTATTTACCATCTTGCAGAGATTCTAGCTTACCAAACTGGTCTCCATGCCCCACATTGGGCGCCATTTGTGGGGTAGCCACTGGGATTTGTGGCAGGGCCCACTTAATCCTGGGATGACCCATGTGGAAAATATGCACAGGAAAGCACACCACGTGTACACAGGTTGAGGTCCGAATGCAGAGAAAGATTTGATTCCAACATGTCTGCTTAAATATCTATCATGACTCAACTCTCAGGGCCAAATCCTAAATCTTTTCATCACTACACCCCACCACATGTGTGTGGCCAAGGAGGTACCATGGTTTAGAATGCTACCCATTTTAACTAAGTTTTCCCACAGCTGTCAATATTTTCTTCTAACAGTTTCAGAGTTTCAGGTTTCACATGGAGGTCTTTGATCCATTTGGAGTTGACTTTTGTGCAAGGTGAAAGATAAGGGCCTACTTTTATTCTTCTACTGGTGGAGATCCAGTTTTGCCAGCATCATTTGCTGAAGATGCTGTCTTTCCTCCATTGAAAATTCTTGACCCCTTTGTAAAATATCAGGTGGCTAAAATTGCATATACTCATGTTTGGGTCTTCAGTTGTCTTCCATTGATCTACTGATCTATTTCATGTTAGTACCATGCTGTTTTTATGAAAAAAAAAATATATATAAAATCTGGTAGAGTACTCCCCCTTCATTGCTCTTTGTACTCAGAGTTGCTTTGGCTATCAAGGGTCCTTTGTGCTTCCATACAAATTTTAAGAATTTTTTTTCTAATTTTAGGAAGAATGTCATTGGGTTTTTTTTTTTTTGATAGAGATTGCATTGAGTCTATGTTATTTATTTAAATCTTTCTTTAAAGATTTAAATTTTTCATTACAGACATTTTTAATGTCTTTTGTCAGGTTTATTCCAAGAACTTTCTTTAGGCTATTATGAGTAGGAGGGTTTCTTCATACTCTTTCTCCACTTGCTTGTTATTGGTGTATACAAAGCTGTCCTAGTTTGCATTCAATCGCTATGATGAAACACTCTGACCAATACCAACTTGCGGAGGAAAGGGTTTATTTAGCTAACATCCCCTAAGTCACAGTTCATCACTTAGGGACTTCCAAGGGCAAGAACTTGGAGTCAGGAGCTGAAGCACAGGCCATGGCGGATCACTGCTTACTGGCTTGCTCCTGTGGCCCAGGCTCAGGCTGTTCCTTATTCAATACAGAATGACCTGCCCAGGGGTAGCACCACCCACAGTAGGCTAGACATGTCTATATCACTCAATAATCAAGAAAATACCCCATAAACATGCCCATAGGCCAATCAAATAGAGGAAATTCCCCAATTGAGGATCCCTCAACCCAGGTAAGTCATGTTGACATGAAAGCTATCCAGCACAAAAGGCTACCAATTTTTCTATATTAATTATATAACCTGCCACTTTACTGAAGGTGCTAATCATTAGTAAGAGTTTCCTGGTGGAATTTTTTAACATCTCTTAGGAATAATATTCTATAACATGTAAAGGGGGATCATTTAACTCTTGTTTTCTAACGTACTCCTTTCATTTCTTTCTCTTATCTCATTGCTCTAGCAAGAGTTTCAAGCACTACGTTAAAAAGGAATGGAGACAGTGGACAGCCTTATTCGGTTTCTGATTTTTCCAGTTTTTCTCCATTTAGAAAGATGTTAGCTGTGGGTTTGTTGTATATAGCATTATTTATCTTCCCTCCAGTCTAATTCCCTCTAGGACTTTTAATATAAATGCATATTGAATTTTATCAAAGGCCTTTTCTGCATCTTTTCAGATGACACTGTGATTTTTGTCTTTGAGTCCATTTTTATGATTTATAACATCATCTGACTTATATATATTGAGCCATCCCTGCATCTCTGGAGTAGAACTGAGTTAATCGTGGAGGATGATCTTTTTTGATGTGTGCCTGTATGCGGTTTGCAAGTATTTTGTTGAGAAATTTTTGCATCTATTTTAAGGATATGAGTCTATAGTTGTCTTTTTTGTCATATCTTTACCTGATTTTAGTGTTGGAATGATGCTGGCTTGATAGAAGGAATCTGGGAATTCTCCCTCTGGTTCTATCTTTTTTTAATTTTCTTTTTATTTATTATTTTTTATGTGTATGAGTGTACTGTCTGCATGTAGGTTGGTGTATCTGTGTTGTGCAGTGCTGCAGAGGTCAGAAGAGGGCATCAGAGTCCCCTGGAACTGGAGCTAAAGACAGTTCTTAGCCACAATGTGGGTGCTGGGAATTGAACCCAGGTCCTCAGCAAGAGCAGTTGGTGCTCTAAACTGCTAAGCCATCTCTCCAGCCCACTAGTTCTATCTTTTTTAATAAGTTAAGTAATATTGGTTGTAAATCTTCTTTAAATGTCTGGTAGCATTTTTCTATAATGCATCTGAGCCTGGGTGGAATTTTTTGTTTTGGGTTTTTTTTTTTTTTTTTTTTTCCTCATGTCATAGGGTTGTTTAAGGTGGTGATCTCTTCTTGGTTTATTTAGTTTTGGTGATTACCATTATTTTAGATACACATCCATTTCCTTTAGGTTTTCAAATTTAAAGTATTGCTTTTACAGTGTTCTGGATCCTTTGTTGTCTGCTGTGATGTTCCCCTTTCATCTCTGATTTTATTGATTTAGAGTTGTTCTTTCGTTCTTCGGGATAAGGGCTAAGAGTCTGTCTATCTTGTTTATCTTTTCAAAGAACCAGCCCTTGGATTCATTTTATTGTTTTTGTTTCTAACTCATTAATTTCTGCTCTGTTTTTTGTTATTTCTTTTTGTCTTCTGGGTTTGAATTTAATTTGTTGTTGTCTTTCTAGAATCTTGATCATTTATTTGTTCTCTTCCTGGTTTTTTTTTTTGTATGTGTATGAATGTACTGTCTGGTTGTAGGTTTGTGCACCCGTGTCGTGCAATGCTGCAGAGGTCAGAAGAGGGTCTTGGATTCCCCTGGAACTGGAGTTCTCCTGGAATTGGAGTTACAGATGGTTCTTAGCCGCCATGTGGGTGCTGGGGATTGAACCCGGGTCCTCTGCAAGAGCAGTCAGTGCTCTTAACTGCTAGGCTATCTCTCCAGCCCCTCTTCCTGATTTTTTTTAATGTAAGCACTTAGCACTATAAACTTCTCTCTGGGGAGTAAATTAAAGTATCCCAGAGGCTTTGTTGTGTTATATTGCACTTTTCTTGTAATTCCAGAAATACTTTCATTTCTTTCTCAGTTTTGTCTTTAACACATTCATGGTTCAGGTGTGTATTGCTTAATTTCCATGAGATCAGGTAGTTACTAAGGCTTCTTCTAGTTTTGATTTTAACCTTTATTCCATTGTGATCTGATAGAATGCATGGAATTATTTGAATTTTTTGTATTTGTTAAGGTTTGTTTTGTGCCCTAGTACTATGGTTGATTTTACAGAAAGTTCCATCAAATGCTGAATAGAAAGTCTATTCTTTGGTGGTTGTGTGGAATATCAGGAAGTATCTCTTAGGTTCATTTGATGTATGCTATTGTTTAGCTCAAATGTCTCTCTATTTATTCTCTGTCTGGTTGACGTCTAATGGAGACAGTGGAGTATGGAAGTCCCCTACTACTAGTGAGTTGGTATTAATCTGTGTCTTAAAGTCCTGTAGTATTGTGTTTATGGAGTTCGGTGCACCAGAGTTTGGTGCATATGTTTTCATGATTGTAATATCTTCTTGGTTGATTGTTCCTTTGATAAGAATGAAGTGATCCTCTTTTTCACTTCTGTTTTTTTTTTTTTTTTTTTTTTTTTTTTTTTTTGT
>VZQC01004376.1:6747117-7105710 GCA_009823505.1 Rhizomys pruinosus
TCTCTCTCTCTCTCTCTCTCTCTCTCTCTCTCTCTCTCTCTCTCTCTCTCTCTCTCTCTCTCTCTCAGCTTCCTGTGCTCATTGGAAGATGTGAACCTTGCCTTTCAGCTCCAGCCCCGGCCACCATGCCTCCCTGCCACAATGGACTCCTAATTCCCTGGAATTGTCAGTTGTAAGCTCAAATAAGCTCTTCCTTTTATAAGTTCCCTTGGTTATGGTGGTTTCATCAAAGCAACAGAAAAATGACTAATACAACAGACAAATAAAATGACAATATTATAAGCAATGAGTATGTACTGATGAGGTTCAGGACTCAAGCCAAGATAAGGTGTACACACACACACACACACACACACACACACACACACACACGTACAGTTTCCAGAGTTGGAAGCAGCCTTATATATAGAACAATCACAGAAATGTATATGTGGCATGTTAATGAAAATAAGAATACACTGATCATTTTTCCTGGATGCCTATCACATGCCAGGAACTTTTAAATCTTTGTATTAATACTGTTCATTTACCATGAGTAAATGGATAAGACAAATATTTTTACCTTCCTTTCGCAGGTGAGAAAATTAAGTTGTAAAGAGATAACATGAATTTTAAAAAAGAGAGAGATAACATGAATTAACAAAGCTAAGACGTGACAGAGCCATGACTCAGGTGCAGGTGCATCCAATTCCCATTCATACTTTCTTCCCATTCCATGATGCAGGACTTTGCTTAGATAGAGATGAACATGGGAGAATTCCGTGTAGCAGGCATGCAGATATGTACACCTGGAGGTTTGCTTTGCCTTACTTCCTTCATGGGAATGATAATTATATTTAAGAGAGAAAATCCAAATACATATCAAGGTGTTAGAGAGTGCTCAATTGAAACACTAGAAAGAGGAGGCTAGGAGCTAAATAGTAAGGTAGCCCCCAAAAGCTGAACTAGCCCTTTGAAAAAGAGCATGGATATAATGCACTTTCAAATCAGACTAGTATGTGATCCTTTGGCCTAAGCCAATGGTAGTAACCCTATTTCTGCTTGCCTAAGACTGGTAATTTTGTCATCCCCTTTTGGAATGAGCATGTGATCCAGCTTTAGGCAGTGAACACTTAAGAGAAATCTGTTGAGAGTGTATTGCCTGCATGTATGTGTGTTTGTGTCATGCAATGCCTACCACAGGTCAGAAGGTGGTGCCAAATCCCCTGGAACTGGAGTTACAGAGGGTTGTTAACTGCCATGTGGGTGCTGTGAATCAAACCCCGATCCTCTGCAAGAGCAGCCAGTGCTCTTAACCTGATGAGACATCCCTCCAGCTTTGGGGAACATGTTCTTACCTGGTGAAAAAAAAGTCCTCCCTCAGGGGCTAGAGAGATGGCTCAGCAGTTAAGAGTACTGGCTGGTCTTGCAGAGGACCTGAGTTCAGAGTCCAGCACCCACATGTCAGTTAATAACTGTCTATAACTCCAGTTCCAGGAGATCTGACACTCTCCTCTGACCTCTGTGGGCATGGTACAACGTGGGTGCACTTCTGTACATGCAAATATGCTCATACAAATAAAATAAGAAAATCTCTCTGTGTCATGCTACCCATGTGAACATGAAACATTTTGATCATGAAGAGACTATAAAGAAAAATATTTCCCACGACATAACATCTGGTCCTTATGTGTGTTCGATAATTTGCAAAGAACTTTCCCAAACCTATCTCATTTAATGGTTAAATAACACCATAAGCTGGTTAACATGTGTGTTCTCAAAGGATCTAAAGAGTTGTAGATTCAACCCAGGTGATAACACAATGGTAGGAATAGAGTTACCATATGTTTCCAGATGGTTTTCTACCTAATCCTTGAAAGAGGCATTGGACTCCGGACCCTCGGGATGTCGCAAGGAAAATCAATTTGTGTTCTGAATTTGTGTTTTGTCCAGAAAAAAAAAATACTTGGATGTTTAATGGCAAAAAAGAGCTAGGCAGAGCTTAAAAGAGTATGCAGGCACTTACTGATACAATGCAGGAGCTAATCACTGAGAAATGCCAAAGGCTCTGTGCTGCTTCAGAAACTCGATGGAGCACAGATTTGAAAATCATCAGACAGGCTTTATAATCATTAGTTTTGAGAGATTTCACTGTATGGTTTTAGGGCTAATTCAGGGAAGTTTTAAATCATTCTAAGCAATGCTTCTATCTTCCCTTTAAGAATGATTTCATTCTATTAAGTCCTGAGAGTCTACATAGTTAGTCATTGTTGTCCATAATTTGCTATAAAGGTGACACCAACCAGAATCATAACACTTCTGAAAGAAGATAGAGTAAGAGGGAAATCCATTTATTCAGTGTTTATCATGTCTCCAAAGCTATATTACATAGTCTGACTATATCAATATACTTATAAGAATACCAGTAACCTATAAAAGTAAATAAACCACAAATTTAATGAAACTATTTTTCAGTGTAAGACAAACCAGACTATCATTCAGAATTATTAAACTTTCTTTAGAAACAAAACATGCAAACCACTGCTTATTCAAGATTTTTAAATTGAGTCAAATAACTTTATTCTTTGTTGGAAAAACTATCAGCTGAATAATTAAAAAATTTAAAAACCTTTTAGTTAATTATTTTGAAACTGAATAGTCACAGCATTTGAAAGGATCTCAAGCAAGCTGATTAATATGCATTTAATATGCATCTGGTTGAGGGATGTCTGATTGATAATCCTCCCATTTCATAGTTGATGAAAGTAGCTTACTTTATTAAATGATCCCCAGTCCTACAAAGTATGAATTACTCACATTTTGAAAATGAGAAAAGGTATGGAAATAGTAGCCATGTGCAAATGTTAGAGCAAGAAAATGGAAAAAGCAGGACTCAAGTTCAAGTGCCTCTTGTACTGAAGCTGGTGGCATGCTTCTGCACCCGGCTGCTGTGACAGTGTGGTCTGATTTTAACAGATGATAGGAAAAATCTGTTTGAGTTTTAAACAACAAAATGGGCAGCTTTACTAGATGTAGTCTGATGATTTTTTTTTCTTAGATGACAGCTTTATGTATTTCCTATTTTGTTGCCCAAGTAAGTTTAAGAAGCAAAGACTACTGTTGCTTCTGAGTGGAGCTTTGAGAGCCATGTACTAAGTAAAAACCACAGGGGTGTCTACTACACAAACACTACAGCAACATCAGTGAGATGTGTGTTTGTGTGTATATGTGTGTGTGTGTATGTGTGTGTGTGTGTGTGTGTGTATGTGTGTGTGTATGCATGGGTGTGTGTAATGCTGGAAATAAAACCAAGAGCCAAGACATATATAAGAATGAGCTCTACTGTGGAGACGCATCCCCACTACGCATTTATGGAGGTGTCTGATGTCCCATTTCTGCGCTCTGTGACTTCAGGGATCCTGAGTGGGAATGTCTAGTGCCCACCACTCTGCCCACTCTGCCAAAATCAGGCTCATCTCCCTTCTGTAAAGTCATGAACCTCTTTATAAACTGGAAAACTATTTTAATAGAAATCAATGATTTGATGAGTGATGAATGAAGATTTGAAATTGAGTCTTTCCCTAGCTTTTAATAAAATAATTTTGGGCCAGGCGTGGTGGTACGTGCCTTTAATCCCAGCACTCGGGAGGCAGAGGCAGGTGGATGTCTGTGAATTCAAGACCAGTCTGGTCTACAGAGCGAGCTCCAGGCCAGCCAGGACTAAAGGGAAACCCTGTCTCAAAAAATACCAAAAAAATAAAAATAAATAAAAATGGGGGGAAGTCATTTGGATTTTCTGAACACCAGCTCCATCATCTACAACATTGCTTCCTAAACTGTGTTTTTTGTTTGTTTGTTTGTTTTCTTCTAACGCTTCACAAATTTGTGTGTCATCCTTGCGCAGGGGCCATGCTAATCTTCTCTGTATCATTCCAATTTTAGTATATGTGCTGCCAAAGCTAGCACACCTAAACTGTGTTTTTTAACTAGCCAATATATTTAAGGGAAAATATTTTTTGTAAAATATCTTAAACCCTGTCTCGGAAAAAAAAAATCTTAAAATAAATTTATAGGAAAATGAAGTAGAAAACATAAACAGATAAAATACACACTTAGCTTTTGTGGGTTTGTTTAGATTCTTATATTCATTAGGTAGAAAATTCCTCTGCTTGCTAAATACCTACTGTTTGTTGTATCATCTAACCATGGCCTGGACAGAAAGAGTTCCTAGTCTGCCCCTAGTCCACAGAATACACTTCGAGTAGCTCTGCTCCTTAAAACCAAGGATAAAAATATCTTTTTTCCCTGCAGGGTTATTGTTAGAATTCAGTGCCCAATGTACGTGAAAGGCTTAGAAAAGATGTCTAGCACATCCAATATGTGAGCAAATATCACTCTGATAACACTGAGCCTGAAACTCTAAGGAATTAGCATCAATTCAGAAAACGAGGAATGGGGAACCAACTAAAACCCAAAAGCACTTGAATTTGTTCTAATGCTCTTTCCACCTTCCCACCAAGTTCCTTCCTCCAGTCAGCATCTGTCTGTTCCCTTCCTGCTCCCTGTGTTGATAGCCTGAATGGGATAAAATGCCTGCACACATTTTGTAGAACACAGCACAGTTAACAAAGTATAAAGCTCTGGTCCTAATCCAGTTCATTTGCTGTTTGGTGCTAGGCACCTTTTGGTACAGGAGTTCTTGATCCAGGTTAGTGATGAATCGACTCTGTAATTATTGTTTCTTGGCAAATCCTAATGGCTCTGGGTTTAAGTTTCTTCAGGTATAAAGTGGGGGAAAAGCAATAAAACAATTTGACTGAGTTGTTAAGGAGGATAAATAACATGACCTATAGGGAGCTAGCTGAGTGTTGAGTACTGTGACAGGAACCACCCAGGACAAAGAGAAAGAAATGCAGCGTGGTCTGTGCCTGCGTGCACGAACATAGCTCTGCCAAGCATAACCTTGTAGCGGAGTGCTGAATCAGGATATGTGCGCTACTATATGAGAGACAAAGAAACTTAAATGTAGATGGGATAGAAAACCTGTTTTTCTTTGTTTGGGGGCCTGCTTTAGAGAAAGAGCTCTCTCAGGACTGTACTGGTACAAATAAGCTGTTTCCTATAACTCCTGGGATTCCAGTTTTCTGTTGATTGGCTAATTTAGTATTTGGGATATAATAAGCAACTTGCTCACTAAGTGTCAACTCCTGTCATCTTTATCATGTGCATTTTGGCTAGCAGTTTCAGGGAACACAGTCCATCATGTCAGGGAACTACAGAGGAACAGCTTGGTCCGTGGTGGCAGGAGCTTGCAGGTGACATTTATCTTTATGGAGCAGGCTGCAGAGAGCTGAACCAGAAGCAGAGGCATGGTGTCTTGTCTCTATTGGTCCACACCGATGTCTTGTCTCTATTGGTTCACACCCACAAGCTAAAAACCATGTCCCAAAGTGTTCAACATCTTCCGAAACAGCACCAGCAACTAGGAACCCCACACATGAACCTGTAGAGTGCATTTCATATTCAGAGCATAACATGGAATTCCTGCAGAGGCCAGAAGAGGAGTTAGATCCCTTGGAACTGGAGTTATGGACAGTTGTTATTCTCTATTTGGGTGCTGGGAACCGAACTTGGGTCCTTTGCAAGAGCAGCCACTACTCTTAACTGCTGCACTGTCTCTCCACCCCCATCTTACCTTCTAAATGAAAATATTTTCCTTACCTGTAGGCCTTCATTCAACTGGTCATTGGTCCTCTCTCTCCTGAGGGTAAGTTCCATGGAGCAAAAGAAGACCACTCCTGTATGGCAGAGAGTGAAACTCAGAACTTTATTTTCCAGTACAGGGTATATAGGAAGCTTCTACCAATCAGCACAAAGAGCATCAGAGCACATCCAGTCATCAAAAATGTCACCTTAACCATGTAGTTCCATGGTCCTCAGCCTGCACATGCTTCTATAGGTGTTTACATGCTGTTTATCAGCTCAGAGCAGGGTCAACTGATCACAGCGAGGGGACTGCATGCAGCTGTTGCCAGGAAGGGTCCTGTTGATGGCACAGCAAGAAATTCAGCAATGTGGTTTACTAATCAGGCCCGGGAGTGGCCCACACGTACCTTTAAAGGGCTTGCCATACCCCTGCTGCAACATTCATGGAGCATCTAATACAACTGATGATGTATTTTGTTATCTAGAGACCATTTCCTCCCTGAGATTTTGTAGCAATTACCTAATGTTTGCATTATCTTACCATAAACCGAAACCCCACAGCAATAAGCACTATTACTCGTGTATGTGGGAGGTGTGCTAGGTGGCTGTGCTGAGATTGGCTCAGCTAAACAATTCTCTTGATCTCTGTTGAACTTGCTTATATGTGTGAAGGTTGACTGGTTATTGACTCATCTAGGAGAGTGCTCTAGCATGAAGCTTGAAGGTCCTCCAAAGCTCCACTATTGGGAAATGAGGGAAAGGCTAGGGAAAGTTCTTCCAGTCTTTTAGAGCATGCTCATGAAGGGGATGGTACTGCCCAATCATAATCTGGCCTACCACATATGCCTTAGCAATGATGTGAGGGGTTTTGCTTTACATGCTCCTGCTACAATGTATTGCCTTGCCATGGTTCCCAAGGCGTCAGAACCAACCAATAATGGACCAAGCCCCGCCCCCCCGGCAAATGAACCAAAATAAGCCTTTTCTTTTTAGAAGTTGATTCTTTCAGGTATTTTGTAATAGTGCCAAAAAGCTGGCACTCATCATGACTGGGGTGGCTTGGCTCTGTTCTGTGTGTCTTTTAACCCCTACTGGGCTACTGAATACAAATTCTCAGGGCTATGGTAGATGGAAAGAGCAAGTATAAACTAATAAGCACCTTTCAGGCCTCTGCTTGTACCACATTTTATAATATCCCATTGGCCAAAGTTGGTTCCAAGGCTGAACCCATAGTAGGAGTGGGAGAATACAACAAAATTTGATGAAAGTCAGCCTGGGTATTTTGTACATAAAAACAATATTAATTCTGCCTTACACTTCCCTATATCACTCTTCGTCATATCAGAAAACCGCATGCCCACTCAGATTACCAAGTTGGTATTTTATAACAAGACAGGATGCTCTGTGTGTGTGTGTGTGTGTGTGTGTATGTGTGTGTGTGTTGAATACTCACTCTAAGATTTAGTTTGTTTATTTGTTTTAATTGAATCTGCACTTTTTCTTTTCTTTTTCCCTCTTCTAGACAGAAAAGTAGAAAAAATGACACACCAAACCCGTCAGGTCCATTATTAATAATGGATGCATGAACATTTCTTGTTGTAATCCCTGGGATTGCTCTTGATTCCTACTGGGACCTGTCTTCATCCCGTGGTATTATAGTATTCCCAACAAATGAATTTAACATCCAAGAAGTAATGCTAAAATAACTGCTTATTAGAGTTAAATGCTTTGCATTTAAAATCTACAAAATATAAAATGAACTCTCCAACTGGACGTAGACTCTAGGGAGATTTCCTGCTTTAGGAATGTGATATCTTTCTTTATTTTCCTTTCAGATAAAAAAAATGGTATTCTTTCTTTCTTAATGTGCTAAGTGGAGAACTGATCATTCCATTTCTTTTTTTTTTTTTTTTTTTTTTTTAATTTATTTATTTCTGTATGTGTATGAATGTACCTGTCTGCATGTAGGTCTGTGCACCCGTGTCGTGCAATGCCGCGGAGGTCAGAAGAAGTCGTCAGATTCCCCTGGAAGCGGAGTTCTCCTGGAATTGGAGTTTCAGACGTTCTCGGCCGCCATGTTGGTGCTGGGGAGCGAACCCGGGTCCTCTGTAAAGCGGTCGCGCGTCTTAACCGCTAGGCCATCTCTCCATCCCTATCATTCCATTTCTTAGGGAAAATTATTTTTATTTGCATAAAGCTCCTCACAAAGAGAAATACAATGTTTGTCCCTCTCTTCTCAGTTAACTCTTCAGGAAGTGATTTTATGGAAGGTTTCCTGAAAAAATGTCAGTGATTTCAGAAATGGTTCTCTGCATACTGTAAGGGAAAAAATCAGAACCTCTTCATCCCTGATTTTTTTTGTTTTTTTTTTTTTTTTTACTTATTTCGGTACGTGTTATGATGTACGTCTCATGCAAGTGGTGTGCACCCGTGTCGTTGCAATGCCGCGGAGGTCAGAAAGATGGTGGGCCGGATTCCCCTGGAACTGAGCGTTCTCTCTGGAATTGGATTTTCATTACGTTTCTCGGCCCGCGCATTGTGGATGCTCTGGGGATACGACCCTGGTCCTCTCTGAAGAGCTGTCGGCGCTCTTAACGCTAGGCCATCTCTCCAGCCCCCTTCATCCCTGTTTTAAAGGACCTGCCTGGGCATGTCTGTGATTATGCATGGAAGAATCTTGCAGCAATGAGAAGGCTAGGATCATTGACTACTCTTGAGCATGTCGGCAATTGCTTTTGGTCCACTGATTTTGCAGAAAAAGAGCAGATGGTTAATTCCTCCTAAACACACAGGAAGCAAGTCAACAGAAGTGTCATCCCGTGGGACCACGATGCTGTGTAGAGCCTATCTCACTTTTCTCACCTATATGCCACTGACCTCACATACCTGCACAGAACTGAAACTACAGGGTCACACTCCCTTGAGACAGTATTTTAACTAGGTAATTTACAAGCTCTATAAATGATCTTAAAATTTGAAATGATTATTATGAGCTTAAGATGACATACATAATATAAAGAATAATACTTTTTTTTTTTTTTTTGGTCTTTTTGAGGCAGGGTCCTCTTTTTTCTTTCCTTCCTGGAATCTCACTCTGTAAGAACCGGCCTGGTCCTTGACTCACACAAGATCCGCCTGCCTCTGCTGCCACCCGGTGCTAGGATTAACTATAGAACATGATATATGATGCATACAGTCATTAAATGTGCATTTAATATCATCCCTAATTCATCAGCACTCACTACACCTCCCAAGTTTTTAGATCCTTGCTTTCTGGTCTTTTTCACTTTATCATCATCTCGAGTCTTGCAGACATTGCTTAATCAGGACAGACAGAGAGAAGAGATGGTGAGGGGGAAGTAGGCAATTAATTCTTGATTTTAAAGTTGAAAATTTCTATAGATATCTCTGCAATAGTGCATCAGAGTGACAAGAAACTGAAAGAAGGCATGTGGAGTTTCATGTGAAGAGGAAGAGGAGGATGGTGGAATTTTTAGTCTTTCACTGGCATGAGACCCAGGCTTTCAATGAGAGAGAACAGGGACTAAAATTACTTTGGCTTTCATGGAAATTATCATCTGACTTTGATCTTGAGAGAATATCACTGAACTCAGTTTGATGTTTAGTTTTCCAGGGAAAAGAATGTGGGAGGGGGGAAGAATGAGCAAAATAGACTTCATTCTGGAGGATTTTAATATAGATATATATATAGATATATAAGATATATATATATATATAGTGTGTGTGTGTGTGTGTGTGTGTGTGTGGTGTAGAGTAACAGAGTGGTGGACACAGAGTACAGGGAATTCCTTTTTGCCCTCAGGAATTCAGGTTTAAAACAGAAGTCTTAGAGAAAATGAAAGATGGCTGTTTTTAATTCCCTCAGTTCCGTGCTAGTTATAAACACTGGAAAGAAAATGGGATTGAAGAATGTCTGGTAAAACAGGCACCAAAAACCTTTTATTATCATATTTGTGGTTTCTATGGTATGACTTTAAAGCCATCTTTTAAAGATGTTTCTTACTCCAAGTAATTGAGTTCAATTTTAAATTAAATTTAAAAAAAACTATCTCAAATATTTTTCTCCCTTCAATAAAATTTCCATTTAAGTCTAGGGTATCCTTGCTGAGAAGTATGTGAATATTTAAATATTTTCCCATTTGAAGAGAACTACCAATTAGATAAAAAAGAAGCAGAGCCCATCTTCGCCCTGGCCTAGCAGCCTCTGTGATCTAGGGTAAATTTCATGAACTTCAAGGGGAGCTGCCATTTCAGCTCTGTAAATTGTATCATAATTGGTCTTCAGGTAATTATAAAACAAAGTCAATATAAAATACACTAAGTCAATCCACTTAGCATGTGTGGATTTCAAGTCAATATGCAAAAATTAACATGCTGCAAATTCTAATTTGATAATCTATTTAAAAAGAAATTATGCTGTCTATCATTAATTCATAGGCTTGTGAGGCATGAGGAAGTATTTGCAAAGAGCTTTGTAATGTAACTGGAACTTATAATTGCTCCAAGAATGAAAATGTAAAAGGAAAAGAATGGGTAAAGCAAGTTGCTTTCTGCGGTCCATGCTAGTTACCGTGAGCTCCATGTGGTGTTCTGAGTAACGCAAGCAGATCTAGCCATGCAGCCCTGTTCATGATCACAGCTAACCAGGTTTCTCTGGAGTTTATCTGTATTAACCTTCAGGCCACACCTGACAGGAATTGGACAAATTTACCATCCCTACTTGAAATGAAGAAACGAGACACAGGTTATTGACTTGACCATGGACACACACAACTAGGTAAGAACACACTCTTTCTACCTCTATATGATGAGACTCACCAAGGGTTCAAAGCCTTCCCAATAGATTCACTTACCCTCAGCACTAATTGGGGGGGGGGCGGCCCACTGGGAGAGCCAAACACAAATTGCATTGGAGCTACCCACAGTGGAGGACTGACTCAGAATGCTCTTTATGAAGGGAAATTAGTAGGAGATGGAATTGTGGACTCAGAAGGCCGGGTCTGACTGGAGAGTACTGGCATGGATTATGAGACATCACCTCTACTGAAGGGTGAAATGTGCTGAGGATTAAGAACTCTATGACCCCAGTTGAAGTGTGAGAGAGCAAGTGATATTTATTGTTAAGGAAGTTAAAGACTGTTGAAATGCAGCCATGCTGATGTTAGCAGCTCAGATATTGACAAATGGCTTACAAAGAATGGAGCTACTCACAAGGGACTTAAAGGGAGAGGGAAAAGTCTTATTATTCTGTTCTGCTATCTATACCTCAAAAGGTCATGCTAAAGATTTGCGTTAATTTTTTTAACCTGTAAGTACTGGAAATATATTTAAATACATACATGTTAAGTAGGAAAGTAAACCTTACCAAACCTCATCTCTTTTCTAATGATTCTTGCATGTTTCAGAAGGAAAAATTGGCTCATTTATGTACAAAACCTTGGCACATTTTTGTTCTTTGCAGTCACCACTGTTTAGCTTATTTTTAGTCATTTTTCAAATAACAGAACTGTCTGATGACCTGTAATAAAATTCCACATCCTTTTTTCACATTTTCAAATTGACTTTTTATGTATTTCATACAGAACATCTCAATCAATTTTAGTCACCTTTACACCCCCTCCCCCACTGACCCCTCCCACCAGTGCCCCCACTGGAATTCATACATGCTGTCCTATGTGTCAAGGATCCTTTTGTCAAGTTAGCCTTCCCAGACATTCCTCAGCGCAAGTTCATCCACTGTGGTCTACTCAGCCCATCCAGAGTCCCTCGCTTTAAGATCAGCTTTTCCTCACCCAGCAGTAATCAGCTGCCAATAATTCTTCTGCTAAGATTCGGATCTGCTGCCCATTTCCAGAGTTCTAGGCTGGGTTTTGTGTGCTCAAGTTTGCATGGGTCTTGTGCATGCTAACACCATCGATGTAGGCTCATATGAATAGGGTCCTGGCGCTTGTGTGATTCTATTTCCATATGGTCATGAACCTCCTCCCCAGCTCTTACCCAACCCCCACACTTTCACAATGGTCCCTGAGTACTGGGCAAGTAAGGCTGAATATAGGAGTCCTGTCCAAGGACTCATACTTCACATACTGCTAACCTCCATGATTTGCCATCTGTGCCCCTTTGTGTTCCTGGTCCTCTGTTGCATGGAGAAGCTTCATTAGTGAGAGGTGACAGGTTCATTAGTGTCCTCTTTATCTCTTCTTCTATGTTGCATGAACCTTAGGTGTACAGGATGCATTGTAGATGTGCTACTTGGACTTGGGCAATTCACAGACAATGCCTGTGTGCACTACTCCGTAATAGTCTCTGTCTGGTACAAAACAACATTCTTTGATGAGTGGTGACTGGGATAATTGACTGTACCCCCACCTTACCCATTCCTCCCTTAGTTATACTGCCTCCTACTCTTCTTCTCTCTCAGGTCCCTTGTTTCCTTTTACCTCCCTGGTTCCTTTCCATTTTCCTGGTTCCCACAGCTATATCAGGATACGTATTCACATAAAAGGATTTGGTGCTAGGATCCTCAAATGAGGGAGGACATATGTCCTTTGTTTTTCTGACTCTGTTACTTCTCTTAACATAACACTTTCTAGTTTCATCCATTTACCTGCAAATTTCATGACTTCATCTTTCTTGAATGCTGAGTAGAACTCCATTATATAAATGTACCACATTTTCATTATACTAGTCAGTTGAGGGACATGTAGGTTGCTTCCATCCCTTAGTATTTGTGAAAAGAGCAGCAAAAAACATGGCTTTACAAGTATCTCTGCAGTAGAATGAGTCCTTTGGGTATATGCCAAGGAGTGGTATAACCGGGTCAAGTGAGATGTTCATCTTTAGCTTTTTAACAGTTTTCCACACTGCTTTCCATAGGGGTTGCATAAGATTTGCAATCCCACTAGGAATGAATGAGCAATCCCTTTCCCCACATCCTCCCCAGCATTTGGCATCATTTTTTCTCTTGAGATTAATCAGTCTGACTGGGGTAAGAAATCTTAAAGTGGTTTTAATGTACATTTCCCTAGTTGCTAATGATGTAGAACACTTTTTTAATATAATAATTTTATGGGTTTTGTGTATTTCATACACCATTCTTCAGTTCAACTTAGATACATTCCCCCTTCTCTGCCCCCCCAACCCAGTTCATGCACTCTGCCCTACATGTACTGTATCCCTCTCTCAATCTCTCCCAAGTTTTTCTCTGTGAAGGTTTATTGTCCTAGGCAGAATTCAACCACATCAGTCCATTCCTTGACCCGGTCCTCATGCTGCCATGGTTCCATCCCAACTGTCCTGCTCCAAAGTATGCCCATGTGTGCATTATATATGTACCAGAATTATGTCTTCCAGGGATAAACTGCATGTTAACTCTGATATATGTCCAAGAGTTCACTTTTCCCTTTAATTTTATATTACTCTAAAACATGATTATGTACCCTCCTCCCATATGCATCAACTACCATATCTGAAAGTAAGTGGCAAGTTAATTCTAGGGCTCATTATGAGATTCACATTATAACATCACAGTTGCTTTCAGATAGAAAGAAATATAACAATAACGTTGCTCGGTTTGCTGTTCAATTGGGAGATTTGGTACTAGCATCCACAAATGAGGGAAACCATTCCCCATTTATTTTTGGGGGGTTTTTTTGCTTGTTTGTTTGTTTTGAGACTGTGTTACTTCACTTAGCATACTGGCTTCGAGTTCCATCCATTTACCTGCAAAGTTCATGATGTTATCTTTCTTTACCGCTGCATAGAACTCCATTGTGTAGATGTACCACATTTTTGTTATCCACTCATCAGTTGAGGAGCATTTGAGTTGGTTCCAACTCTTCGGTATTGTGAAACGAGCTTCAATAAACATAGCTGTGCATGTATCTTTACAGTAGGATGAGTTTTGTGGGTATATACTCAGGAGTAGTATGGCTAGGGCAGGAGGTAGACTCATTTTGTATCTTTTAAGGGTTCTCCACACTGCTTTACACAGTGGCTGTACCAGTTTACATTCCCACCAGCAGTGGATTAGTGTTCCTCTTTCCCCACAACCTCTCCAGGATTTGGTGTCTTTTGTTTTCTTGATCTTAGCCAGTCTTATCAGAGTGAGATGATATGTTAGAGAGGTTTTAATTTGCATTTCTTTAATTATTAATGATGTTGAACACTTTTTAAGATGTTTCTCAGCCATCTTTACTTCCTCATTGGTGAAGACTTTACTCCATCTTTTGAGTGAGTCATTTGTTTTCTTGCTTTGTTTTTTAAGTAGTTTATATATTCTGGATATTAATGCTCTGTTAGATGTTTCACTGGTGAAGATTTCCTGCCATTCTGTGGGTTTTTTCTTCAATTCCTTAATTGTTTATTTTGATGTACAGAAACTTTTGAGTTTAATGAGGTCCCACTTGTCAGCTGTTGACCTTATTTCCTGCACAGCTGCTGTTTGATTTAGAAAGTGGGCTGGAGAAAGTGGCTTAGCGGTTAAGAGCGCTGAAGGTTAACAGCGCTGACTGCTCTTACAGAGGACCCGGGTTTGATCCCCAGCACCCACATGGCGGCCGAGAACCGTCTGAAACTCCAATTCCAGGAGAACTCCAGTTCCAGGGCAATCCGACACCCTCTTCTGACCTCCGCGGCGTTGCACGACATGGGTGCACAGACTTGCATGCAGACAGTACATTGATACACATACGGAAATAAATAAATGCCGGGCATGGTGGTGCACACCTTTAATCCTAGCACTTGGGAGGCAGAGGCACGAGGATCTCTGTGAGTTTGAGGCCAGCCTGGTCTACAGAGTGAGTTCCAGGATAGCCAGAGCTACAGGGAGACCCTGTCTCAAAAAGACCAAAAAAAGAAAGAAAAAAAGAAAGTCTTTTCCTACTCCTATATCTTGTAGATTGCTACCAACTTTTTCTTCTATCACCTTCAGAGTTTCAGGTTTCAGGTTGAGGTCTTTGATCCATTTGGAGGTGATTTTTGTACAGGGTGAGAGGTAGGGTTTTAATTTTGTTCTTCTACATATGGTGATCCAGTTTTGCCAGCACCATTTGCTGAAGATGCAATCATTCCTCCTATGAGCTTGTTTGGCCCCTTTATCAAATATGAGTTGGCTGAAATTGTGTGGGCTCAAGTTTGGATATTCAATTTTGTTCCATTGGTCAATAGGTCTGTTTCTGTGCCACTGCCAGGCTGTCTTTATGACTACAGACCTGTAGTATAGCTTAAAGTCTGTTAAGGTGATCCCCTCTCCTTCTCCCCCATTGCATTTTTCACTCAGGATTGCTTTAGCTATTTGGAGCCCTTTGTTTTTCCATATGAATTTAAGGATTTTTTTTCCAAGTCTGTGAAGAAACTCTGGGGATTTTAATTGGGATTGCATTGAATCTGTATATTAATTTGGGTAGAATGGACATTTTTACTATATTAATTTTTCCAATCCATGAACATGGTAGGTTTTTCCATCTTTTGATGTCATTTTCAAACTCCTTCTTCAGGGCTTAAAATTTTTTGTTGTAGAGATCTTTGATGTCTTTGGTTAGGTTTATTCCCAGGTATTTTTTTTCAAGGGTATTCTGAGCGGGAAGGTCTCCTTATATTCCTTCTCCAATTGCTTGCTGTTCTGTAAATAAAGGCTACTGATTTTTCTAGGTTAATTTTGTATCCTGCCACTTTACTGAAACTCTTAATTGTTTCTAGGAGTTTTCTGGTGGAGTTTTTAGCATCGCTCAAGTAAACTATCATATCATCTGCAAACAGGAATAGAAAAGTACTCTTTTCCAATGAGTACTCCTTTAATTTCCCTTTCTTGTCTTATTGCCTAACAAGGGTTTCAAGCACTATATTGAAGAGGAGAGGCAATAGGGGGCAGCCTTGCTGGGTTCCCGCCTTTAAGGGGGAATGGTTCTAATTTTTCTCCATTTAGGATGATGTTGGCTGTGGGGTTGTTGTATATGGATTTGATTATATTTAGGAATGTTCTCTTCAGTCCAGTCTTCTCTAGAACTTTAAACATGAAGGGATGTTGGATCTTGTCAAAGGATTTTCTGCATCAATTGAGATGATTATGTGATTTTTGTCTCTCAGTCCATTTATGTGTTTTATGATATTTATTGATTTATGTATGTTCAATCATCCCTGCATCTCTGGTATGAATGAAACTTGATCATGATGGATGATCTGTTTGATGTGGGAATGTAATGGTTAATCCTGGGTGTCAACTTGACTGGACTAGGGATGAACAAATAAGAGAAAAAGGATCTTTGGATTGGACTACCTCAAGCCGGATGGCCCACCCTAAGTGTGGGTGTTACCTTCTGCAAGCAAGCAGTATAAAAGGCTATGGCAGAGAGAGCTGGTCCCTTTCTTCCTGCAGCTTGCCTCTCTCTCACTGGTGAGTTTGTCTTGCTGCTGTGATCAACCCTTCGGATCCCAGCATGTACTGAGACCAGCAGATGTTCTGGAATCCATTGGGCCTTCAGTACAAGGTTGGAACTACTGAGACATTCAGCCTTGTGGACTGAGCAGTTCTTTAGATTCTCAGCCTCTCCAGTGTGGCACGGCTATTGTTGGAATCCTTGAGCTCTGTCACGTGAGCAAATCAATAAATTTGTATATAGCTATATACTCATTCTATTGATTCTGTTCCTTTAGAGAACCCTGACTAATACAGGGAATACATGTGATTTGCATGTATTTTGTTGAGAATTTTGCATCTGTGTTCATTAATGAGATGGGTCTACAGGTTTCTATTTTGGTTGTGTCTGCATGATTTTGGTATTAGAGTGATGCTGGCTTCATATAAGGAATTTGGGAGATTTCCCTCTGTATCCTTCTGAAAAGTTTGAGTAATAAATATTGTAAGACCTCTTTAAATGTTTTATAGAATTCTGCTGTGAAACCATCTGGGCCTGGGCTTTTTTGAGTTGGGAGTTTTTTTATTACATCTTCAATTTCCTCATATGTTATGGGTCTGTTTAAACTGTCAATCTCTTCTTGGTTAAGCTTCATTGAATATCTGAAACACTTTTCAGATATTCGTCCATTTCTCTTAGATTTTCAAACTTAGTAGAGTATAGGTTTTTGAAGTATTCCTGTATGATTGTCTGGATCCTTCATTATCTGTTGTGATGTTTCCCTTTTCATAACAAATACTATTGATTTGGAGTTGCTCTTTCTTTCTTTTGAAAGAAAAGAGCTTAACTGGGCTAGACGTCTGTCTATCTTGTTTATCTTTTCAATTCATTGAGGTGGGTTTTTTTTTTTTTGTATTTTTTTTTTGGGTTCCTGTCTGTTGGGTTTAGAGTCCATTTGTTGTTGTCTCTCAAGTGTTTTTAGCTGCAGTTTTAGATAATTTATCTGTTCTTTCTGTTTGTTTGTTGTTGTTTTTTTTTTAATGTGGGCACTTAGGGCTATAAATTTCCCTCTTAGGACTGCTTTTAAAATATCCCACAGGTTTTGTTGTGTTGTATTGTCATTTTTGTTCAGTTCCATGAATACTTTTATTTCATTCTTTATTTCTTCCCTGACCCATTCATTATCCAGGATTGTGTTGTTTAGTCTCCATGTGTTCTTATGGCTAGTTGGGCTTATTCTGGTGTTAATATTGAGCTTTATTGCACTGTCATCTGATAGAATACCTCTCCTCCCTCCAGGATGATCGACATGGGTGGGGTCACCCAGCCACCCTCAGGGAGACACCTAGGAGGCCAGCACACACCAGTGGTGCAGAGGATCCAATAAGCTGGTGCAGCTGCAGTGCAGACTATTCACTGAGTGCAGTGTTAGTGATTCTAGACTGCACAGCCAATGTAGAGGAACTGTACAGCAGGAACCACAGTGGGTGACCAACTAATCCTCCGTATTAACATTTGAAATTAGCACCAGAATCCAAACAAAAAAATAAACCCCAATGCCAAAACCACAACAAAAAAAATAACATGGGAAGGAAAATCTCATAATAAATCCACACCAAACTCGACCAGTCCTATAGAAGATCTCTGCAATGAAATCTCCCTGGAAGGAAACCAAGACATGGACCTTAGAAGAACAGTCGCAGGCAAACATATTCAAAGAAATCAAAGAATATAAAGAACAAATCACACAGCTAAGAGGAGAGAATGAAAAACTGAGGAAGTATCTAGAAGGAAGGAATGATAACCTTCGGAAAGAACTAGAGAGAAAGAATGACAAACTCTGAAAAGAACTAGAGGGAGAGAATGACAAAATCCAGAAGGAAGTGGAAACCCTGAAAAGATCCCAGGCTGAAGTGAAAAAAGAAACTGACCACTGAAGCAAGGAGCTACAAGTAAAGAATAACAAGCTCCAAAAGGAAGTGGACATACTAAATAAATCATAGGAAGAAGTGAAAAAGGAAATGGAACATCCATCCAGTCAACAGGAAAGGATGAGATATAGCCTCAGAAGCAGAAAGGATGAAGCAGAAAATAGAATATCAGACCTGCAGGATAACACAGAACAACTAAAATGCTCAAGTGAAGATTATGAAAAATCTAAAAAACGCAAGAGTGGAACAACCAGGAAATGTAGGATACTATGAAAAGACCAAATCTCCACATCATAGGGATAGAGGAAGGAGAAGAATCCCAAGACAACAGAATTTATCAGATCTTCAACAGTATAATAGAAGAAAATTTCCCCAAATGGAAAAAAGACAAACCCATACAAATACAAGAAGCACACAGAACACCAAATTGACAAGATCAGAAAATAGTTAAAATGCTAGATGCTCAAAATGAAGACAAAATACTGAAAGCTACAAGAGAAAAACAACAAGTTACATATAAGGGAACCCCATCAGAATTACAGCTGACTTCTCAGCACAAATGATGAAAGCCAGAAGAATAGGGACCAAAGTATTTCCTAAACTACTTTAGATGCCAACCCAGATTATTATACCCAGAAAAAAATGTCAATTATAGTTGAAGGAGAAAGAAAAATCTTCCATGACCATAAACAAAATGAAAGAATACACGTCTGAAAAAACCAACACCAGAAAAATACTCGAAGCAATTCAAACAACAGAGGAAAGGAGCAACTATCTCCAAGCAGCTAGAAAGAGAAATTAATAAAAGCATGACAACTTAAATATAGACCTAAACCAAAAATGTAAAGAAAAAATAAGTTGAAAGGAAGCAACATACATCACTCAATAGTAACCTTAAATATTAATGGTCTAAACTATCCCATCAAAAGACATAGACTGGGATAGTGGATTAGGAAACAGAATCCATCTATATGCTGTCTACAAGAAACCATCTCACCCTCAAGGACGGACACCAACTCAAAGTAAAAGGATGGAAAAAATATTCCAAGAACACTTTTTAAAGATGTTTCTTAGGCATCTTTATTTCTTCTTTTGAGAACTCTCTCCTCAGATCCTTACCCATCTTTTAATTGGGTCACTTGTTTTTCTTAATTCTTTGCTTTTCTGAGTTCTTTACATATTCTGGATATTAAACCTCTGTCAGATGTGTCTCTGGCAAAAATTTTCTCCCACTCTGTAGGTTTTCTCTTCACTCTTTTGGTTGTTTCTTTTACTGAACAGAAGCTTTTTAGTTTAATGATGTCCCACTGGTTGATTGTTGACCTTAATTATTGTGAAACTGATATCTGATTTAAAAAGTCCTTTCCTACTGCTATATCTCAAATTTTGCTGCCAATGTTTTCTTCTGACAGTTTCAGGATTCCCTGAGGTCTTTGATCCATTTGGAATTGACTTTTTTGCAAGGTGAAAGATAAGGGTCTAGTTTCATTCTTCTACAGGTGGAGATCCAGTTTTGCCAGCATTATTTGTTGAAGGTGCTGTCTTCCTCCATTGAAAATTCTTGACCCCTTTGTGAAATATCAGGTGGCTGAAGTTGCATATACTCATTTGAGTCTTGAATTGTGTTCCATTGATTTATGGGTCTGTTTTTATATGCCAATACCATGCTGTTTTATGACTATAGCTGTGTCATATAGTTTTAAATCTGGCATATTAACACCCCCCCACATACACACACATTCTTCTTTGTATTCAGGGTTGCTTTGGCAATCCAGGGTCTTTTGTGCTTACATATGAATTTTAGGAAAGTTTTTCCTAATTCTCTGAAGAATGTCATGGGGATTTTGATTCCAATGGCATTGAATCTCTACATTATTTTCAGTAGGATGTTCATTTTCACAATATTAGTGCTTTCAGTCCATGAACATGCCGACTCCTTCCATCTACTGGTGTCTTCCTCAGTCTCTTTTTGTAAAAATTTAAAATTTTCATTGTAGAGATCTTTAATGTCTTTGGTTAGATTTATTCGAAGATTATTTATTTATGTATTTATTTTTAAGTTTATTGTGAATGAGAGGGTTTCCATGTACTCTTTCTCTACCTGCTTGCTACTGGTATATAGAAGGACTACTGATTTTTTAGGTTAATTTTATAACCTGTCACTTTACTGAAAGTGTTAATCATTTCTAGGAGTTTTCTGGTAGAGTTTTTGGCATCTCTTAGGTATAATATCATCTCTTAGGTATAATATCTGGAAAAAGGATAATTTGACCCCTTCTTTTCCAATTTGTAATCCTTTAATTTTCTTCTCTTCTCTTTTTGCTCTAGCAAGAGTTTCAAGCAGTGTATTAGAAAGGAGTGGAGACAGCAGAAAACCTTGTCTGATTCCTGACTTTAAGGAACATGCTTCCAGTTTTTCTCCATGTAGAGTGATGTCCATTTCATTTGCTATTGCTTTTCAAGAGTCTAGTGTTGAAATGTTAAGTCACTTATTTGTGGTCTTTCCAATTTTAATATAAGTGCTGAGTACTACATACTTCCCTCTCAGGACTGAATTTAAAGTGTCCCAGAAGTTTGTTGTGTTTAGTTCCAGGAATATTTTTATTTCTTTTTTAATTTTTACTTTGACCCATTCATTGTTAGAAATGTGTCACTTAGTCTTCATGAGATTGTATAATTACTAGGGCTTCTTCTGATGTTGATTTTAAGCTTTGTTGCATTGTGGTCTGATAGAATGCATGGAATTGGGGGGAGCAGGGTATTTGTTGATGTTTATCTTGTGCCCCAGTATTTTTGTTATTTTTTGTCCAGTTGACCTGTGTAATGGAAACACTGGGTATTGAAATCCCCTACTACTAGTGAGTTGGGATTAATCTATGTCTTAAAGTTCTGTAGTATAATATTTATGATGTTGGGTTCACCAGAGTTTGATGCATATGTTCAGGATGATAATATCTTCTTGGTTGGTTGTTCTTCGATAATAATGAAGTGACCCTCTTTATCTCTTCTGATTAGTTTTAGCTTGAAGTCTATTTTGTCAAATATTAGAACTGAAACTCCTGCTTGCTTTTTAGTATCATTTGCTTGGAATAATTTTGCATCCTTTCACCTTAAGGTAGTGTCTGTCCTTGAAGGTGAGATGGGTTTCTTGCATACAACAAAAAGATGGATTTTGTTCCTTAATCCATTCAATGATCATGTGTCTTTTGGCTGGAGTGTCTAGTCCATTGATATTTAAAGTTATTATTGAAGGATGTGTACTGTTTGCCTTTGGTCTAACTTTACGTTTCCACAGTTATAACTTCATTTATTTTATTTCTGTTGCCACTTGGGTATAGTTGTTCCTTTCTTCTGCTCTTTGTATTGCATTAAGTATTCTCTGAAGGGCTGGTTTTCTGGACATGAATTCTTTCAGCCTATTCATGTCTTGGAAGATTTTTTTTTTGAATTCAACTACATTTCAACTACATATTGCATTTCAACTACAATAAACATTTTTGCTAGGTATTCTGAATTGACATCTATGGTCATTTAGAACTGGGAATACTTTGATCCAGGCTCTTCTGTTTTCATAGTTTCATTGAAAAGTCAGCTATAATTCTAATGATTTTCCTTTATATGTGACTTGTTGTTTTTCTTTTGCAGCTTTTGGTATTCTCTCTTTGTTCTGTATGTTTAGGTGTTTTACTATAATGTGGTGAGAAGAGTTTCTTTTCTGGTCCTGTCTATTTGGTGTTCTTTGTATTTCTTGTATTTGTATGTGCATGTCATTTCTTAATTTAGGGAAATATTCTTCTACAATCCTGTTTAATATCTGGTCAATACCATAATCCCAAGATTCTTCTCCTTTCTCTATTCCTATGATGCCTAAGTTTGGTCTTTTCATGGTTCCCACATTTCCTGAATATTCCATTTCTAAATTTTTCATACTCTTTCCTTGAGTGGTCCAATTCTTCAGCTTTATTTTACAGTCTTGATATTCTGTTTTCCATTTCATTCATTCCATTGGTGAAGCTTTCTCCTGTCACTTCTAATTGTCTTTTTGAGTGACTCACTTCCTTCTCCATTTCAGCCTGAGTTTTCTTCAATATTTATATCTCTTCGGTGAATTCATTCAGAAGTTTATCCCTATCTTTAGTCCCTTGATTTGTTTGTTTGTTCTTTAATTTTGCTGAATTCTTTTATCATATTTATGATTGTTTTTATAAATTCGGTGTCCTAGGTTATCTCTAGGAGATTCTCATTGTATAAGATGGGCAGTGTTCGGTAGGGATATATTATTTGGATTTTTCACATTATTAATTTTCTGTTGTGCTTTTGGCATGGGGATTTCTTTTATTGTTTGTGATTCAGGTGTGAAACTCAAGCCTACCTTTGTTGAGTTGAAGTCTAATTCTGTTTGTTATGAAAAGCTGGTTGGTCTAGGCTTCAGGTTCTCTCTTGATCATATAATATATTGGAGGGCCCAGATGGCTCTCGTCCAGCTACCCAAGTGTGCATTTCCCAGGATAGAATGTTTATCCTGACTTTCTCATTTTCCCAAAGGACAGTGAGCTAATAGTGACATTTTCATTTTTAAGAATGTGGCAAATAGCCGGGCGTGGTGGCACACGCCTTTAATCCTAGCACTTGGGAGGCAGAGGCAGGCGGATCTTTGTGAGTTCAAGGCCAGCCTGGTCTACATAGCAAGTTCCAGGACAGCTGGGGCTACAGGGAGACCCTGTCTCAAAAAGACCAAAAAAAAAAAAATGTGGCAAATTAAGCTAAACTTCTAAGCTTTCCAAAGGTAGAAATACCTAAAATGTCTCAAGATATGCTGTATTATGTCTTTTTTCTGTTTAAAATCTGAATTATTCTTCATAAAAATATTAATTTCTGGTAGCTCAAGATTGTGAGGAAGTGTTAGTGGCTCTGAGGATGCTGAAATGATACTTGCTCATTAAAAAGACTGAATTTAACCTTGAAGCAAAACAAATTATTTTATACACCATTATACTATACACAGGAATACTATTACGGGAATGCACACACAGAGATCGAGCTTTCTTCTTAATTATTCATGCAGGCAGAACTATACACAATCCAAAACCCTTAAGCATTTTCATTTATAATGTCCTGTTTGATGTTTACTTGGAACAGGAAAATTTACAAAGTTGATATATGATCCTCTAAGATACAATTGGGCACCTATGATATTTAGAACTCTAGAGAACAGGATATAGGACTACTGAGTAATGCATGCATCTGTTAGAAGATCACAGTGAGGCCAGCACCCTCTGCCACATGCTCCCTGCCATGATGCTGTGGGCCTCACCCTGGGGCCTCACCTTGGGCCCAGTGACTCAATCAAGACACAGATTGTGGCCTGAAAGTTCTGAAACTGTGAGCTAAAATAAATAATTCCTCCTTTTAAGTTGTTCTGTTTGGTATTTTGGTTACAGCAATGTAAATCTCACTAGAAACTGATAAAAGGAAATTTTGGAGAATGCAGTTTGGACCAATGAAATGAAAGAACCTCAAAACTTTTATACATCAGTACAAAGCTCAGAGTAAGTGTCATCTCCTCTAGTATTCTTCTTTCATCTACCCAGACCAAAAGCTCTCTGCATCCTAAAACCCTCTATCAAGACCACATGACAGGAGTAGTGAAGTGCATCTGGTAAAGGTGCCTGCTGCCTAGCCTGATAACCTGAATTTGATTCCTGGAACTCACAAAGTAAAAGAGAACTGACTCTGCAAGTTGTGTTCTGACCTCCACACATGCACATGGCAGCCATATGCCCCCGCATGGGTGTACAGTCAAGAAATAAACAAATATGCATAAACAAATGTATAAAAAATTTTAAATGTAATGGCATTTAGCATGTATCTATCATTTTAATTATTACTCTGCCTACCACTAGATTAGAAAGCTTCTTCAAATTGGGATCTGAAGTTTTAGTTTTAGTACAGGTCACATGGCAAGAAGTCCATAAAAGTTCATGGATGAATGAGAGAATAAATAAGTTATTAAATTATTGTCCTGATACAGAGAGGGAAGCAAGACTCAAAGGCAGTGTTACCTGTCTACTATGATGTGACAAGGTGCCCCCTGAGTTTAGCAACTAGAAACGATGTTTATTATCTTAGTTTCTGAGGGTCACAGATCTGGGAGTGGATTATATGGGGAGATCTGGCACAGAGTCTCAGCTGACGCCACAGACATCGTCTAAGAATATCAAAGTCTGAAGAATGGAAGCTGAAGGATCGGCTTCCAGAATCACATGATCGTAGGCAGGAGGCTTCAGTTTTTCACCACACAGGCCTCTCCGTGACTGTCCAAAGCACATGGCTAGTTTCCCACAGAGCAAGTTCAGGAAGTGCAGCAAGGCCATGCTCCCACTTATGATGTAGTCTCTTAGTCATTATGTTGCTGTTTCCACGTTATAGTTAGAAATGAATCACCGAATCCAGCTCACATGGGTCAGGAAGATGGAAGTGCATAGAACCTGAATTTCAGAGAGATGGAACAGGGCTCATACAAGCTGCATAGCAGGGTGATAAGAAGGAAGGCTTTAGGGAGAGGGCCATCCCCCCACAGTTCTTTCGTTAACCTTAACCTTTAAAGAACTAAACTCTCTTCTCTCTACTTAGTATACAGAATCTTGTGTGTCATTGTGTCCTGTCCGTCCGTCCGTCCCCGTCCCCCCCCCCGCCACGCCCTCTTATTCAATCGGCTGTTGTTACTGTGGTTCAGTAAAACCCTCTCACTAAAAATAATCTTTCACATCAAGGCAAGGATTTGATTTTGTGGAAACATAGTCAAAGAGGAACAGTGAGAAGAAATCCAGTTTGTATCTAACCCTTCTTTACCAAAGTAATTTATTTTCTGCAGCCAAGTTTGATTTGGCCATTGAAAGTTCTAGTGAATAAAATAAGCAGAGCAGTGCTGGCTTCCTGTATGCACCCCAACCCTGAGATCTTTCACAAAAATAGGTATTATAACCTGATCTAGCCCTAAGGAGTTGGATAATAATAACCTGAATTTTCTGGATAGCAAATATTGCTGATAATTTCCAGAGCACGTAATAAACACTAGACACTGTTTAGGGATACCTGTATTGTTTCATTCACAACTGCAGTTTCCTGAGCTTTCTACACAGGTATAAACCGAAGCTTAGAGATTTGTGACTGGCATAGCTGTAAGGACTCAGAACAGCATTATGCATTCCTGACCTCCTTACACTTCTGTAACCACACTTTGGAGAGACAAACTGCTGCTAGGACAGATGTCAGAGTTCATCTTCTCTGCAATGCTTTGAAGTAGGTACTAGCATCCCCATTTTAGGGATAAGAAATTGAACTTCAAAGATGTTACTTGGTTTAGCCACACAATTAATATAGTTGGCAACCTGAGATGCAGGCCCACAATGGAATCAAAAGTCCTCGCTGCATCTGCTTACTCTGTGGCCTTAGAAGCTAAAGCTCAGTGTCTGAGATGTGCAGACAAAGGCTAGGCACACAATAAATTATAAGTGCATCCCAACCAGGGCTGAAAATTAGGATAGGATAGGATAGGATAGGATAGGATAGGATAGGATAGAATAGAATAGAATAGAATAGAATAGAATAGAATAGAATAGAATAGAATAGAATAGAATAGAATAAAATAGAATAGAATGGAAAGGGAAAAAGGAAAAGTAACTGCAGATGAATATGAAGTATTAGTAGACATTATACACTGTAACAATAAGTATTGCTTACTCCATGTTTTATTTTAATTATATCCATATGTATGTGTGGTTGTATGCGGATGGGAGGGAATTAGTTTTTTCAAGATGTATTTCTTTCTTTTGTTGCCACCAAAAAGCAACCAATTGCCCCTCTTCCATCCATCCATTGATAGCTTCACAGCCAGTAGCATACATTCAATTTATACATTCTTCAGGCCTTATCAACTTAGAACAATTATAATGATTTATATTACAAATCATATTATTTTGCAAAGAAATTATGACATTTTCATAAATAATAATTATAATTCTTGAGCTACTTTTTTGTACATTTGCTATAAAATATAATTATTGGGAGCTGGATAGATGGCTCAGTGGTTAAGAGCACTGGCTGCTCTTGCAGAGGACCTGGGTTCAATTCCCAGCATCTACGTGTCAGCTAACAACCATCTGTAACTCCAGATCCAGGGGATCCAATGTCCTCTTCTAACCTCTGTAGTCATTGTATGACATGGGTGCACTTACATGTATGCAGGCAATAATGCTCATACACATAAAATAAAAAATAATAAATAAAATATTGTTAAAATATGATTATTAAGTGGAACTGTGAATAATTGGTTAACTTGATCCAAGGTAACTAGATATTGAACTTTGGCAAGTTATTTTTTTCTTTTGCTGTTGTTGTTCTCTCGAACTTGTATTGCTCATATATATATATATATATATATATATATACATAGTTTTATATATATATATATATATAGATATATATATACATAAATACATACATACATACACATATCACCTGAACTGGAGGATTTTTTTTCTAAAAGATGTCATGTTTTCCTTAAGAAAGTGCTTGAAGATTCCTCCTTGGCAAGCCCAAACAACCTTCAAACCTGCCCTTGTCCTCCACACTGGGGTCTTTTCCTTCCATGGTCCCCCAAAATGAAGTCCAGTAAACACACATCCTATCTTGATCCCCCTGTACTGGCCTCCATGATATAGCCTGGGTAGTCCAACAATGGCAGTCTGATGAGGCTGAAATCCCCTTAGCTGCCTAGTCCACAAGCTGGGTATCTCAGTAGTCCCATGTGGCATTGAAGGTTTGGAGGATTCTTGGAGAGACATGAGTCTTCAGTCCATATTGGAGGGTTAAAAAGCTGTGTCTCATATCTTTGAGGAGTGGCAAAAGCAGTGGCAGAAACAGAGAAGATGCACCTGCCAGTAAGAATTGAAGACAGGCCAAACAACAGTGCTCTCTGTTTTTTCTTTTTGTCTTTTTACTAAGAACTCAAGTTTTATCTGCAGTACAGTTTCTCTGGTCTTACTGATTACTTATTTCTGGTTTTACTTTCCTTTTAGATGCTTAAGGCCACACAGTTGCCCAGATTAGCCAAGGTTTTTGTTTTCTTGAGGTCAATTGAGGATCTGGTCCTCAGGGGTCTCTTGGGGTTTTTTTGGGGGGGAGGAGGGGGGAGCCCCTTGCTCCTTTCAGCTTTTCATTTACCAGTTCCATCCACTTCAGGACAAAATCAGGTCTTGCTAGACCAGGCTTTCTTTTCTGAAGCATGAGCAGATTTTCTTCTCTTTAGGCTGGGCACTGGCTGAAGTGCCATCAGTGGCTCTCCAAGACCTCCCTGAACAGGAAGACTGGTGACCCATGTCTGTAGGACATTTCAAGAGGTGCCCTATGCATAATCCCCTAAGACTTGGTTGACCTCTGAGGGCAAGGAACAAAGTTATCCCTTAGGTCCCTCAGCCAAATTTACATGGACTTTAAGTATGGTTGTTAAGCACCCAGAAAGGCTAAGTTGCACCAGCCTGTAATATTGCACCTATATTAAAATTGTATCTTTTGAAAACAAACTGTATGTTATTTCTATGTCATATTTCTTGATTTGCATTTTTCTATTTTAATTTTATATTACTCTAAAAGATGCATACATACCCTCCATCATATAACAAAAATCCAAGGTCTGAAAATAAATGGTAGGTTAATTCTAGAATCTGTTTAGGGATTCACAATATAAGAGGACAGTTGTTTTCAGATCACGAGAAATATAACATTAACGTTGCTCAGCTTGTCTTACAACTAGGTATTTGATACTAGCATCCACAGATGAGGGATACCATTCATCTTTTGTTTTTCTGGGATTGTGTTACTTCACTTAGTATAAAATCTAGTTCTATCCATTTACCTGCAAATTTCATGATGTCATCTTTCTTTACCACTGAATAGAACTCCATTGTATAGATGTACCACATTTTATCTATCCACTGGTCAGTTGAGGGGCACTTGGATTGGTTCCAGCTCTTTGCTATTGTGAAGAGAGCTATAATAAACTTGGCTGTGCATGTATCTCTTTGGTAGGAAGAATATGATGGATATATACCCAGAAATGGTATGGCTGGGTCAGGTGGTAGGCTCATTTTGAGTTTTTTAAGGGTTCTCCACAGTTTTTGTACAAGTTTGCATTCCCCACCAGCAGTGGATGAGTGTTCCCCTTTCCCCACACTCTCTCCAGAATTTGGTGTCTTTTGTTTTCTTGATCCTAGCCAGCCTTATCAGGGTGAAATGATATCTTAAAGTGGTTTTAATTTGCATTTCCTTTTTAAGATGTTTCTCAGCCATCTCTATTTCCTTGCTTGTGAAGTTTCTGCTCAGCTCTTTACTCCATCTTTTGAGGGAGTCATTTGTTTTCTTCTTTGTGTTTTGAGTAGTTTATATATTCTGGAAGTTAATGCTCTGTCAGATATATCAGCAGTGAAGGTTTCCTCCCACTCTGTAGGTTTTGTCTTCACTTCCCTGATTATTTCTTTTGCTGTACAGAAACTTTTGTTTTTTTTTTATGTATTTATTTATTTATTTTTAACAAATCTAGACCCGTGTTCCCGCTCATTCCCCCACCCCGTCAGAGCTCGTGCATTCTGCCAAACATGCTTTCCATCTCTTAGTCTTTCTCAATATTTTCCATGGGGACGTTGACTGTTTTGAGCAGAAGTTCACTGTTTCAGTCAGTTCTTTGATGCAGTATTTTCTGTTGTTGTTGTTGTTTCCAAAATGCATTATGTCCAACTGCTTTGTACAGAAGCTCAGGGGGCCCTACACAAGAAATACTTACAACTGGGTAATTGGCACTAGCATCCACAGATGAGGGATACCATTCGTCGTTTGTTTTTCTGGGACTGTGTTACTTCACTCAGCATGATGTCCTCTAGCTCCAGCCATTTTCCTGCAAAGCTCGTGATGTCGTCTTTCTTTACTGCTGCATAGAACTCCATTGTGTAGATGTACCACATTTTCTCTATCCACTCGTCAGTTGAGGGGCATTTAGGTTGGTTCCAGCTCCTTGCTATTGTGAAGAGAGCTGAAATAAACATGGCCGTGCATGTATCTCTGTGGTGGCGTAAGTCTTGAGGGTACATGCCCAGGAGTGGTATGGCTGGGTCGGGTGGCAAGTTCATTCCAAGTCTTCCAAGGGTTCTCCACACTGCTTTCCATAGTGGCTGTACGAGTTTACATTCCCACCAGCAGTGGATGAGTGTTCCCCTTTCCCCACAACCTCTCCAGCACTTGGTATCATTTGTTTTCTTGATCCTAGCCAGTCTTATTGGAGTAAGATGATATCTTAAAGTGGTTTTCATTTGCATTTCCTTAATGATTAGTGATGTTGAGCAGTTCTTTTTTTTTTTTTTTTTTTTTTTTTTTCACTTCTTTTTTTTTTGTGAAGTCTCTGTTCAGTTTCTTGCTCCATCTATTGAGCGGGTCTTTGTTTTCGTTTTTTCTTTGTTTTTTTGCGGAGTTTGATTATAGATTCCTGGAAATCAATGCGTTTGGTCAGATGTATCATTGCAAGTGAAGGTGGCTCCCACTCTGTGGGAATTTCGCTTACTTCCCCTTGAAGTTTCTTATTGATGACAAGAAGCTTTGAAGTTTGAATGAGGTCCCCATTCATTGTCCGACCCTTAATCTGTGCAGCTGCGTCGAATGTGTAAGGAGTCTTGGTCCTAGCCTGATGTTCTTGTAGCTGCTAGCCCAACTCTGTTCCTTCTGTCACCTTGCGAGTTTTGGGTTCATCACGTGGAGTCTTTAATCCACTGGAGTTGAATTGTGGACAGGGTGAAGGTAGGGATGTTAATTTTATTCTTCTACAAGTGGTGATCCAGTTTTGCCAACACCCTTGCTTGAAGATGCTGTCCTTTCTCCATTGGGTTTTTTCTCTGGGCCCCCGTGTCAAATAGAGATGGCTGAAATTGATGTGCCTTCAGATTTGGATGCTCTCGGTTTTGTTCCATTGGTCAACAGGTCGGTCTTTTCGTGGGCCAGTAACAGGCGGTTGATTTTTAGACTAGTAGCCCGGTAGTAGAGTTGAAAATCGGCTAACGAGAGACCCTCGGTGGAAGCTCTTTCACTCAGGGTTGTTTGTGAGCTATCGGGCTTTTTTTGTCCCCAAATGAATTTAAGAACTTTGGTTTCCAAGCATGTGAAGAAACCTCTTGGGGGATGGGAGTGGTTAAGTTGCGTAATCGAACAAGAGTTGTTGGTAAAATGGGGACATTTTTTTTACAATGTCAAGTTTCCCAATCAGGAGCATGGGGTTTTGTTTTCCTCTTCTGAGTCTTCTTCATTCCTTGCTTGTCCTGGCTTTAAGGGTGTAAAATTTTGTTGTGAAGGTCTTTGGTGTCCTTTGGTTAGGTTTGTTCCTAGGTAGCTTATGTGTTGTTTGAGGCTATTGTGAGGAAGGTCTCTTTGCAATTCCTTCTCCATTGCTTTGTCTGGTGGTAAAGAAAGCCCATGATTGTTCTGAAGGTTAATTTTGTAGCCTGCCACTTTGCTGAAAGCTGTAAGCGTGTGCTAGGGTGTTTTCTGTGGATTTTTTGCATCCCTTAAGTAAACATATATCATCTTCAAAATCGGGATAGTTGGTTGACTCCTCGTTTCCAATAAGTAGATCTCTTGAATGGCCTTTTCTTGCTGGATGGCTGCAGCAATTGGTTTCAGCACTAATATTGAAGAGGAGGTGGTGATAGGGGGGCACCCTTGCCGAGTTCACCTTTAAAGGGAATGTTTGCCGTCAGTAGTCCCCCATGTAGGAGGTATTGGCTGGGTCTTGTGGCCGTATGGGGCTTGATGGATTACAGGGAGGAATGGATCCCTCCCAATATCCAATTCCCTCCATCCAAACTTTAAGCAGAAGGGATGTGGATTTTTTGTCAAAGGCTTCTTTGTCAGCAGCAATGGATGATGGGGGTGGTTTTTTGTCTTTAGATCTCGTTAGGTTTTATGAGTGTTTATTGATTTCGTAGGTTGAACCATCCCCTGCATCTATGGTATGAATCCAACTTGGTCATGGTGGATGAGTTTTCTTGATGTGGAGTCTGTAATGCGATTTGCCAGTAACTCTGTTTTAGAGGTTTGACATTGTGGTTTCAATGAAGGGAGGATGGGTCTATAAGTCTCCTTTTAAGTTCTGTGCTTTGCTGGTGTGGTAAAGAGTGATAGTTGGAGCTCCTAGAAGGATTGGGGGAGAGTGTTCCCGTCTGATTGTATACTCTAAACATTTCAGAATAATGGTTGGAGTCTCGAGGGGAGTTGGGCGAAACGGCGGGCGGGCGGGGTGGAGGGGAGTTGAAAAAAGGAGGGGAGGGGTCGGGCGTGAACGGGCTGGGTTTTAGTGGCCGCCATCTCATCCTCTTTTTTGGGCTCTGTAAGGCGGTTCCTTGGGAGTCGGGTTCCCAAGAGTTCAGAGATCAGCCAGTGCGGTAGAGGGGAGCACAACTTGGTAGAAGGAGAGGGTTCGGGAAAGTAGTCCCAAGTAAGTGCGGGTGCGGTCCGTTGCCGGGGGAGAGTTTCCCGGGTCAGTCACAGTGGTTATGGAGTGTTGGAGTTGGTCCGCTTCTTTCGTCTTGTTGTTAACTGGCTAGAGGTCTGTCGATCGTGTTTAGTTCGTTTCAAAGAACCAATTTGGGCTTCAATGATTTTTGTATTTTTTCTTTGTTTCTATTTCTTCAATTGATTTCTGCCTGAATTTTTGTGTCTATTTCTTTCCTGTCTGTGGCTGTTGGGCGTGTTTTGTTTTTTTTCAGGCTTTGTTGTGTTGTTTAGCATTTGTTTTCACGTTGTCTTTGTTCTGTTTTCTAATGTAGGAACCCAGGGGTATAAACTTCACTATGCCCTCTTAGGAACTGCTTTAAGGTATCCCATAAGTTTATGTTTGTGTTTATTTCTTGTCTTTTTTTTATTAGTTCCGGTTTTTTATTGTCTTTCTTTATCTACTTCTTGACCCATTCATTAATTCAAGAGTGTGTTGTTTAGTCTCATGTGTCTTTGGGAGCAGGAGGCTTGTCCCTGGTGTTGATTGTTGAGCTTATTGCACTGGTGGTCCTGACAGGATGCATGAAAAATTATTTTCAATCTTTTTGTATTTGTTAATGTTTGTTCTGTGTCCCAGGAGTTGGTGCGATTTTTGAAGAATGGTTCCGTGGGGTGCTGAGTAGAAAGTGGGTATTCTCTGGTATTAGGATGGAATGTTTGGTAGAGGTCTATGAGGTCCAATTTGGTGTATCATGATCGTTCAGTTTCAGATGTCTCTCTTTTATTTTTTGTCCATTGACCTTCCAAAGGGCTCATGGGTATTGAAATCTCCCACTATAGAGTGTGGGTCGGGGTTAGTTGTGACTGTGGTCCTGAGAATGTCTTTAAAAGTTTGGTGTCCCAGAATTTTGGGGCATATATATGTCATAATTGTTGAAATCTCTTGGTGGATTGGTTCCCTTTGATGAAAATGAGATGGCCTTCTTATGTCTCTCGGAATGCTCTTTACTTTGGAAGCTATTTTAATCCGAGTTAAATAGCAACACCTGCTTTCTTTGGTACCATTTGCTTGGAATATTTTTTTCCATCCCTTCACTTTTAAAGGGTGGTTGCGTCCTTGAAGTGTAAATTGTTTTCTTTGTAGACAGCATATCGATGGATTCTGTTTTCCCTCATCAGTCTCCCAGTCTATGTCCTTTTGATTGGGGAACTTAAGTCCTTAATATTTAAGGTGGAGACGGATGAGGTTTGTGGTTAATTCCGTTTTGCCTTATTATCCATGCGCGGTTTTTTTTGGTCTGTTTGCTATTGCGTTATGCTTTTATTGATTTCTCCTTCTAGTTGCCTGGGAGTTGGTTGCTCCTTTCTTTGATTCTTTGATTGGCGTCAAGTATGCTCTTTGAAGGTTTGGTTTTCCGGACATGTAGTCTTTCAATTGTTTATACATGAAGAAGTTGTTTCTCTCTCCTATCAATATTGACATTTTTGCTGGGTATAGTAACCGGGGCTGGCATCCATTGTCCCACACACGGGAGATGCTTTGGCCAGGTTCTTCTTGCCGCTTGCATCTTTTGCTGTGAGAAGTCCAGTGTGTGATTCTGATAGGTTTCCCCCTATAGGTCACTTGTTGTTGTTTTTCTCTTGACGTTAAGAAATTTTTTTTGTTTGGTTTTTTTTTTTTTTTTTTTTTTTTTTTTTTTTCTTATCTTGTCTGTTGTGCGTGGAGATTCTTCGACATCTTTGGTTATGCTTCTTGTATTAGTTTGGGTGTTTTGTCCTGTTTTAAGTTTGGGGGAAGTTTCTCTATTATTCTGTTGAAGATCTGATCAATACTTTCTCTTGGGATTCTTTCCCTTCCTTCTCATTCCTATGATGCGGAGGTTTGATCTTTTCATAGTGTCCCAAGCTCCTGGTTGTTCCATTTTTTGTGTATTTTAAATTTTTCATAATCTTTCCTTGAGGTTTTAGTTGGTTCTGTTTGTCCTCACGGTATGATTTCTTTGTTCTCTTCCTCCATTCTATGCTGAGGCTTTTTTCAGTCCTTTCCTTTGAATGGATGAGTGTTGATTTCCTTTGTTCATTTCCTCTTCCTGAGTTCTTTAGTGTTTCTATTCTTTTTGGAGCTTCTCGATCTCTTTTTGTAGCGCTTTTTGTTTGCATGGTTGGGTTTCTTGTTTACTTTTTCATCAGCATGGGAATCTTTTCAGTGTTTCTACTTCCTTTTCCTTCGGAGCTTGGTCATTCTCTCTCTCTCGGTCCTCATTCTCTTTTCTTAGTTTTCATTAATTTGTTCTTTATAATCTTGTTTCTTTAAAGTATGTTCCCAATTGTGTTTCTGATGTCTGTGTCCTGGGGCACCCAGGAGGGATCCCACTGCAGGAGTCATCCATAGGTTGGATAAGCTTTGGGTGGGATTATCCTGCAACTCTTCCAATGTGTAGTCTCTTCTTCTCTGATCCTGCATATGGGCTTACTCTTGTGCCTGTATCCAATGTGAGTCCTAAATGCCTCTCTTCACTGTGTTGAAGGCGTGCTTTGCTTGCCTCCTTCAGATCCTTCTTCGTAATCTCAGTTGGCGGGGGGGGGGGGCACCTGCCGCTGGGCTCAGGAGATCTCAAATCTCAAGAGTCACACAAGTGTGCCTTTAATGAAACTTTTGAGTTTAATAAGGTCCCACTTGTCAATTGTCGACCTTATTTCCTGTGCAGCTGCTGTCTGATTTAGAAAGTCTTTTCCTATGCCATGTCTTGTAAGTTGCTGCCAACTTTTTCTTCTATCACCTTCAGAGTTTCAGGTTTCAGGTTGAGATCTTTGATCCATTTGGAGGTGATTTTTGTACAGGGTGAGAGGTAGGGGTTTAATTTTATTCTTCTACAAGTGGTGATCCAGTTTTGCCAACACCATTTGCTGAAGATGCTGTCTTTCCTCCATTGAGTCTTTTTTTGCCCTCTTGTCAAATATAAGGTGGCTGAAATTGTATGTGCTCAAGTTTGAGCAATGTCTTCAGTTTTGTTCCATTGGTCTACAGGTCTGTTTTGTGCCAGTACCAGGCTGTTTTTATGACTATAGCCCTGTAATATAGTTTGATGTCTGGTATAGAGATCCCCCCTGTATTGCTCTTTTCGCTCAGAGTTGCTTTGGCTATTTGGGGTCTTTTGTTGTTCCATTATGACTTTAAGAAATTTTTCCAAGCTTATGAAGAATGTCTTGGGGACTTTAATTGTAGTTGCATTGAATTGGTATATTAATTTTCATAGAATTAACATTTTTACTATATTAATTTTTCCAGTCTATGAGCATGAGAGGTCTTTCCACCTTCTGATGTCTTCTTCAATCTCCTTCAGGAGTTTACAATTTTTGTTGTAGAGATCTTTTGTGTCTTTGGTTAGATTTATTCCTAGGTGTTTTATTGTTTTTGAGGATATTGTGATTGGGAAGGTCTCCTTGTATTCCTTCTTCAGTTGCTTGTTGTTGGTGTAAAGAAAGGCTACTGATTTTTCTAGGTTAACTTTGTATCCTGCCACTTTACTGAAACTTAATTGTTTCTAGGAGTTTTCTGGTGGAGTTTTTAACATCTCTTAGGGAAACTATCATATCATCTGCAAAAATGGATATTTTGACTTTCTCTTTTCCAATTGATATCCTTTGATTTCCTTTTCTTGGAAAGTTATTTATTAAGCTTCTAAGAGCAGCCTCCTTAAATTTTACATTTTTTTTTTATTTTCAACATGGGATAATTGTGTGCTCCATGGTTGGTTGGTTTTTCTTTTTTCCAGGAACTAAATGGGATTTTAGGTTTTTTAATTTTTATTGATATTTTAAAATTATGTGTGTGTCTATGTGTAGGCATGTGAATATAGGTGCAGGCGCCTAGAGAGGCCAGAAGAGAGTGGCAGGTCCTCCTAAGCAATATCTTATAAACTTAGCATAGCACCCAGCACAGCAACATTTTAGTAGGTACCAGCTATCATTAAGTTTAATGCATAAAATAGTGGAATCTGCAGTTGGGTACTCATGTTTAAAAGTGATAGGAAGACCCAGTGAGATGGCTAAGAGGGTGAAGGTGTTTGCCCCACAAGCACGATGGTCTTGGCACAATCCCCAGAACCCATGGAAAGAGAGAACCAATCCAAAAAGCTCTCCTGTCACCTCCACACTTGCACCATGGCACAAGCACCCATGCACCTACAAAAGCGAAGTTCGAAATGGGAGGAAAGATCCTTCAGTCTTCATTTTTGCAATGTCATGAAAACAAAATTTGACCTACCTAGGTCTGCATCCTTTAAATTCACCCAGCATTAATCAAATGCCTCCTGTATGCCAGAAACTTGTATAATCTATAATGACAGAGTTTTCCTAATGGTGAGAACAAAATTTATTGACACTTCTTAAAGTTGGGGTGTGTCAGAAAACCAGAGAGATTCATCATACTGGCACTTTATTTTATGATTGTGTACAAGAGTGCTCATCACTTGGCTTTCATGCCTAAACTCTGTCAAATGAACTTCAGTGATAATGGCCTCATTTTATAAAGCCAGTGTACCTGACATCTGATTGATTGGGCCCAAGGTCCCCACTTGCTATTTTCATAGCTTACTTCTTTCTTTCTACATGGGACTCTCACAATGATTCATTTTCCTGGCACCCTGACATGTCTGCTAACTCCCAGGCTCCCCTTCCCTTTCCTATCACCCTCATTGTCACTTGTTTTTCTCCTGTGTCTGGTTGGTCTCTGGCCATTAAGTCTGGGTTTTCTATGCACATTTGCAATTAGAGGTAAACTAGATTGGGGCAAAATACAACATACTACTAGGATGAAATACCATGGTACCCCAGGGCACTGATTTCTAATTCTTTGCCAGACCTTTGTTCCCTGGCAGGGCACGAGGGACTTAACACATGCACACACACACACACACACACACACACACACACACACACAATGGTGTGCATTTATGGTACATGCAGATAGTTTAACATTTATATCCCAAAAAATCATATACTAGAATGAGGCCTCAAAAATGATGTAAAAATGATACTTTATCCCATATGACTGTTAAAAAACCCACAAAGCTAATTATGACAGTCATATACCCTTATAACTTCTACTCTGTTTTCATATACATTGTCTTTTATTCCATCCATTAATCTTACACCTCCACAGAACAAGGGTTTACGGTGTTTGTGAAGTAGACAGAGCAGGTATTCAATCTCTTTTGTGCAGTCCAAGAAATGAGTTGAGACTCAAAGTGTGCTGTGTTCAATATCACTTAGCTAGCAAAGAACAAAGTTAATACTGGAATTTGAGATGTGTATAGCCTATGCCCAATGGCCTGTTCCTCTAGCCCAGGTATGTCTATAGTGTCTAGCACAGTGCTACCCAGAGTGTCTCCCCTCTGGAAGCTTGACTCATGGACAATCCCACAGTGGTGGAGAAACTGACCTCAGGACAGAATCTCCTAGGGATCTCTGTTAAATTTCAATGGCTGGACAATATTCCTCAGTAAGATCTTCTAGCATAATTATCGTATTTCCCTATGGCAGCAGAACCTCAGCTCTGAAGCTGTTGACCCTCCTTGCAATGCCTTTAAGACCACCAGCAGTGCCTAGTGGGACTTAAGGCAAGATATCTCTGCCAGCAATATATACTTCCAGACATCAGTAATGACATTGCTCTCAAGAACCTATCCTGGGGCCGGAGTGATGGCTCAGTATTCAAGAAGAATGCTTGCTGATCTTTTAGAGGACCCAAGTTCAGTTCCCAGCACCCATGCCAGGCGACTTATAACCACCTCAAACTCCAGGGGATCTAATGCCTTACTCTAGGGAAATGCTTTATTTTATTTTATTTATTTTTGCATGTGTATGAATGTACTGTCTGCATGCAGGTTTGTGCACCCATGTCGCGTAATGCCGCGGAGGTCAGAAGAGGGTCTCGGATTCCCCTGGAACTGGAGTTCTCCTGGAATTGGAGTTACAGATGGTTCTCAGCTGCCATGTGGGTGCTGGGGATCGAACCCAGGTCCTCTGCAAGAGCAGTCGGTGCTCTTAACCGCTAGGCTATCTCTCCAGCCCAAGGGAAATGCTTTTTTAAATCTTAAAATAGAACCCAACAGTATGCCTCATCTTCCATCCGATGAGACATCTCCTGCTATGATCCTATGGCCAGTGCCATGTTAACAGGTTCCCACTGGTAAAGTACAGAATGTGCATCTCATAAGATTCTCTAACCATAAACATATCCAGAAGAGCATTCAACATTCTGAGCAGCAGCAAGGCCAACTCTGCTGGCTATATGCCCACAAAGAGCTTTCCATCAAGAAGATCAAGTAGCTTTAAATGGCAGAGGCAGTCTGTAAACTAAAACCACACACTGGAGACATAAAAGAAGCAACTGAAGAACTCAGTCCGGTCTAGTGTCTCCCTGTATCCTCCCCTAAACACAAACCCAGAGTCTGCTTTACCTTTGACTCTTCCAAAGTCTTAACTGACCCAAATTTCAGCACCTTATATTTTAAAGCTGGCATGAGAAAATATACTCACCAGATAAACTTTGCCTTTTTGAACAAAGGTCCTTCCAGGAATCTGGTTCCTGAGGATTTGCCACTTGAACCCGAAGAAGAGGCTAGGAGCTCTTTCCCAACACCAGGCAATGTCCAGACTACCTGGGTGGCTGAAGACCTAGCAACTCTCAAGCCACAAGTTAACATCCCAGAGACAAAGGGAAGAAAGTTGCCACAGACTATAATCTGAAATGTAAATGTCCTACTAAGTTCTAGAGACCTTTGTGTTCCAGGGGTTATAGGTAGTGTTTTGTTTCTGCTTTCCCTTCACCTTAGCTCAGACATAATATATATATATATATATATATATATATTAACTTTGTGTATGAGTGTTTTGCCTACATGTATATAAATGCACTGTGTATGTGCAATGCCCACAGAGGCCAGAAGAGGGCAACAGTCAGATCCCCTATTACTACAACAGAACTCAGGTCTCTGTAAGAACAGTCTGTGCTCCGGCCATGTTTATTTCAGGTCTCTTCACAATAGCAAGGAGCTGGAACCAACCTAAATGCCCCTCAGCTGATGAGTGGATAGAGAAAATGTGGTACATCTACACAATGGAGTTCTATGCAGCAGGAAAAAAGATGACATCATGAGCTTTTGGCCAGGAAAATGGCTGGAGGCTAGAGGACATCATGCTGATAGTTAACACATCCCAGAAAAAACAAATGACAAAGGTATCCCTCATCAGGGATGCTAGTGTGCCAGTTACCATTGTTAAGTATTTCTTGGCATGGCCGCCGGAGCTTTTGCCAAACAGTTGGAAGTGATGTATATGGAAACACAACAACAGAAGGACTGCATCAAAAGAACTGACTGAAACAATGAAGCGTCTTTTTTTGCTCAAAACTCAACGCCACGTGGAGAATGTTGAGAAAGACTGAGAAAGAGATGAAAAGCATGTTTGGCAGAATGCATGAGCTCTGGTGGGGTGGGGGGATGGGGGACATGGGTCTAGATTTGATAAAATATATATATATATATATATATATAATTTTTTTAAAAAAGAACAGTTTGTGCTCTTAACCACCAAGTCATTTCTCCAGTCTAAAAGGGTATATTCTTTAAATATACCTCAATACACATTAAACTAAGCTTAGACACAATTGACTTTTTGTTGTTGTTTTTAATATTTTTATTTATTTTGTATGCATATGAATGTACTGTCTGCATGCAGGTCTGTGCACCTGTGTCATGCAATGCCGCAGAGGTCAGAAGAAGGTGTCAGATTCCCCTGGAACTGGAGTTAAAGATGGTTCTCAGCCGCCATGTGGGTACTGGGGATTGAACCTGGGTCCTCTGCAAGAGCAGTCGGCGCTCTTAACCCCTAGGCCATCTCTCCAGCCCCTGTTGTTTTGTGTTTTTGAGACACTGCCTTGTGAAGTAGTCCAGCTGGCCTAGTTAGCTATGTAGACCAGGCTGGCCTAAAACTAGCTATGTAGACCAGGCTGACCTCGAACTTGTCATGATCCTCCTGCTTTTGCCCTCTTAGTGCTAATAATTGGCTCTGTGTATATATGCAATGTGTGAATGCATGGGTGTATGTTCATTTGGGTGCACATAGGAAGGATACATGCACATGTGTGTGTAAGCCTGTGGAGGCCAGAGGTCATTCACAGGTGTTATTTCTCAGATATGATCCATTTGGCCTCTCATTAATGGGAACTTTCTCTTACCAATAGGCTGGACCGTTGGGCTGGGGGCCCCAGGAAGCTACCTGTGTCTACTTCTCCAAGGTTTGGGATTCCAAGCATGTGCCACCCCTGGCTTTTCTAAATGGCACTGGAGGTTGAAATCAGGTCCTCATGCACTTTACTTTATTCCCAGCCAAATAATTGGCTTTTGAGAAACATTAGTGCAAAACATATCCACATTGTATGCAAGTCATTCTGTTATGTTTCAATTTGAAATCAGTAGCTTCAGCAGTGATCCACATTTTTTGCTGCTTGCCCAGACAATAACTTTTATTATTTTTAAATTGAAAACTATTTTATTAGCATTGCTTCTTTAGGAAGTAACATTATTAACATTGAAAGACTGTGAAAGAATTGAGAAAGATTGTTGAATTTGGAGAATGAAGAATTTGGAGAGTGAATGGCAAACTCACATAGGACAGTGACCAATATCTTTTTTAATTTTTTTAATTTTATTTATTTCTGTATGTGTATGAATGTGCTGTCTGCATGCAAGTTTGTGCACCCGTGTCGTGCAATGCTTCATAGGAGGGGACCTCAGCTCCAGCCAACTTACAAGACTGGCTCACCAATCCAAGTTCACAGGAGGGGACCTCAGCTCCATCCAGCTCACAAGAATGGCTCACCATTCCAAGTTCACAGGAGGGGACCTCAGCTCCATCCAGCTCACAAGAATGGCTCACCATTCCAAGTTCACAGGAGGAGACCTCAGCTCCATCCAGCTCACAAGAATGGCTCACCAATCCAAGGTCACAGGAGGGGACCTCAGCTCCAGCCAGCTCATGAGAATGGCTCACCATTCCAAGTTCACAGGAGGGGACCTCAGCTCCATCCAGCTCACAAGAATGGCTCACCATTCCAAGTTCACAGGAGGGGACCTCAGCTCCATCCAGCTCACTAGTATGGCTCACCATTCCAAGTTCACAGGAGGGGACCTCAGCTCCATCCAGCTCACTAGTATGGCTCACCATTCCACGGTCATAGGAGGGGACTTCAGCTCCAGCCAGCTCACAAGAATGGCCCAGCATTCCACATTCACAGGAGGGGACCTCAGCTCCAGCCAGCTCACAATAGTGGATCACCATTCCACGTTCATAGGAGGGGTCCTCAGCTCCATCCAGCTCACAAGAATGGCTCACCATTCCAAGTTCACAGGAGGGGACCTCAGCTCCAGCCAACTCATAAGAATGGCTCACCATTCCAAGGTCACAGGAGGGGACCTCAGCTCCATCCAGCTCACAAGAATGGCTCACCATTCCAAGTTCACAGGAGGGGACCTCAGCTCCATCCAGCTCACAAGAATGGCTCACCATTCCAAGGTCACAGGAGGGGACCTCAGCTCCAGCCAGCTCATGAGAATGGCTCACCATTCCAAGTTCACAGGAGGGGACCTCAGCTCCATCCAGCTCACAAGAATGGCTCACCATTCCAAGTTCACAGGAGGGGACCTCAGCTCCATCCAGCTCACTAGTATGGCTCACCATTCCACGGTCATAGGAGGGGACTTCAGCTCCAGCCAGCTCACAAGAATGGCCCAGCATTCCACATTCACAGGAGGGGACCTCAGCTCCAGCCAGCTCACAATAGTGGATCACCATTCCACGTTCATAGGAGGGGTCCTCAGCTCCATCCAGCTCACAAGAATGGCTCACCAATCCAAGGTCACAGGAGGGGACCTCAGCTCCAGCCAGCTCATGAGAATGGCTCACCATTCCAAGTTCACAGGAGGGGACCTCAGCTCCATCCAGCTCAAAAGAATGGCTCACCATTCCAAGTTCACAGGAGGGGACCTCAGCTCCATCCAGCTCACGAGAATGGCTCACCATTCCAAGTTCACAGGAGGGGACCTCAGCTCCATCCAGCTCACGAGAATGGCTCACCATTCCAAGTTCACAGGATGGGACCTCAGCTCCAGCCAGCTCACAATAATGGCTCACCATTCCAAGTTCACAGGAGGGGCCCTCAGCTCCAGCCATCTCACAATAGTGGCTCGCCGTTCCAAGTTCACAGGAGGGGACCTCAGCTCCATCCAGCTCACTAGTATGGCTCACCATTCCAAGTTCATAGGAGGGGACCATAACTCTAGGGTCACAGGAATGGACCATGATTCCAGGTCCATGGCAGGGCACCACAGCTCCTGATTCCTGAGAAAGAATCACAACTCTAGCTCACAGGGGCCTCAGCTCCAGGTTTATGGAAGGGGACTACAGCTCCAGTTCACAAAAGGGGTGTGTGTCAGACTACAGCATCAGCTTGCAGGAAGGGACCATAGCTCTAGGTTCATGGGAGGAGACCAGAGCTCCAATTCACGCGAAGCAGCCCCTGCTTCAGACTCCTAGGAGGGGATCTGAGATACAGGGTCACGGGAGGCAATGGCAGTCCCAGCTTCATAGAGGGGACCATAGTTCTGGTTCATGGCACACAAGTCCAGCTCTCAAGAGGGGAACACAGCTCTAAGCTTATGGGAGACAACCACAGTTCAGGATTGTGAGATACAACAACACTGCCATCATGGCTCTTTAGCTATTTTTTCTTAATTTCTAAGTCCTTTCTTGCCTGCATGCAGCTTGTTACCTGGATGATGATGGGGCTGGTCGACCAGGGATGTGCAGCACAGTGGCCACTTGCAGGACCAGGTGATAGTCTTAGGAATAGCTTTTTCTAATCAGATTAAATCAAGAGTGTGTGTTGCAATACTGTGGCTTAGTTTAAGATCTGTAAAAGGAAAAAAAGCAGTGGAAAATTATAGGGAAATAGCCTAGGAGAGATGAAAAGCTATGAAAACCCCTAGCAAGAGAGGTGCACTGGGGCGTGGCATGGTGGGGCATTCCAAGGTGATTTTGCCTCTCACCAGGGCCCTCTGCCCCAAGCTAGGTGGCCTGGGGGCCCAGGATACTCCCTGTGGGGTGCCAAGCACTAAGAACCTTTATTATTGATGACTAGTCAAACAATGTTCTCTTGGTCAGTTTAGGGTGTTATAAGAAACATCATAACTTGGTAGTGCATAAATATCTCCTTTACAGTTCTGGAGGCCTAGATGTGCAAGGTGAAGGCAGGGGTAGTATGTGGGAGGACCCACTTGCCGGCCTTACCCTTTTTTTCACTGGGGTCTGACATGAGTATTACTTCCTTCATAAGTTAATTACTTCCCCAACACTGACATCCAGATACCATCACAGTGGACACTAGGTTCAAGAGCTTGGGCAGAGCATTACATCCACAGCAATGTGCACATTGTTTTGGAACCCAGGGTTCTTGATGCCTTTGCCACTAAAAATACAAGCTTGACAAGTCATGGGAAGGTGTTTGCTCACTCAGTTAGCCAACTTTTGCCTTCTCAAACTTTCCTTACATTGCCTGCTGCCCTTGCCTATTGAGGGACCTACAGTTGATTTTAAGATCTAGCTATAGGGGCTGGAGAGATGGCTCAGTGGTTGGGAGTGCCAAATGCTCTTGCAGAGGACCTGGATTCGATTCCCAGCACCCACATAGCAGCTGGGATCCACCTTTGACTCCAGTTCCAGGGGAATCTGATGCCCTCTTCTGACCTCCACGGCATTGCACAACATGGGTGCACCAACCTACATGCAGACAGTACACTCATACACATAAAAATAATTAAAAAATTATAAAAAGATTAGCTGTAATAAAAAGCCCAACATGTCAGGGCTCCTCCCCTCTACTGAAACTTCTCTCCCTGCCATCTTGGTAGACAATGAATCGTTTTATCCTGTAGGCAACTCTTAACACAGTACCTCTTGGGCCAGGGATATTTGAAGACACTATTATATATCACATACAGCAAACAATACTGTATGTTTTTCTTACGCTTTAAAGTGAGATTAACTCCAATTTGGTTGAAAACTTTGTAAGAACAAAAAACTCGGTGTGCTGGCTTGTTGTAGATGAAAACATGGTGGAGAGTTTACCATGCAAACAAATGTAGCCCTTTCCTGGGGTGGGGAAGGCCTGGCTCTCTATTCCCACAATCAGGAAACAGTGGACAGGAAATAAAGTCATGTCATGAAGCATCAAACCCCGTCTCCCCAGTGATCCACTTCTTCTGGTAAGACGTCTCCTACAGGTTTTGCATCCTTCCAAAGCAGTGACACGAGCTGGGTACTAAGTGTTTAAACATATGACCTATGGGGGACATTCACATTGTGTGGGAAAGCTTAGTTAGATGGATGGGTTCTAAGCCAATGGTACCTCCCTGGCCATACCCATGGGGTGGAGTGTAATGATGAAAAGATTTAGCATTGGGCCCTGAGAATTGAGTCATGATGGATATTTAAGCGGACATGTTGGAATAAACTCTCTCTCTGCATTCGAACCGCAACCTGCCTACACGTGGTATGCTTTCCTGTGTGGGCTTTCCACATAGGTAGTCCTAGGATTAAGTGGGCCCCACCACAAATCCTGGTGGTGACCCCACGAATGGCATCTGAACGTGGGGCAGAAGGAAACATTCATAACTTAGGTATGCATACCCCTAAATCTTGCCCTTTTCTTCTTTTTCTTTTCTCTCTCCTGATATCTATCTGTTGTGGTGGAGCCGTCCTTCCTGCTGGTTTCGGTGAATGGGACAGCAGTCTGAGGTCATGTGGCTTTGTACATATGAAGAGCCTGCCTCTGATTTGGTTCAGAGGGAGCATCCAGTGCCTACCAGGCATGTGCCTCCTGGCATGGTCACTCCTGCAGGCTATAAAAGCCAGTGACCTCAAGGCTGAATTTAATATTAAGCCTTAGCAGTTATGTTTGGCCTTAAAACAATTTTTCATAATTCTACAGGTCTGAAAAACTTTCTGGTTTTAAATTCCATCCCCCCAAAGAAAGACTCCTGCTGCAGGCTCCTCAAGTTCGGTTCCAATCTTGTTCATATATAGATTTTCTCCCGGTAGCTCTCTTAGACCTGAGCACACTTCTTTCTGTTGTAAACTAAGGTCTTTCACAGAACCGCCCACCCCCAAGAGCAGCCTCTTCCAGATAATTTCAAGCATTGGTAATTTTTTTCTCTTAAATTTTGTATACAAAATCTGTTTTTGGATAAAAGTGTGTTGCTCTCTTGTCTTCTTATGGGTTTTCTCTAAATCTAACTCTTACCTAAAACCTGCTGGCTATTTGTAGATCAAAAGTTGGGATTTATTTTAGTTAACAGTAATTCAAATCTATTTCAGCATGCTTAACTTAAAGTGTAATATTTTTACTTAACCCCCGGGTACCCTAGATATGGTTGACTTAATTTTATCTTGCTCCTTTTAAATGTGTTTCACCTTAAAAATCTCTTCTCACAGAATTCTAGATCACACGTGGTCTGAGCTCTGGCCTGATGCCATAAGCCTGCCTGCTGTGCATGCATACCAGCTGCCCCACTGAGCACATGGTATCTAAATCATGCCCACTAAATTTTGATTTTAGGTAGCATCCTTTTGACTTCGGCACTTTGGAAACAAGATAGATGGATTTCTAGGAGAATTTACAGGCCTTGAAGTTCTAACAAAACAAACTTGCTCTGATAAATTGTCTTTTTTAAGGACCATTGGTAAAAGTCTCTTTAACAATGTAAATTGATATTTTGGTTCAATTTAAATGAGAAAATTTTTGACTAAAACTGCTTTATGTTTCTCTAAGCCCATCTTCAATCTGTGTGTATGTGTGATTGAATGCGAGTTCCCACTTTTAATTCATTATAATCCTACAGGTTTAAATCTATTTAGCTAACTATAAACAAAAATAGATTCAATTCATATAAAATGTTTGTGTTATACCCCTTAGTGTTAACAATTTTTAATTGGGTTTATAGTATACATATTATTCGGTTTAATGATAGATTGTTAATTATTAGTAATTGTTATTAATTGTTATAGTTATTGTTATTAAGTATAATTATTAATAATCAATAAAAATTCAGTGTAATGGTAAATTGTTAGCTATTATTATTGAAAATTATTCATAATTCTTAGTGATTATTGTGAATAATAGCAGTTAATACTAATTATTGATAATTAATAATGTTGTAATTGTGATTAGGATTATTATTATTCCAAAGTCCTTAATAATAAGACAAAATGGATTGTTCCAAAACTACAAACAACTTTGGCCTGTCCACTTTTGCGAATCCTCAATCTTTAGATTTGTAAATAGCTTAGGGAGAATTTAGGCATAATTAACCAGAAGATATAGGATAGGGAAAGAATAGTAAACTTTAGGTATAGTTCATTGAAGGCAAGTTGTTGCAAATGGTGTGGCATATGGATCTCAGCTGTTTCATGCATTACTAGGACATTTATTCTAATTATGTAAAAATAATCCTATAACAAATTATAAAAATTTCATGTTTTACATTGGACATCAAACAATATGACTTTTTTCCCTTACAGGTCAACCTAATAAACCTTTATTATGTATGTATGTATGTATGTATGTATGTATGTGCATGCACACATGTGTATGGATGTGTGTACCTGTGTTCTAAGTATATTTCAATGTTAACAGCTATGATATCAGTAAAAACATTGCCCCTGAGTTGGAACGTGGCCCTTCCTTCTCAAGACGCAAATTTATATTAAGCAGCCAAAACAATTCAACAAAGGTTATGTGTCATCTATTAAAAATTTAAAATAATGGATCTACACTGCCACCTACTGGTTACGCCCTTTCAACATCTAAAACAAAGATGCAACTAGGTTTTCATTGTATTAAAGTGTTAATAAGTTTTTGGGTGTTTGGGAATAAAAAATAAAAGGTATAAAAATTTAAAAATAAAAAAAAATTGAATTCCAATTAACATCATTGCGGAATTCACGGCCACCATTTTTTAATTTTTTGTGTGCATACAGGCTGGGCCTGCATTTTGTTCTGGTGTTGTGGGTGGCCAGTTGGTTTGGAAAAAGGCTCCCTTCACGGACCACCAACCTGAATAGCTGGTGTGGAATTCCTGTCCTGAGCTTGGGCAGGTGAAGACTTTTGGCCAAGAGTGGGATACGTGTTTTGTTGTCCCAGGCTAAGGACCCGAGTAGGAAGATAACCTCTCCGGTCAGGTCACGGAAGTGACCAACTGTCCTCTACGCAATGAGGCCACAAAGTGGCCACTGTGCTTCCCTTTCCCCTTAGCAGGACTGCATTGCACCTGTTCGACAAAGGAAGCTTCCTAGAAGCTCCCACAAAAACAAAAAAAAAAAAAAGAAAAACAACAACAACAAAAAAATCAAGATGGTTAATGATGGTAACAACATCTCATGGGGCATATCTAGCCAGTCGTTTTTTTTTTTTTTTTGTTTTTTTTGTCAGTGTTATGAATGTACTGTCTGCATGCAAGTTTGTGCACCCGTGTCGTGCAATGCTGCAGAGGTCAGAAGAGGGTGTCGGATTCTCCTGGAACTGGAGTTCTCATGGAATTGGAGTTTCAGACGGTTCTCAGCCGCCATGTAGATGCTGGGGATCGAACCCTGGTCCTCTGTAAGAGCGGTCGGCGCTCTTAACCGCTAGGCCATCTCTCGAGCCCCCTCTAGCCAGTCTTTATTTGACTAATGGGCATAAGAACTGTAAAAAAAATTTTTATTAAGAGCTAGATATTGTAAAATCTTTAAAGCAGGTTTTCATGCCAGACCTAGAGAAGGCCAAGAGCTTGGAGGAAGATAGTTAAAATGGTAATACATTTGAACTAATTGGGAATCTAAAATGTTAATTGTTTTATTTATAATCTGTATTGAATTTCCAACAATAACTTTGGGGTTAAGGTACACAAATGGTCTCTCTATTTTTCTATGTTATACAGTATCACCTTGTAACATTTTTCCTTTACTTGTAGGACTACTTAGGCATCTATAGATCAAAACATAAAAATTAAAAAAAAGAGGGAGGTGATATAATATTCCTTCTGTATTCCAAACCTTTTGATAAATTTTTAATTTTGAGGTCTTGAAACTAACAATGGGAGGAGATTTGTATGTTCCCACAGGTAAAAGCACCAACTTAAATGCCTGAAAATGTACAACTTTTGGCTGCGCAGGATGGACTAGGAAATTCCAGCAGAGAGGCTTACCCATCTGAACATGAAAGAAAAAGGAACCTTAGACTGCCTGAGTCACAGACACTGAGCATCTCTCTGAATTCTATTTGGGTTAGCTATTCATAATGTGCCCTAATGAAGTTTACCTTCCAGATGCTGAGAAACCTTCCTATCTCTCCCCTTTTATAGGAAAAAGAGAAACATGATGGTAATGAAGTCACTCCCTGACTGTAGATAATAGTAAAGTCTCTATAAGCTGTGTAATTAAGCAAAATATATTAATACAGGAGAGCTCTGATATCAGCAATCGATTTTCTGCCAAGGAGATGTTAGCTGGGGGATCCAAGCCCCCAAAATTATAAAGGCCTTTGCCTATAAAAATGTGATATCTGCAAGGAGAAAGGTGGTAAGTCCCTGTTGTCGAAGACCTGGTGTAAGCATGAAAAAATGTTTTGAGACATCACTTGCTAATGTGCAGTTGGCCTCTGAAATGCCACAGAGTGTTACCAAAGGCCACTAATGCAGTAAAGCAAAATATTGGTCTCTGAGTCAAGCAAGGCTCCTCTGTCAGTATCAGCTACACCTCAACTGCCTGGAGATATTGTGCTACAGTGGCAGCCATGTGTCTATATATATCCCAAATCTGATTGGCTATTAGCTCTCTCCTTGGAGGAATAATTCATGGCTGATGCCACAAGCTTACGTCCTCTAGTGGTTAGGAGATGATATAAGCCACAATAAGAACTTGTCACTCTTTATAGAGAAACCACAGTTTGTGGATTAGCATACCATCCAAACATCTGTGTCTGTGCTCACAGCTTAGCTTGCCATAATAATGTTTAAATGCCTGTACATCTAATTGCTTGTGCTTTGTTAGTAGGATTAAAAAGGTACCCTGGATAAGCTGTCAACCCATGAAGGGAAACAACAGACTAGAGTCCAAAATGACATCTCCAGAGAAAACAGACTGCTTTGCTTCTCACCCACTTGTGCCCCTTTGCCAAAGCCTAGGAACAACTTGCAGAAGAGGAAGCGTGGTAGAATGTAAGGGCTGCGGAGAGATTGGGGTGAATCATGAGACTATAGCAATATACACTGGACTCTTATTTGATCAACATGCTTGTGCATACATGCTTCTCCAATTTGACTATGGGAACCTTGTGTTGTTCAAAATATGAACATAGATACTTGCTAATTGGTTTTACATGAATGTTACTTACATTCATTGCTTATGCTTGACAATCAGTTTACTTCATGGTTGGGATTTTGTGTGAAAATAAAGTTTTAGGTCTGATCTGTCCCCCACTGCCTAGCGCTCAAAACAGGCTTGAGCAGCTGGCTATTCAAAACTCAGTTTCCTTTGGGTTGTTAGCCTCACCCATGGGCTCCCCTGCCTCTCAGAAAAAATTAAAATAAAATTAAAAGGGTGAGATGTGGGAAAGCTTAGTTAGATGGGTGGGTTCTAAGCCAATGGTACCTCCCTGGCCACACCCATGGGATGGAGTGTAATGATGAAAAGATTTAGCATTGGGCCCTCAGAATTGAGTCATGATGGATATTTAAGCGGACATGTTGGAATAAACTCTCTCTCTGCGTTCGAACCTCAACTTCCCTACATGTGGTATGCTTTCCTGCGCGGGCTTTCCACATGGGTAGTCCTAGGATTAAGTGGGCCCCGCCACAAATCCCTGCAGCAACCCCACAACATCGGAACACCGACAGATGGTAAACTTTTTTAAAAGGCACGAAGATGGTAATTAGAACTAGACTGTAGTTGTGGGCTGCTGGTGAGACTAGTGTCATCCTACTCTGATTTCTTTCTTCTTGCCAAGGTTGATAGCTTTTTTTGCCCAGAGGATGGAGGAAATTAAAGGATTTCCATATGAAAATAAACACCCTCCCCTCAAATGAACCTCACCCATTTGTTCATCTCCATACCGCAGTAGGGAGGGGAAGTGAGACGATGCCTTTCATTCCTGCACACTATGTGCATGTTCAGTCAGGTCTTGAACCATGTCTCAAATATTTGGTTTTTTGTTTGGAACAGTATCTTATCACATCAATAAATTGCCTTCCCATAGAGAGAACCTAGAGTCTAAAATTATCAGATCATAATTTATATGTGTCCTTTGTTGTACTAATATCACTTAATTATTTTGATAAAAAAAAAAAACTCCTTACTACCTTCCTGAGAGGTGAAAAAGAGCCTGAAACTTTCTACTCTTCTCCAAGGCTTTTATTCACTGTACAGCTTCCTACCATCAAAAACAGTTTGTTGTGGAATCTTTGCATCACTCCAACCTGAGTATTATCAGATTACAAGTGAACAAGTTTACCTCATCAAATCTAAGGCACAATTAGCAATAAAGACACACCAGAATCATATATATCACTACATAAAAATCAGTGCAGCACTTTAACCTATGCTATAAGACTATTATGGGACACATCCTGATTTCAGAGAATATAATGTGAAGACCTAAGTGTTCTATAGCCAATGAAAAGGGCTAACTGAAAATGCAGGATTAGAAAAGTATGTTAACTCAACTGCGCAAAGACACAGTAGTTGCTTCCATTTCTTTGTAAAGACAGATGCAGAATTTTGTTTGAGTTGCTTGGGTCATCAAGTTGATAATTTACATAATGGTGCTAATTCACTTACAGAATTGTTTCCAGATACTTTTCTCATAGGTGTTGGATAAATTACAGAAATTCCTCTAATTTAAAGAATGAGGTACAGTATTCTTCCTCTCTGAAAGAGGTGTCACAAAGAGGGGCATTCCATGAAAAATAAAATCTAGTTGCAGCCGGGCGTGGTGGCGCACGCCTTTAATCCTAGCACTTGGGAGGCAGAGGCAGGTGGATCTTTGAGTTCAAGGCCAGCCTGGTCTACAGAGTGACTTCCAGGACAGCTGTGGCTACAGGGAGACCCTCTCTTGAAAAGACAAAAAAAATCTATTTGCATTGTTTCCCCAGAAAAACCCAGGAAAATATTAGCACTTCAGTATTTTTATAAACAGAGATGGACATACTATTGACTTATTCTCAAAATAAGAAAGTAAGAAAATCTAGTGGGAAATGCTACTGCCTGGCTAACCCACGCACAGTCTTGCTGAATTTCCAAAAATTCCAGTCCTTCTTGGAGGCACTTGTATACCTGTTTACCTGAATTTATGCCTGTTTTCCCAGATTACTATTGACACTTAGTCCTTCTAAGGAAGAAATCAATCAATGGCCCCAGCCTTAAAGCCTAATAACCACAATAATGACTGACATAACAAACTAGATTGGTACAGTAATAGCACTTTTATCTTGGGGGTAATCAACAGCTATCTAATTGAACTTACAGGCCTTTCAATGGGAGAGAACTCATGGGTATGTGTGACACTATGAACATAGCCAAATACATATGACAAGAGAGTCATAGATTGTAGAGAATACCCTACCTCTGTTACATCCCTAAACAAACATATTTTTTTACTGTATGCTAAACATGGATCCTTATATTTACAGACTAGCATACTATTCACCACTCATCAATGAAGCTTCTTTTTTAATGAAGCTTATTTTGCAACAGATGGAGACTATATAGAGTTCCAGAACTGGTCACACAGGCAGAATAAGTGGCTGTGAGTTGCCCAGCCCTAAGTGCCATATCTACAATGGAACCTCTACACCTAAGGCTTACAGAACATAGTGGAACAAGGGATAGAGGGAATACTAATGTATCTCTCAACTCTCACCACAAAGCTTCCTCGTGCAACAGACAGCAACATACAGAGAAAGCCACAACTGGCCAAGGTGTAGAGAGCAAAAGACTGTAGAGTGTGTGTCCCTGGGTAGGACTCCTGAATTAAACCTCACCCCACCCATGGCTCAGGAACCACTGTGGAAGAAGGGATAGAAAGACTGTAGAGTGTGTCCCTGGGTAGGACTCCTGTATTAAACCTCACCCCACCCATGGCTCAGGAACCACTGTGGAAGAAGGGATAGAAAGACTGTAAGAGCCAGGAGTGGTAAAGGAAACAGAGTCTTCCAAGCCTCTTGCAACAGCCTGCACAAGTCTCATGCAAACCCCATCAGACAAAAACCCAGCATAGAACTGGAGAAATGGGCAGGAGGCACCAACCTTTGCCAAGGAACTATTGGCAGCTGATTACAGTGAGGTGAGGAAGATTTGATCTTCTTTAATGGGATTTGAACTCAGGTCCTCTTCAAGAGCAAATGCTCTTTATTGCTGAGCCATGTCTCTAGCCCCATAGATCCTTGTTTCCTAAATTACAGTATTAGTATCTCTAGAACAATGTTGTGATATTTCAAGAGATATAGTTATACATAATACAAATGTGAGGCATACTCATACAGTACAAAATGTATAAATATAGTCAAATACAAATATTTAATTGAATAGAATTAAACTTAGTTGAACTTTAAAGGTTTAACGCATATAAGCTTTTGAATAAAGATTTTTCATGAGCTTCCTTGTGCTTGTCCCTGTACTCATGGGTGTCATACTGCACTGAAGGCACTACAGTAAGTTCAGGGTATCTCTACCCCTCTGAGGGAACATCAATAGGCAACAAATACAACTATGACAATGTTTACAAGCAGCACAGCTGAACTCACGAAGACGGAGGCTGTTCAGTTTGGAGGACAGTCCTGTATAACACATAGTCATTCTCAAAATTTGTATTCAGGGGCTGAAGAGATTAATTAGCAGTTAAGAGCACTTGCTTCTCTTGCAGAAGACTTGGCTTCACTTCCCAGCACCCACATGATGGCTCACAACTATCTCTAACTCCTCTTCCAGGGGAATCTGGTGCCCTCTTCTGATCTTTGTGGACACTGCATGCATGTAATATACTTACATGCAAGCAAAACATTCATCCACATAAAATAAAAATAATTTTAAGAAAAGTGGTGTGTAATATTGTATTAAAGCCTGAGCCAGTGCAGTAAGTAAGCCTGAGCCAGTACAGTAAGAAAGAAGTTTTGTTTGCAGAGAACATATTCCTACTTAAAATGCTAAATGAACCTAAAAAGATTAGAAAGTGAATTTGTCAAGGACATAGAATACAAACACAACGTACAAGAACCAATGATGTTTCTATGTAGTATTAGGGAACAATTACAAAATAAAGGCTCAAACCAACTTTATTTTCAGTATTATCATAAAGTAAAGTACTTAAGAATATTAATAAAAAGTTGAAAGACTTGTCCACTAAAAACTAAAATTAATGGCATACATAAATGGAGATATACCATGTTAATGGATTGGAAACAATATCTTTAAAATCTCCAGTACTCCTCAAATTAACTCATGAATTTAGTGTAATCTTAATTAAAATCTTTATGGGTTTTCAAAAATGATGAAGAAATTTTAAAATGTATGTGAAATGACAAAGAATGTATAGTAGTCAACACAATTTTATAAAACAAAACCGAGTTTGGAGATAAGATAAAGTCACAGGAATTAAAATACCGGGATATTGGGATAAATATAAAAATATAACTTAATGGAGCAAAATATAGCCCAGAAATAACCCCATATTAGTCAGTTTTCTGTTGCTGTGTAGAACCCCATGACCAAAAGAGCTTATAAAAGGAAGATTTTATTTGAGCTTACTGTTGACAGTTCTAGGGCATTAGGGTCCATCATGTTGGGGAGGCATGGTGGCAGGAGCTGAGCAGAAAGCTGAGGTTTACATCTTCAATCAGGCACAGGAAGCAGAGAGAGAGCAACTGAAGACTGGCAAGGCTTTTTGAACTCTTTAAGCCCGCCCGCCCACCCGCATGCTTCTTCCAGCAGGGCCACACCTTCTAAGACAGCAGCTCCACCAACTGGAGATAAAATGTCCAAATACTTGGAGTCGGGGGGGGGGTTCTCCTTCAAACTACCACAGACTCCTTTATTTATGGCCAATTTATTGTTAACAAAAGTATCTGGGAAATTCAGTAGGAAAAAAGGGCAATTTCTGTGACAAACCATTAGACACTGAATATCTACATGGAAAAAATACCATCCTTGACCTCCAATATTACACAAAACTTCTCAAAACCGTAGACCAAAGATAATATGGGGAAATTATTTATAACTATAGAATTAGCAAATATTTCTTGAACATATTCATATGTTCAACCCATGCCATAAAAGAAAGTGCCAATATCTTCAAAAGCCATCGTTAAGAAAACTAAAAGGTAAGTCACAAATCCGGGGGAAAAAATCAGAATATATAAAAGACACTGAAAAGAAAAAATAGCAATTATATAAACTTGAGGAAATAAATGAAAGGTTTAGACACTTTCAGGAAAGTCATGTGGATGAGTTCCCAGTATAGTTGAGTTTCTCCAGAGGAAATGATACTTTTTTAAAGGTGTATTTATTTTGTTATTTTATGTATATGAGTATGTTACATGCATGTATTTAAGCACACCATATGCATTGGGTGTCTGAGGAAGCCAAAAGGTGTCAGATCCCCTGGAACTGGAGTTACAAGTGATTGTGAGTTGTCATGTGGGTTTGGGCAACAAAGCTTGGGTCCTCGTGAGGGCAGCAAGTGCTCCTAACCCCCAGCTATCTCTCCAGCCCCAGGAAGTGAAGGCTTTTGATGAGACTTCATCAGAGGCCTCATGGAGGATCCCATGCTTACTCTTCAGTGAGGGAGGAGACACTAGTCAGGGACTAAATTCGAGGCATTCTCACTTCGCACTTGACTTCAAGTGTGCTTCTGCTTGCTGGAATAGGTTCCCTCAGATCGCAATGTTTCTGCACTGTGCAAAATGCTGCAGGCCCCAGAAAGCTTTTATGGTAGTCACAACCCCAGGTGGCCCCAGCAAGTATCTATCCCTTACTTTTTCTTGTTACAATATTTGACATTTCCAAACTAATGACTAGAAAACATAATCTGAGCTGTACCCTGATAGACCTACACTGGCTAGATAACCCTACATGCAGATCACTCTCTCCTCTGCAGAGGAATGCCAGAGTCAGAAGAGCAGAAACTGTTCCAGCTTTCTTAACAGAGACACTCCCAGCATCTAGAAAAATGCATGAAACTTAGTATATATTTAATAGATATTTATTGAATGTAATGAATGAATGGATTTTACTGTAAGAACCTCCAGAAACAGCTCATAAATATGGTTGCCCTCAAGATAAGACAATGTCTTCCTTTCTCCAAATCTTCACTCATGGCCATTATTTTAACAATGGATTAATTTAAGATAGTGATTTGGGGCTGGAGAGATGGCCTAGCGGTTAAGAGCGTCGACCGCTCTTGCAGAGGACCCGGGTTCGATCCCCAGTACCCACATGGCGGCCGAGAACCGTCCGAAACTCCAATTCCAGGAAAACTCCAGTTCCAGGGGAATCTGAGACCCTCTTCTGACCTCCGCGGCATTGCACGACACGGGTGCACAGACTTGCATGCAGACAATACATTCATACACATACAGAAATAAATAAAATTAATAAAAAAATTTTTTAAAAAGATATTGATGTGACAGCTTTATCAGATCAAATGGCTTAAACAAGGTATAAGTTAATTTCTATAATAACTATAACAAGGTATACACCAATTTATATATTACTTATTACAGTAATTACGGTAACCCTGTGTGGGATCTATCATTATCATCATATAAAGACCAGAAAACTGAGGCACAGAGAGATTTAATAGTTTTTCCAAAGTAACATTACTAAGTCACCAATCTGGATTTGAACCCAATACCTTGCCCTGGAATCCATGTTCCTAACTACATTCATATTATTTAACTTTAAATGTGTCTAAGACTTGTCTGAAGTGTTTGCCAAGGCAAATTATACTTAAGCAGGCCTGAGGTGATATGTTTCTGCTAAGGTCCCAGGCCACTGCAGGTCTGAGGACCATGCTGATTGACAGGTGTTCCTTTTCACTCCTCTCTCAGGAGGATCAAAACTGGGAGGCAGTTCAGGGGTGTAGGATAGAGCCCACTAGACGAGAATCCAAGTGCCTTTTTCCTTTCATCATGAACTTAGCTTCCATGTGTCTGATCATGAACCCTCACCACATCTATACTGCAACCTTTCAAAGAAAGAAGGAAACCTGAGGAGTTGGTACTTTCCTTTTCTGGGCCTAACCAGAAGTTACATCACATCTGGGCTCTGTTCACAAGCCAGAGGTATTCATGAGAGCATTTTACTGTAACAAAGGATGAGAAATGCAGTCTCTAACGAGACTGCAACTCAGCAAAAACATTGCTTAAGAATCTTATGTGGCATGCTTATGTTCATATTTTGGAGTGATGCATATTGGAAGGAATAACAACATCAACAACAACAGAAAGACTGCATGAAAGAACTGACTGAAACGGTGAACTTCTGCTGGAAACAGTAAACTTCTGCATCGAGAATTTTGAGAGAGACTGAGAAAAAGATGAAAAACATGTTTGGCAGAATGCATGAGCTCTGGAGGGGTGGGGGGGCAGAAAGGGGGACACAGGTCTAGATTTTTTTTTTTTATTTGATTTGATTTTGTATGAAATGCAGAGGGATTCAATAAAAAATTGGCAAAAATAAAATCCTTTTTTTTTTTTTTTTTGAAACAGGGTCTCTCTTTAGTCCCAGCTGGCCTGGAGCTCACTATGTAAACCAGGCTGGCCTTGAACTCACAGAGATCCACCTCCCGAGTGCTGGGATAAAAAGTGTGCCCCACCAAGCCAGGCCTAAGATAGTTCTTAGCTGCCATGTGGGTGCTGGGAATCGAACCCAGGTCCTCTGCAAGAGCAGTCAGTGCTCTTAACTGCTGAACCATCTCTCCAGCCCCAAAGAATCTTCTTAAAGGGAAGACTGAAGACAGGTCTCCACTGCAGTAGATAGGAAGGTCTGGCTGTCTCATCACACCTTGTTATGTCTTTGCTCTCATGATGGTACACCCACACCTCTTATTTTGATAACTAGCTCAGGAATTCTTTGTCTAGGAAAAGCAATTTTACAACTGAGTCACTTCCTTTAATTTGATTCCTCCAAAGTGCTGATAAAATAGAAAGGGGAAGTTAATTTTTGCATACCCTAAAAGTGAATAACTTAGGATAATAAATAATAAATATCTTACATTCCTGAGAACTCCTGCCTTTACCCATATTTCCTTAAAAATCCATCTATTCTTTATTCTCTACCATCTTTACAGAAGGCCAGTGAAGTTGGAAATACTGCTCTTAAAGAGATTTATTTTGTTTAAATTCTCCTTTTTTCCCTCTAACTGGAAATGTTGATAAGCAGCTTTTGTTTTCTTATCTCTGTTACAACCAGAGAGGTCCCTGGAGAAAATATTGTGAAGGTTATTCATTCTACACAGATGTGATTTGAATCAAGTGCAGGCAAAGACTGAGAGGCTCTGTTCATTTTTATTAGACTGTCTTGGCCTAAACCTAGAAACTCAAAGACAGTTGGATTAGACAACTCACACAATACGGTTATCCTTCCAGCAGCCACGGATGAGCTGGCTGGAAGTAAAGAATGCAGTCAGCAACCATGCTAGCATAATACATCAGTCACTTGTGCAGGATAAATGAAGGGGCTTAGGGGTAGGCACCTCACATTTAAAGCTTGGACATTTTTAAAAGAATTTTATTCTCACAGGAAATATATTTGACAAGATTGGGTACATTCAGGGTAGTATGACTAGAGAGAGGAAATATATTTGAGATGATTGCTGTTATATCCTTTTGAATTAGACATAAAAATTTTAAATTAATTTAATTTTTAAAAAAAGAAAACCACTCAAAGAAGAAAAACAAAAGGAAGCAAGATGGGTTGAAATAGAAATGATTATTGCTTGTGGCCTTGGACCAAAGCCTATAAATTTTGTTTCTGGAGTGGATCAGTCTGCAAATGTTTGAAGTTTATTGGAATACATTGTACTAATCCATTTTCTTTTCTTTTTGGCAGCCAAAGATTAGGTTCACTTTTGGATGGACCTGAGTTACTTCCAACAACCCTGGTTTTCAAAGAACAGTACCCATCTGCATCTTGACAGAGCTGCTGAGTGAACTTGGCAGATGGAACAGCTGTGCATTTGTTTTACCTTTCTTAATAATCACTGAGTATCACTGCAGGCTCGGTTGGTCTAGCTGATTGATTATAAAGACAGCCAAAATGAACAGCTCAACCATTGCACAGCCCAATTTCCCTGCCATGTATTGACCCAGCCTAAGTTACATATGTTACAGTATTTGCAAAGCTGTCACTGCTGTAAAGCACTTACTGGGAGCTCACTATTGACAGGGGTTTTATGAGAGCCCATTACAGTTAGATACCAGATAGCCCTGGTCTGTTTTGGGTTTTGAAAATTCTTTTTTATAGGGACAGGGAAGCAATTTATTAGATAGTTGCACATTCACACAACACAGTAGTAAGAACAATGAGAAGACAGCTCTTTCTAAGAATTCCCTTTGATGTGATTAACTGGGCAGACACTAGGAATGAAAGGAGAGAAGGAGAGAGAGAGAAAGAGAGAGAGAGAGAGAGAGAGAGAGAGAGAGAGAGAGAGAGCAATCTTGTGTGTGGACCTGCAAGGGGTGTGTGTGTCGTGTGTGTGTGTGTGTGTGTGTGTGTCATGTGTGTGTGTGTGTGTGTGTATGTTTGCTTTTGATTTGCCTTTATTAAAAAAAAAAATCTCAGAATGTATGGAAAGCAAACCCCAGGCCCTTTCTCATCCAAGGAAAGGCAGTGCTGGCATCTGCTGGTAAAGGCAAGGACTGTTCTTGAACAGGAATTGTCTCATTAACTTAGGAGAGGACCTAGGCTGTCTGGAATCTTCAGACCTTTTGGCTGATTTACGGTTAAAGGAAAATGAGTCGTTTGAAATTTTGGAGCCAGTGGCTTGCTTTCATTCATCTTTAAAGCCTCCAGTTGAAATCAGGGCAGATAAGAGCTATGTCACTTGCTCTGAATAAACTCCTAGGGGTAGAGATTGGACTCCTCCGGTGGGACACTGGTAATGCGGAGAAACTCGAGGCCCATTAAATCACTGAGTGCACTTAGCTGAATGAAGAGTGGGATTTAATGAGTTTACCAGGTTAAAAATGAGTCAGTATTAGGCAGGAATCAGACTCATTAGTCAGAGCTCCACTTAAACTATTGAGCAGTTTTGCTTAACAGCAGTATTGCTGGTGGAGTTAGTAATGGAGATGGCTATCTTAGTTCATGGCCAATAAATGAGGATCAACAGAGGGCAAGAGGTAGGTAAGCATTTTCAATTTTCAACCAGTTTTTGCCATTGAACACACACACACACACACACACACACACACACACACACACACATCCCAAAGCTTAGAAGTTTTTCTTTGAAATTGTTTGGGAGCTAAGAATGACAGTCTTTCCTATTATAGTTGAGGAAGTTCCCAGACAATAGCCGGCTCCTTGTAATACCAGGCTACTTTTAAAGCCACAGCTGGTGTGCAATAAGAGCTTGGCAGTCTCTTTCAGAGAAAATTGACTTTTCTTAGCACCCAAGTCACTGGTAGGCAAATGTATTAAAAGTAGTTTTTTTTTTTTTTATATAATAATGAGAAGAAACATCCATTACCTCAACTAGTGATAGAATACTCAAAAATACAGGCTTTGGAGAAACCTAGCCTTTGTATCTTGCTGTAAGTCTTGAGCCTTCATTTCTTTAATTCTAAAATAAGGATAATAACTTCTAACTCAAAGGAGCATAGTGGGAATTGCACTTGATGATGCATATGAAGTATTTTGTGTCTGACATTGTGTCTGCAAAATAAAAGGTGTTGTAGAAGTTCACCCTCAACAGCAGAGGAGAAGTCGTTCTTTTGACTTCTAGTTCCAACTACATATATTGATGAATATGGAAAAGAGGAAAAAGAAAGCATAGTTGCAAAATGCTTTGGGGAGATTGGCACTGGGTAATCATTCTTACATGAGGAGTAAGGACTGGTAGGCCAGTCCCACCGCCCCTCCCTCTCTGTCTTACTCCCACATTTTTCTTCCACTTCCACCTGCTTTTGTTCTAGAAGAGCTTGGCCTAGGTATAGCTTTATAAAGAAAAGGCATCCTTCCCCTGATTCAGCAAAATTGCTAATGAAATTTCCCCAACCAAACCTACAATTTAATGATACCTTTTATGCCTATTTGTGACAATTCAATGCCTTGCTGAACACACTAGTCTTCTGGTTGGAATAATATGATTCTTTAATATAAAGAAAGCATCTGAGTGCATCTGAGTTAGATGTGTGTGATTTAACTAATCAGGAGCATTCTGTATATACACAAAGGACCTGTGTGAAGAAAGGCTAGATCATCCAAATTAGATGGTGATTACTAAGTGATCTAGAAGGGTGGATGAAGCAGAAATGAGATAACCTTTCCTTCCAAGTGGAAATCTGTGTCTTTAAATCCAACAATTTAGAATAGTCCTTTTCCTGGAAACTAGCAAATGCATGTGTAGTCTCCAGTGCATAGCCCCATTAGACTCTGAGGAGAGTTACAATGGCAGCTTCTAGCTTCAGGTTCACCTGCGGCTTCTTGCCATCTCACGTGGATTACAGTAGAGTGTGCACACCTGATGGTCTACTAGAAACACAGGGCCACCGAAGCTTCAGAAAGGCACTTTTCTACACAGGATGCTAACAAGGGCAAGACATGGAAGATGACATCTGTATCATGAACTGCATACTTATCAAAAGAGAAAGGAATCAGATTATGACCCAAAATTTCTTTATAACCCATATTAGCCAATGATTTCCAAGTTCTACCTTTTTTGATAGGGCTGATTCATTATTACTCAATTTCTTTATCCTTTAAATCATCTACTGTTTAAATTGTTAGGAACATGTGGTGTTAAAATAAAGCTTCTTAAGGGTAGACATCATTTTAAAAATCACTTTTCTGTGCCTAATTCATAGCTTGATGTCATTCACCAACTAGGACTTTAACCTATTCTTTTGATGAATAAATGAAGAGTCACAGCTTTTACATATCAGTGACTAGAATAGGTTACATTTTTTTGTTGTTATTTTGAGACAGGGTCTCCCTTGTACCCCCAACTGGCCTGAAACTGAACTCACTATGCTGGCCTCCATCTCAGAGAGATCTACCTGCCTTTGCCTCCCAAATGCTGGGATTAAAGGCATGTGTTACCACACCTGGCTAGGCTATATTTTCTAAAAATAAAAGAGCATCTTTCTTATTTGAGATACTGGCATGGCTACAAACAATTCAATAGGCATTAACATAAATAACAGAATGCATGAAATTCAGTGTGTGGGGGGGATATAGAAGAGTGCAGATAGAGGAGAGGTCTAAATATGGTTCAGATATATTGTATGAAATGTACAAAAATTCAATAAAATATATATTGTTTAAAAATACCTGGAATATTGAAAATAATACCATTCTGTAGCTTGGTCAGTTACAATGTAGATTCCACACATATGTCCTAAGAGAGTCACTGCAAGGTCATCTTCTACTGAATTTCAGAGAAGGGGGAAGGCACTCTCAAGTTTGCTTTCAGCCTGATTCTTGCTAGCAAGTAATAGTGCAGTTGGGGTAGCTGCAGGGCTCAGAAGTCCTGTACATGCTGCAAAACAATCAAGAGATGCTGTAACTGTTGTAAAAAAAAAAAAAAAAAAGGAGAACTAATGAAAAGAGACCTGTGAAATATAATGAAAATAAATAGTTCTTCCCCTAACTTTCCTCCAGGGAGCTGGTTATGAAAGAGAGCTAGAAACGCAGAGTCTGAAATAAAACTATCCAGAGTAGAAAGTAATTAGGGGTGAGTATATGAAAACCCAGGTTTAATTGTTCTTTTTAATATAGTAAAAGAAGACATTCATCATACAACTTTAAGTGAGTGTCCCATTAATGGAGTATTCCCCCAATGGAATACTATAAATTAATAATTTTATATTTCCTGTAATTATTTTGTGAGTAGCACATTAGTGGTGCACTGTACTTGGGGTATGTGTTAAAAGCATTAATCGGGGAAATATTATAATTTAAAATACACCATAATTGTTGACACTGCATTTATGCATTGCTTTATTTATTTATTTATATTTTTTTTAGTGTTTCAAGATCTTCCTGCAGATAGCCGATCATGTCTTCAGCTTCTGAGAGGATCAACCTCTTTTTTTAATTCTAATTTACTTCCTGACATTGATTTTGAGATTTCTCTAGAAAGCTCAGTTGGGGTCATTCTTTGGGTCTGACCAGTGACTGAAATAGAGAATTTTATTTGCAACTGTGAGTGACTCTATGTGCATCAGTGCCTAAAGGGCTATAATGTGACCACCCAGGGCTTCAGCTGCAAAATGGGCTCTGTCTTCTCTCACATCTGATTCTTCTTGGAAATATGGAGGTTTGTGAAGCAGATGACATTTTCCTGGGCATGGTGCCATGTGGACATAAATGGTGGCCGCAGAACACTTCTGCAGAGCTGTCTTACTTCTAAATACTCAGCTGACAAGGCGATTGTGTTAGCTAGGCTAAATTAAAAATAAACATGCTATTTAACCATATTAAGCTGTGCTTTTCTTTCCCCCAAGAAATTCCAAAATTCTCTCGCAGTTGATTCAAACATACCCACGGCCTGGATTACAACTTAAAATGTGATTTCTTTTCAAATTCATTCTAGAGAAGCTATGGCCTTCATAAACCCCAAGCAGCTACTGGCTCTCATGTGACCTTGAGCAACTTAACTAACCTGTGTCCACCTCAGTTTTCTTATTTGTAAGAAGATGGCAATGATCACAGTACCTGCATCTCTGAGATTTGTTGGGAGGATCATGAGGCAACATGTGCAGTGTGTTTAGGAGGACCCTGCCACTTACAAATGGACTATCAGAGCTTACTACTATTTCTCCCCCAGCCCTGCAGCTAGGGATTATTAATTAAAGTGTTTACTCTGAGTTTCAGTTTCTCAGAAGGTTGACAAAATGAGATTAAGTATGCATAAGCCTTGGAAAACTACTTAAGGATATGTGAAGGCTTGAAAACTAGTATTCAAAGTTAAGTATCAAACAGTAAATAAAGCATAGGGCAGGTTTTAAGCCCCCAAAGTAATTATTTTTTATTTAAAAAAAATCCCAGTATTTTCATATTTCTTTTAAAGGAGATCTTTATTGTTTGCATAAATATGCATATGTATCCACACAGCCAGGCATGGTGGTGCACGCCTTTAATCCCAGCACTTGGGAGGCAGAGGCAGGCAGATCTCTGTGAGTTCAAGGCCAGCCTGGTCTACACAGTGAGTTCTGGGCTGGGCCTACAGGGAGACCCTGCCTCAAAAAGACCAAAAAAAAAAAAAATAAATAAATAAGAATAAAAATAAATAAATAAATAAATAAATAAATATGCGTATGTATGCACACAAAAATAGGGTATCACTTACGGGATTAAACTTCCTAGTAATAATTCTTTGTTAGTGGTTTCTTGTGTTATGGAATAGAAACAGATCTTTAAGGCAGTTGTGTTTGTCCAGTGTCGCTTACTTAGTAATCACTGTTTTAAAATCGTTCATCATGTGCTTCCAGTAGACATGAGGTTATACGTGCTGTCTGATGCCAATTTTAGTCCAATGTGTTTGTATGAGACTTGGCTATCCCTCATTTCTATAGCATAGTCTTTGTTGCTCTCTCTCTCTCTCTCTCTCTCTCTCTCTCTCACACACACACACACACACACACACACAAATATGAAGACACACATGTACACACCTACTCTCAGTCATCCACAAAAATTGACAAATCCAGTGGCTTTCAAAGGCAGGTATTTGGCGGATGGTATTAGAAGAATATGAATATATGATGTTTTTATACTTAGCTTGATGACTAAAATAGACTTTGAGAAACAAGTTGGAAATCAAGCAATATGGAAGGGTTCTAGAACTGAACTGTCAAGCCTGGAGTCTTCCAATTAACACTAAAGATGCTGATGAAAATCAGAGAAGGAGGCTTCAAGTTTCTGTCTCAGGGAATGGATTGGCTTCAGAGATTTATTTTAGATCTTTTGTATTTGTCTCTGTTGCATAGTAAAACTTGGGTGGGCAGAATTCCCCCCATTCCAGGGACCATGTATAGACTGTGGCAGGATTTTACGGGACTAATACTCTGCTTTTTTAGAGGGCTATTTATACCTAGTGTCTTTCCTCCTCTCAGCCTGGGCATCAGTCTCTAAATCTTCCTCCCCCGCCTTTGAAGATTTATGGCAGCTTTCAGCCAGGCTTGGCTTAAAGCCATTGACCTCTTTGGCCTGTGTTATTGACCAGAACACAGCATCTTCTGCCCACATAATATATGTCTCTTTATCTCCCTGGAAGGAAAGGAAATGACTCTTGGAATGGCTAGGAACACAATAAAAATGAGAGGCTTTCCCAGTTTTGTTTTGTTTTTTTTTTTTTTCGTTGTTGTTGTTGTTTGGTTTTGGGGGTTTTATTTGTCAGTGGCATTTGCTTTAGAAATTATCACAATGAGATCTGCATGTACATTGCGTCCTGTTTTAAATACTACACTGAGCAGGCACTCTTGGGAACAGGCCCTATAAGACAGAAGGTCCATATTAGATAAATTCATGTTTTCTCAGCTTCTTACATAGCATGAGTGAAATGAATGGCTCTCTGCCAGCAGTGCCTTGAAGTTCTGTCCACAGACTCCTGAGACGGCACACTCACAGACAGTCATGAAGACAGAAAGATTCCCACATGTCAGGCTTTGGGAAATACACTGGGGTAAATGTCAGAAGAGTTGGAGCATGGAGGGAAATAAGCATTCATCTAACCAAGCTCCCAAATTTACAAATGGGAAAGTTGATCCTCAACAAGATCACCTTGCTCACCTAAGGTTTCAGTGCTGAAGTTGGATCCAACTACTCACTGAATGTATAAAGCAAAGGCAGGCCTCAAAAACCTCATCTGACCTTGCCCTGAGAGTACTCCTCAACTAACTCTAAGGAAAATTCCATGGGTCCAAGCTCTTCTGTGATGATCAGTAAAAGCCTCTTGCATTCTCCATCAGATATTCTCAAAATCACACACTGAATAGGCATCAGATTCCTCTCTGTTGACTTGCAGGTAGGAGCTGGGTGCAGCCCAGAGAAAAGTCCTGAAGAATAATGCAAAAGCAGTGCTTAAAGCCTTGCCGCCTTGGACAATATTCTAATCCTCTTTACCTTCACCTTACCACGGCTATAGCCAGAATGGGAGCCCCTGTCCACCCGTCTTGAGAAGCGAGGGAGCTAGCATAGGGAAGTGTTATTGTGACAGCCCAGGGCTGAGAAAAGGCATGTGGCACTGCAAACGCTCTGTAAGACTGGGAGCATTTTATTGGAGTCTGCCAGGACTTTCTGGAATCATCTTTGGCAGAAGCCGTGAATTTTTTTTTTTTTTTTTTTTTTTTGTTCTTTTCAATACAGGGTCTCTTTGTAGCCCCAGCTGTCCTGGAACACACTCCGTAGACCAGGCTGGCCTTGAACTCACAAAGATCCACCTGCCTCTGCCTCCCAAGTTCTAGGATTAAAGGCGTGCGCCACCACACCTGGCATGAAGTCGTGAATTTTTAACTAAGCTATAATTTACTAAGAGCTGGTGGCTTAGGTTCACCCTAATTTTAGTTATAAGTGTAGACAGCTCAGCACCTAGGTGGAACCATTCCTTCTTGCAGAATACAAGGAGTCACTCAATGTTTTTATACACAATCCAGAAAACTGACTAGAAAGCATACTACTTCCTTTCTATTTACCTACAGGTAGTCTGTCCATAACAAAAGGTTAATAGAGCCAAGACAGCAGATTTCCATGAAATTTCCATTTTTACCATCATTTGTTCATTACTTATTTGTATGATTGATTGATCTTTTTGAGACAAGCTGTAGCAAATACCAAGGTTTTAAATAAATATGACATGAAAACTTGAATGGAAAAATGCAACTTTTTTCCTGTAAACTTCAAATTTTGTCAATAGAGTCTCAATCCAGCTTTTAACACACCAAGGATCCACAGAACAGTGTAGAAATCACTGTACCTGAGGGATAATAACCAGGTAAAGTCATATTTCTCCGTCATTTAAGTGTTAAAACAAAGGAAGAAACAAGCAACTGACTTCTAGTCCCTTCCCTAACCAAGAACATTAAAAAATATGAAACAGAAGGCTGGAGAGATGACTCAGTGGTCAAGAGCACCTGACGTTCCTGCAGAAGACCCTGGTTCAGTTCCCAGCACCCACAGGCTTACAACCATCTATAATTCCAGTTCTGGGGATTCTGATACCCTCTTCTGGCCTCTGTGGGCACTGAATACATGTGTACATATGTATATGCAGGCAAAACATTCATACACTTAAAATAAATCCTTTTAAAAGTAGCAGAATTAACTGTTTTGGGGTCTGTAGTCAATTACTTAATTTGTTTCAATAAACTATTCCTCAATCACCAGGAAATTCTCTCTCAAACTTGAAAGCCAGTGCCTAAGCATTGTAATGTAAACAGGAACCTTAAAACTGCCCTATAAATCAATCAGAATGTAAAAACATTTCTTTCCCATTATTATTATTATTATTATTATTATTATTATTTGGTGTTTTTTGAGACAGAGTCTCCCTGTAGCCCCAGATGGCCTGGAACTAGCCCTGTAGACCACGCTGGCCTTGAACTCACAGACATCTGCCTGCCTCTGCCTCCTGAGTGCTAGGATTAAAGGCACGCACCACCACACCCAGTTTAAAGATGGTTCTTAGCTGCCATGTGGTGCTGGGAATTGAACCCAAGTCCTCTGAAAGAGGAGTCGGTGCTCTTAACTGCTGAGCTATCTCTCCAGCCCCTCTTTCCCATTTTTAATCTCTTTTGGTTTTCTCATATGAAATAATAAAGAGCCTAATAATTCAAATTTTAAAACTGAACATTTGTATTATGTTTCAAAAACTTAATACCTAACAGTAGTCAACGAATAATTACCCAAATATATTCTAAAATATGTTGTGCAGAATTAAAAAGTAAAATTCAGCAAGTATGTCTAAAGCCATTGCTGGGCATGGTGGCACACATCTTTAATCCCTGCCCTCAGGGGGAGGCAGAGTCAGGTGGATCTCTGTGAGTTCAAGGCCAGCCTGGTCTACATAATGAGTTCCAGGACAGCTGAGGCTACAGGGAGACACTTTCTCAAAAAAGACCGGAAAAAAAGGGTGTCTGAAGACATGGAAAGATGGGCATTCTGTATCACAAAAAAATAAGATTCAATAGGTAGTGTTACTTCATTTTTAATCCATACCTATGCAAAGACTCAGTTGATTAATAGTTAATGCTATTAATAACTTCTGTTTTATTTTTTCATAGCCTTTCATTTTAATAAATATATTGCTTTTGTATTAATGAAACCATAATTATGATGGTAAAAGTTAAACCTGAGTTTCTGATCCCTGTTATATAACTGCTGAATTAAAAGAACTAGAACTTCTCACCTGTAAGGCTATTTCTCTCTCAGGTATTTGAAGATCATACCAGAGCTCCAGACATGAGCACAGGAAATATAAGTACAAATATTTAGTTGTGTTTATAACAGCAATTTAGTTTTGTTAAGATACAAATATAAAATGTCTTCAACTTGATTCTTAGGGCATATTGATCTTCAACAGATCAACAGACAGCATTGACTAGCTGTAATCAATGTGAATTAGACTTGCAAGTTCATTGTTATCTAACCTAGCTCAGCTGGAATTCTATTTGAAATTTAAGAAATTAAAAGTAAACACTTCTATTGTTACAAAACAAAATCTATATTTCCAAAGACCCTAATCCAAAAATCCATCTTTAGGTCAAACAGAAAGCTGAATTCCTATGGATTTATCTAATCTGTACCTCAATGTGACACCAGCAATTTGCACTGACAATTTTGCTAGTAGGGGAAAGCACATGAAAACTATGTTTTTACACATGCTGTAATGGTGTTGCTGGGGATATGATCACACACACGTCTTCTTTAGGAGAACTTCAGAAGAAATTCCACTCTGAATTGGCTGCAAAGAACAGTCAAAATCTACCCAAAGAACTGGTCTGGGTTCATCTTGAGAATCTTGGGGGCCCCTTTTCTATTTGCTTTCACACAGCATGCAGCCAAATGTGTGGCCCAGCCACAGTGGACATAGGAGTGAATGTGAGATATGTTTCTAAACCTAATTATTGACTCAATTTATGTTTCTGCCATGTTTTTCTTTCCTAATATTTTATTTCTTGCTTCAGAAATAATTCCACTAAAGTCCTACATAGGCGTGGGAACAAATCAATAAGGAAATAAGTTAAGAGACTGTATGGAAGCCTCCCTTGATCTCTCCTTCCACCCCAGTGCTCAGATTCGACCTCTTTTATCTGTTTGTTTGGGGTTCCTGGAGCAGTTACCTCCATAAATCTAGATAAGAGGCTTAAGCTCTTTTTCTCTATCACTCTCTGATAATGTGTCTAGACACCTTAATATGAGAAGAGGAGGCTTTATCTCCCCTATTCTAACACTCTTCCTCCTCCAAGTATGTTGTATTTATTATTTTTAGTTTTTCTACATTCCCACCTTTGAAACTTTAGTATTATCTAAATATTCTTATCAAAAGCTTCAACTCCCAGCTCTTTAACCATTTCTATAATATAATTCTTATGAGCTGTCTCATACCAAAAAATGAAAATAACTAATAGTACAAATGCAAAAGCAATAAGGCCAGCAACTGATAATCACAATATAAAGTTAAATGGTTAAAGAGTCCTAGACAATATAAAGGATGGCAACATAGGCCAAGTGGACCTCAGGCATCTCGGAAAGCACTCCATTTTATTATTCGTTGGCCACATTTACAGTTAAAACTCACATTTGAGCTTAAAAAGATGTTTGCACAAAGAATTGCAGGCATCTGCCCAAGCCCAGGAGAATTCCTTTCAAAACAACTCATGGTTACTTGAAACCTTAGATTTCAGTTTCTTTCCTAAAATTTTAGGGTATTTATTAAATATTTCTTTCCCACAGAAAAGCTTTTCTCCTCAACCCTTGTTGCTTCCATCTGGAGTTTACTTTGAAAGTCAAAAGGGTGGGTTATGTTGACTTCAGCCATGGGGATTGGGTGTAGGTTTAACATGACCCCTTCCTCATGAGCTTCTTATAGTAGAACACATTAGATAGATATGAGGAGACCCAACAGATCATTTATAACAGCTCTGATGATGAACATGAGAATCAGTGAGCTGGAATGAGGCCGTGCAGTATTCAGCACCAGTGTGTCCCGCAGTGAGCTAAGGACTGAGCACAAGCCCAAAGCCACTCCTCAAACAAGACTCAATGCTGCCCTGTGGGAGCTGGTACCCAAGAACAGGAAATGATCGGTGCGGTTACTGAAGGAAGGGGTAAGATGTCAGGGTGTTTGGTTTTTCTAGTTTTTAAAAATAGAATGAACAACTAGGGCTGGTGAGATGGCTCAGTGCAAGTAAAAGGAACAGAGTTCAGAGTTTAGATCACAGAACCCATGTAAATTCAGGGCAGCCATGACAGTCCACCTGCAGTCTCAGCATAGGGTACCCCTGAAGAAAGCTTTGGGTTCCAGGGAGCGAGCCTCCCTTAATAAATAAGAGGGTGAATAATCCAGGAAGGTGTAGGATGTCTACCCTTGGCCACCATGGACACACATGAATGCACACAGGTACGCACACACAGATGCATCTACATGCATACACACCACACACACACACACACACACACACACACACACGAAAAGGAATGTACTAATGGAGGTTGATTTTCTTATTCTTTTCCTTTCTGTTTTTATTAGAGTAGGAAAAAAGCCCCCATGAGATTAACTAGTCAAAAAAAAAATCTTTATCTGTTGCAGGGCCCACCTTTCCAGTTCACTGTTCCAACTTATGGTCATAAGACCACCCCTAGGAAAGCTGGTTCTCCCTAAGGTTATGCTATAGAGATGGGCAGAATACCGGGCATGCTGAGGAGGTAGTGAGCTTTTCTTACTTGGAATCCTGCCTCCTAGAGCAGTTCTTGTGGACCCTGACGAAGACACGAGCTCTCCGTAAATCCTGCTGGCTTTTCTGAAAATCTCAGTGACGTGTGCTCGCTCACCTTTTCTACTTCATATCCCTTTTCTGTGTGTGTTTTCCCTAATGTTCTAGGCAACCCAACCTTTTTGGGTTTCTTTACTTTTTCTCTAAAGCTTCCTTCTTCCCGCCATGTGGCTGATAGTTCGCCGTGTGTCTAAACCCCTTGCTGGCTCTAATCCAGCATGGCTTCAAGGACATTCTCCTCTTTGTGTCTGACCCCCTTGCTGGTCTAATCCAGCATGGCTTCAAGGACATTCTCCTCTTTGTGTCTGACCCCCTTGCTGGTCTAATCCAGCATGGCTTCAAGGACGTTCTCCTCCTTGTGTCTGACCCCCTTGCTGGTCTAATCCAGCATGGCTTCAAGGACGTTCTCCCCCTCAAGGCAGCAGCCCAGCTGGCCTGCCCTGACAATTTTTCTTTAAATTCTAATAAATTGTCCTGAAACTTCCATTGAGTCAATGTATTTTTATTTTATGTGTATGAGTATTGTCTGCACGTATGTGCACCCACATCATACAATACCTGTGGGGGGTCAAAGAGGGTCTCAGATCCCTGGAGTTACAGATGGTTGTTAGCTGCCATGTGGTGCTGGGTATGGACGTTTGTTAACCACCATGTGAGTGTTGGGAATTGAACCAGGGTCCTCTATGAAAATGTCCAATGTGCAGTGCTTTTATTTTTTTTTTTTTTTGTCTTTTCAAGACAGGGTCTCCCTGTAGCCCCAGCTGTCCTGGAACTCACTATGTAGAGCAGACTTGCCTTGAACTCACAAAGATCCACCTGCCTCTGCCTTCGGAGTGCTGGGATTAAAGGTGAGTGCCTCCATGCTCTTAACCACTGAGCCATCTCTCTAGACCCCTTGAGTACATTCTTAAGCCTTCTAGGAGATGCTGTTATTTTATTTCCTTCAGACCCTCTTGGGCATCCCTTATGCAGCAAGGTCCTTGTACTTACCAGAAGCTCTTATGTTTTAGTCTGCATAATAATCTCACCTGATAATGCTGCTAAAAAAGAAAATCTTCTTGTGCTAGAACTTCACCCCGGCCCCCATCTGCAACCTAGCCCCCTACTCTGGTTTCCAGCACAGAAATTGCTTAGAGTAGAAGCTGTTTGTCCAAGCCACCTGCTTGGCAAAATTTGGGTAGGTCAAACATTCAGGAATATTTTCCACCCACTTTGGCCTAACCTCACCCCCATAACTAAAGGGGGGAAAATAATAATAACATCTGCCATAGAAAGAAACCCACTTTATTATTATTTTTTAACCACTGGGCAATTAAAATTCCAGAGGCACTAAAGTGCACAAATCTCAAGTCCTTTAGACCCTGTCAGTCCTCCCTCCTACAGCAGGAACCTCCTTTAAGAATCCTACCAGACAGCCTCAGTGCCCCAGGATAGCTATGAATGTGGCACAACACAGCTCAACACAACCATAAAGTTTAAAGCAGAAGATTCTGTTGTTTGTGGTTTTTAGGTTCTCCAGAGTGGTTTGTAGGCAGCAGGGCTCTATTGCTCTGTCTTCCAGTCAAAAGGTTGGGTACATCTGGGAAGCTCTAGGTGCCCATTGTTAATTAACCACCCCAAGAGTCTCTTCTGGAGCAAAAAGGAAAGTTCAGGGTTTTCTAAGCTCACAGCTCATGGGAAGTCCAGTGGAACATTTCCTTTTTACCAGGGGTCCTCTCAAGGCTGCACTGGAGACACCCCAAAGGAAATTACCACTTAAATTAGGATGTGCAGGGGCTGGTTTGGCCTGAGGCCATGGCACAGCAGGAGCCAGGCAACACAGCAGCACTCTCTGAGGGACGACAGGGGGCTGAGAGGGCTGGCCACCAGCTGGGCAGGGCCAGCAGACCTGGCGGAAACCCTAGAGATGAGCTCTGCTCCTTCCTGCCAAGATGTCTCCACTGAACCAAAGGAATGGATACTAGGATGGGTGCGATTTGCAGTCTAGACACTTAAAATCTTAGAACCTACCTTTAAAAACCCTTATAAGCTACATTAACAGGTGAAGTTCATAAATGGGTGGGTAGAGAGGAGGGACAGGTTCCAGGAGACTGTATAGATAACAGTGCTATAACATACTTCAGAAAGCTGCCAGAAATGATTTTGAATATTTCTGCCCTGAGGAAATAACTGTTTGAGGTTATATGTATGTTTACCTTTATTTAAACATTACATGGAGTCTCATACATATGAACCATTTTTATGTTTTTATGTATTCTAAAAGGAATTTTAAATGTTTTACCAAAAGAAAATAATTGCCCTTTTTTTTTTTCAGTTCAGATACAAAAGGCACTGTTCTGGCTGTGCCCCTTTCCACAAGGTACGATGTCACAGGGTCTGAAGACGGATGCCCACCATAAACCGATTCCTTGTTTCACTGACCATGGTTCTAGAACTTGGCATTCTCTGCACTAAACACCCAAGCATTGTCCCCATGTCGGTCACTGACACACATATGAAGGAACTCAGGAGGGGAAGGCCACCACTTTCCAGCAAGAAACTCCAGGTCGGCCAGGAATTCTGTTTGAACTTGGCCTTCCAGCTGAAAGGTTTCTCTGACAAGCTTAAGAGGATGTAACCAGAAATGGCAGAGGGACCTGAATGAGTACAGACAGAGCAGCAGCGATCGATGAAAGAAAGCCTGTGGCAAGAAATGAATAGGCCATGCTGGAGATTGAACCTAGAACCTCAACATGGTGAGCAAGTGCTCCACCTTGGAGCTACATCCCCAGACTTCCACTTGGATTCTTGTTCCCACTGAGTATTATAACACTTCGGTGAGCCCCATGTTTATGTGTATTTTTTAAGGAAAGGATGCGCAACTGTCATCTGATTCTCTAAGATCTCAGAAATTTAATATCATATGGAGTTAGAGAGATGGCTCAGCAGTTAAAAACACATGTGGTGCTTCCAGAGGACCAGAGTTCTGTTCCCAATACACCCATGTTGGGCAAATCATGACTATCTTTAACTGGAATTCCAGGGTATTCCATGCACGGACCTGCACACACAAGGTACACACACACACACATAGATACAGAAACATATGCTTAAATAAAAAATAAAAATAAAGTCTAACAAAAACCTCTGAACACTGTGGGAATAATTAAGGGTAAAGAGCACCAGAAGAGAGGTCATAAGTTCTAACTCTTATCTCTCCTTCTTCCACGTACCAGCAGAACAAACTTAAGAAAAGGCTAATGAGCTAAGTCACCCAATAATATAATGGAAGTGATTATCACCTACATTAAATATTGCTCTGCCATATACAAGATGTGATTTTAATATACATCTCTTTACTTTTATGTCTATAGCCTCTTTAGTAGCAGCCCCTTAAATTATTAATTCAGGATTATAATATTGCTATAAGGTAAAATTCACTCTAGAAGAACACATAAGACAAAATTGGTTAGTATGATTTGTCCACTGTTGTTCAGCAGTGAACTAAAGGCAGTTGAAAAATATATGCCAGGAACTCTGACTCCTTTCTAAGCTTCTATTCAGTACCTTTTCTATCTATGAAAAGCCTATAATGACCATGTCAGGATAAAATTTCACTGAAGGCTATGACTATATAAGTCCCTTTTCTCCTAAGTTTCAATAATACTTTTTAGATTTTCACTGAATGAATTAATTTCAGTATTTATTTGTTCTTCACACTCATGTTTAATGGAGCTATAAGTACTATGGTATGTGACTATAGCAGAAGTTTTGGTTGTTGGACATTATGGCTGATACATATAGATGATTTTGTTTTTACTGCCAATAAAACTGATTCTCTTTAATTATAAGGAAGAAAGCTAAAAACCTACCTCATCTGTAATATGAAAGATTCAGCAAAGTTTTTTTACTTTTCTACTCAATAAATAGCATAGTTTTTTTTGAACTTGTTTTACATGAATAAATTATTCATTTATAATGTTAGACTATACCAAGTTTTGAACGACTATATTTACATATGAATATACTAATATTATAATTATAAAATAAATATATTATTTATTGTAGTAATGTACTGTCTGCATGTAGGTTTGTGCACCTGTGTGGTGCAATGCCACAGAGGTCAGAAGAGGGTGTCGGATTCCCCTGGAACTGGAGTCAAAGACGGTCCTCAGCCACCATGTGGGTGCTGGGTATTGAACCCGGGTCCTCTGCAAGTGCAGTCGGTGCTCTTAACAGCTAGGCCATCTCTCCAGCCCCGATTTTACATATATTTTTAAGTGATGAAAAATAATGCTATTTTCTCTTGTTTTGAGTTAGGTATATTGTTATTATGAAAAAATCCATTTTTCCATTAGTGTTGAAAATAGAAGCTATTTGAATGCTCACCTTCATGATTCTCAATTCTAATTGCCTTTTCTATGGACTTTCACTTTTATAACTTTATGGGTCTTAATTTGAGTGTCCAACTGAGCAAGACTGCAGCTATCTGAACAACATTTGGTTCTTACTCTGCTAAGACTGATGTTTATGTGTTCTTGTGCAATCAAGACAGCTGATGTAGCTAGGCATGGTGGCACAGGCCTTTAATCTTAGCACTCGGAAGGCAGAGGCAGGTGGATCTTTGTGAGTTCAAGGCCAGCCTGGTCTACAGAGTGAGTTCCAGGACAGCTGGGGCAACAGGAAGACCCTGTCTCGAAAAGACCAAAAAATAAAAAATAAAAAATAAAAAAAAAAAGGATAGCTGGGGAGATGTCTTAGTGGTTAAGAGGATCCAGATTTGGTTCCCAGCACCAACACGGCAGTTTACAACTGTCTAAACTGTCTATAACTTCAGATCAAGGTGATCAAATGCCCTCTTCTGGCCTCCTTGAGTTCCTGTGGTGCATATAAATTTATACAGGCAGACACATATACACATAAATAAAAACAAATACATCTTTAATTTAAAAAGAAATAGCTGATACAGAAAGAGGCTGGGGCTTACCAGCCCCTTACAAGATAGGTTTTCCTCTACTGATCTACATGCGTTCATTTCTGTTCAGTGAGCTTCTGCATTGTACCTATGGTGGTATCCTATGGTTATCATTACTCAAATCTTTTCTTGAAAAATATCAGGCACTGGGGCTGGAGTGATGGCTCAGTGGCTAAGAGTGCCAAATGCTCTTGCAGAGGACCCGGGTTCGATTCCCAGCACTCACATGGTGGCTAAGAACCGTCTTTGACTCCAGTTTCAGGGGAATCCAACACCTTCTTCTGACCTCCGCGGCATTGCATGACAAGGATACGCAAACCTACATGCAGACAGTACACTCATACACATAAAAATAATAAATAAAATTAAAAAAAAAAGAAAAATACCAGGCACTATTGGTCCATGCTTGATGTCATACAAATTTGTTGGATTCTGATAAAGCTACTTCTATATTGAACTATCCAGGAAGCTCTAGGAATCCTTCCTTCTGCGTCTCCCCAGCACCAGGACTGCAGGGGTGCACCAGCACACTCAACTTTTTGTACAGTTGCTGGGGTTCTGAATTCAGGTCCACGTGTTTGTACAGCAAGCACTTGAGCCATCTCCTCAGCCCTAAAACAGCTTTTGACCTAAAAAAGATTGAGAATTCCTGGGCCAGACAACACCTGAGAAGACTCTGGGGACACAGCGTTTGATGTATGTTTTCCCAAATTATTCCTGTTTATTTATTTAAGACGAATTTCTCAGAATCCATTAAAATTTCACTCAGCAGCAGTTGACATCTTGGATCTCTACTACAAAAGAGCTGCACCTGAGAGGACCTAGGGTAAGGGAAAGAAAGCTTTCTCTAGTCTCAACTAAGGACTTTGGAGTAGCTCTTAGGCCCCAGAGACCAGCTGGTGATGGGTCCATGTTGTTTTTACTGTTTTGATTTTTGAGACAGGGTCTCACTAGGTAGCTCAGCCTGGCTTCCAACTTGAGACCTCCTGCTCTGCCTTTCCATGCTGGGATTCCAGGCTTCACTTCTTCATCTGAAAATTGAGGGCATTAAGCCTTAATGTTTGATGCCACCGCTTGCTTAGCCATCACATGCCAATTAGAAGAATTAAAGTGAAACGTACTTGTAAAGTGCTTAGCACATGGTTGGCCCACAGCAAATGTGTTAGTCAACTTTTCTTCCTTGTGACAAAACACCTGAGATACAACTTAAAGGATAAAAGATTTACTTGGGATTATGGTTTCAAAGCTTTAAGTTATAGTCACTTGCCTTCTTGTTTCTGGGTCCACTGAAGGAAAGTCAACCTGACAAGTAACTGAATGGACTGACCATTCCCCTGCCCTACCTCCCTACTCCAGGAGGGGATACAACTGCTATTTCAGATCACATGACAACTACCAAAGGACAATTGGATTTTCATCAGCTTCCGTGCAGATCTGATTCCTCACGGCCTCACGAAAGATCCTCTTATCAGAACTCCCCTTCTCTCCTTTCCAGATTCCAGGAAGGAGCTGGACAGCACCCAAGACAACACTCACCTTCTGGGATCCCAGGAAGTTACCGTCCCCTTCCTGGGACACTCTGGGTCTACCTATAAATCCCAGATCTTCCCAACCCTGATGCCCTAGGGAAGGTTACGCCCCGGGTGGCCAGTAAAGCTGCCTGCCTCTGCTGAAGGTTGGATTCGCTTTCTACTTCTTTCACCACATTGCTCTCTCAGCTCCAATTCCAGCACCCACAGTGGGCAGAATGTCAGGGCTATGAGGTGAGCACATGGTGGGACAAAGTGGCTCACCTCATGGTAGACAACAGGCAGAGGAAAGATGGGACAAAGACAAAGGGTCTGCACACAATTACATCCTCTGAAGGCATGCCTCCAGTGACCTACCGACTGCAGCTGGGTCCTACCTGCCAATGGCCCATCAGTTGAAAGAATCCATTGATGAGGTTAGAACCCTCATAACACAGTCACTTTTGAATGTTGCTGCACCAAGGACCAGGCCTCTATAGGTCATTGGAGGATGTGGGACATCCAAAACATAACAGCAAGTGCATAATGAACATAAATGCTATGGCCACCGCAGCTGCTGGTGAAACTTATGGGAGTGTGTAACATTCGATTGGTTGTTCTAGTTTGCTTTCAATCACTGTGACAAAACACTCAGACCAAAACCTACTTGGGGAGTAAAGGGTTTATTTGGCTGACATCTCCCAGGGAATAGTTCATCACTGAGGGAGCCCAAAGACCGGAACCCAGGGCAGGAACCTGGAGGCAGGAGCTGAAACACAGGCCATGGAGGAATGCTGCTTACTAGCTTGCTCCCCTGGCCCATGCGTAGCCTGTTTTTTAATATAGTACAAAACTATCTGCCCAGGGGTGGCACCACCCACAATGGGCTTGGCCCTCCCACATCGCTCAACAATCAAGACAATACCTCACAGACATGGCCACAGGCTAGTCCAATGTAGCCGTTTCCCCAACTGAGGCTCCCTGAACCCAGATGTGTCAAGTTGACACTAAAGCTATCCAGCACAGTTGTGCTTTAAGTGTGTTTGGACAGTTGGTATTCAGCTAATGGTGCTGTTTTAGAAGGTTGTATAACCTTGTGGGGTGGGGGGAGCCAGCCCAACTTCCTGTCTGCTCGCACTGTAGACACACCGTGACCAGCTCTGTGTGTTCTGCTCCTGGCTCTACCCATTCCCATTCCTGACTGTGATGACAAAATCCCTTCTTAAACAGAGAACCAAAATATCCTTCTCCTTTAAGTTGCCTTTGCCAGGAGTTTTGTCACAGTGAGACATCTAATACCAAATTCCTCCCCCTTTTTTTTTTTTTTTTTTTTTTTGGTTTTTGGAGACAGGGTGTCCCTGTAGCCCCAGTTGGCCTAGAACTTGCTATGTAGACCAGGCTAGCTTTGATCTCACAGAGATCTGCTTATCTCTGCCTCCCAAGTTCTGGGACTGAAAAGCATGTGCCAGCATGCCTGGAGCTGAATTCTTCACATGATGACTTGGAGCTGCAACCCACAGACAGTGCTGTCAGAAAATTCTTTAACCAGAAAGCAAATCTGCCTTCCTGACAATTCTTTTAAAATTTTATTTACTTACAACCCAGGCATGGTGGCGCACACCTTTAATCCTAGCACTTGGGAGACAGAGGCAGGTGGATCTTTGTGAGTTCAAGGCCAGCCTGGTCTACAGAGCGAGTTCCAGGACAGCTGGGGCTACAGGGAGACCCTGTCTTGAAAAGACCAAAAAAAAATTTTTTTATTTACTTACTCAAAAACATTCTTGATGACCTATCAAGTGCCAAAGACTATGCTACTACCTAGCAGTGGGACAGGTAATTGAGCAGACTTGTTCAGAGGCAACACTTGCTCTGAGACAGACTCAGAACTATGCTCAAGGATTGTTTTACTGAAATAGTGACCTGGTATCCTGAAGGAATGTCAAAGTTAGCTAAAAGGATCAGATGGAAGAGAAAAAGAGGGTGTGGAGAATCCCATCCCCGAGGTATGAGCACTCCTCAGCCAGCTACAGGAGGGTGAAGGGCTTGATACAGTCAGAGAGTGGACAGTGAGTCAGCAAGGCAGAAAGATAGCACCTTTAGATACTAGGGCTAAAAGGGAAACATCAGGAGGGTTTATGCGCCATGTTGAAGAATTTTATTTCTCATGAAAGGGTTTTTGTTGTTACCTGTATTTGTTTTCACTTGTTTTTATTACTATATAATATGCACAGTGAGCTTCATTATGCCATTTTAATACATGTACACAATATACTGTGATCAGATTTATTCCCCCATTACCATCAAGCTGTCTTAGCCCTCTCCAACTCTTTTCAACTAGCTCCACTTCTCTATATCTTCTTTTTAATAAGTTAAGGTTTTATAAGAGCAGGAGGAGTGAGGACTTGCTCACAGGGGCGTGGGCATGGTGCTGGTGGCTATAACACTGAAGAAACTCGAGCTCACTCTCCCATCTACCATTAACTGCATATAAACCCTGGAGAGGGTATGGGGCCTTCGGAGCTTGTCCGCCTTCCATTGCAGGATGCCAACAGGCACCATCTTATGCAGATCATCTGCTGTGATTTCCAGAGAGTAACTCCATGTTTCACGCTACTCTCCTACTTGCACTGGCTCTTGCATTCTTTCCTCCTTTCATTGTATCCCCTTAGGTTGAGCACTTAACAGACATGCTCATCATTTTACCTTTGACAAGTTATGAGTGAGTTGCTGCAGTTACTGCTGCCCACTGTAAAAACAAACAAACAAACAAACAAACAAAAAACCTTCTTTGACCAAAGCTGATAGAAACACATAAGCACAGTTTTTAAAAAGAAATTTTATAGGCAAATCTGGTCCATTTGGGAAAAGAACAGCAGTACCTTCCCCAATAAGATCTATGGGCTTTTAACATGGTTTACAATACCAGACATGAATTCACTCCTGTGGAGTGGACATCAACTCCAGGCAAATCCAGGCAGTTAGTTACAGGGTCATGCCACTACTGCATCCTTGGGCACATCCTGCTCTGCTGTTTGGGAGGTTGCACATAGGGTCCAGAGGTAAATATGGCTGTTGATGACAATTCTCCCAAGCAACCTGCATAGCAACTTCCAGCACCATTGGAGCTCTCCAGCAGGGAGGGAGTGCCTAGCCCAGTTCCAGCTTAGATTTCTCTGTATCCTGTGACCACAGCATGTGGTATCTGCAGCAGTAGAGTCTTCTTACCAGCCATACCTTACCAGAAAGGTAACTGTAAGTATTTAACAACCTCCCAAGTCCATGTATTCTTACACTGGTAAAATGTGCATCATAGTAATACCTACCTTATAAAAGTATACCAAAATATTGAACAAAGTTAACATTAAGTACTCAACTAACTTGATGACCATAATTATTATAAATGCCAGTCCTTACTACAGCATTTTCTTCCAAGAAGAATGTGAAGCATGGAACACTGAAGTAGACAGATGAGATGAAGAGTAGTGGACAGTCTTGGAGAAGCACAGCCTTGGAGTACTGCAGTGACTTTTTCCAGGTACCTCAGCTCTGAGGGGGATGAACCAGGATGTGAACTCAGGCCTGCCCGGCTACAAGACCACGCTTCTAAACCTCCACAACCAGAAACTTCTCTAGCTTTGATAGAATTCAGGATGAAAAGGTGACGTGATAAAGAAGTAGAAAATTACCTCAACAATTACCTCAACAGATGCAGATAGCTTTATTAGACAAGGAAATTTCCTGAGAGGGAATGGAGGTTGTGTGTTCAGGTTGGGGAAAATCTAGAGTTTGTAGCAAGGGCTTAGAAAATTCCAGAAAGTGAGTTCTGCCTTTGGGTGGTTTCCTGCACCTTCCTGGGATCTGGGAAGGAGAAATGGGGGGTTCTGATTGGGGAACCAGGTATCGCCTACAAGGTGATTGGTAAGGAACTAGTTCTGCAAGGGAGCTGATGTCTAGGCTAGAGGCCACATGTTCTGAGATAGAGGGATCTCCTTCCTGGGGTGTGGAGGCAGGGTGGGAAGATGGTTGCTTCATTCTGTCATTTTCCTTCAAGCTTTGTGTTGAGGAAGTCATTTTAGAAATTCCTACAAACCCTCCTACTTTTTCACAAACATTAACAATCTCTTTTAATAGCATCCACATGCCCTAGTACAAACTTTGAATGAGGGCCTGCCTTTCAGTTTAGAAGGTATCCAGGGTATGAAAGAAAGGTATCCTGACTGTGAGAAGAAAACCTGGCCAGGCTCAGGCAAACTAGCAGCTGAGCCTCACTTTCTCTGTGGAAGCAGCTCAGATCCCCAGGACAAAAGCCTGCCTGGCTTCTGAGGACACTGGCACCGGGCCAGGCTGAGCAGGGGCCCACCTCTGGAAAACAATGGCCCATTGCCCTTGGCCAGGTGCAGCAGGCCCTGCCCAGCCCAGTGTGGGAGAGGAAGGTCCTTTATGAGCTTCAGGGGTACCAGCAGAGGGAGGGGCTCTGGTGGGCTTGATCCCCAGGGAGCATCAGGCAGTTCTCTTTTAGAAGACCTTCTTGGGATTCTGGTCACACTCCATTGGATTTCTCTTCGACCTGAAAACTCACAGGGAAGGTCAGCTGAAACAACTGATTTTGCCTGGCTCGACCCTCAGAGCCATAAATCACAGGGCTGCCACGGTAAAACAAGAGGCAAGATGAGAAACCTAGCCCGTCCTCATCTAATTTGCCCCAAGAATGGAAGGAGCTGGGAATCGGAAAGGGGCAGGGAGGGATTCGATTTCCTATCTGCTTGGGTTTCCCATGAAGTTGCCACCACAGCACTGATATGTGCTGCCTTGTACCACACCCAAAGAAGCAGCGACAAAAGGTCACACAAGGGACTTTCTAGCTAAGCCACTGGGACCCTGTCCTCAAGCAGGGTGGTAGCAAGCCCTGGAGGGCGGAGGGACCAATGAGAGGCGCCCTCTGTGGCTGTACCCACAGGTCTAACTGGAAACTTAGTTCCTCTTAGGCGGAGAAGGGGCTCTAGCAACCCAGCTTGCTGTGTCCCCTTTCTGGTGGGGGGAGGGGGAGTTTAAATCCCATTAACTTTATTGATACCATCTGCCTCAGGGGATTCACAGACCTCTAATGTCTGGCTGTGAAAAGGAGTCTGAGACACCCCTAGCACCCCAAGATGCCCGACTCTGGGAGCCTTCCCCACTGCGCTCCGGCTGGGGTTGGACAAAGTGTGATAGCACCTCTTCTCCCAGCTTCTGGTAGCATGGTTAAGACCAAACTGGTGCAGTCTTGAGGATGCTTTAAGTAGGTTGCTGGCTTTTTCCAGTGTCCTCTGCATTCTTTTCTGGGTCAGGTTCAATGAAGTGCCAATTTGGTGCAATAGGAAGAGGGATGGCTGGCTGAGGACCTGTTTGCCTTCCTCCCCTCAATGCACTTTCCCTTAAACTAGTCTCACAAGATACAATATTGCAATGTACACAACCTGAAACTGCTCCTCCCCCTCCCCCCCGTAATACCTGCATGTACAGCTTTACCCCTAAGTTAGACACAGCTGAACTCTACTCTCAGGATGAACACCTGGCCAGGGACAGGATGACATTTGAAAAGAACTGTGGGAAGGATCTGGGAGGGAATGCTTGCCCAGGGCAGCGGGAGACAGGCACAGGACACTCAGGTTATTACAAGAGAGCTGCATGATGCCAGCCCCAGAGGAGAAAGACAGGACTTTCCCTGAACAGGGGTGCTGGATGAAAGGCTACGCGGCGGAGAGAAAGGGCGATAGAAAATGAAGTCGAACAAAGGGGCAGGAAGAAAAAAGCAAAGAAACAAAAGTGTTCCTGCCACTGCAGAGTGAAAGGAGCTGCCTCAAGGGCTCAGCCTGGTCCTCTTCCTCCATCTAGTGGCTACCGTTTGTTACTGCAGCACCAGCTACCGGTGATCAGCAGCGTGATCTCCCTTGCTACCTCCCAGTCTGAAGAGGAGACTTAGACAAAGGGTAACCTGAGTCCAAACCACCACCCGACCCCTTTCCGCGGAAGAGTTTGTTTTGATTCAAAATGCTGTGCATTTGAACAGATGTGGGTCGTGCCCAGGCTGCAGGCTAACGGAAGTTGAGCTTGGAAATTCCCCAGCCCCTAGCAATTTCTTTAAAAGGATTCATGTGTGTAGCCCACGATTAAAATCTGTCAGGAAAAACCGGTTCTTTATTAATAAAGGCTATTTGCTACTTCCGTTTTCTGACACTATCCAGAAGGCAAACATTCTTTAAATTTCCAAAAGGGGCCGGCAGGGAGGATGCCACATGGATCTACTGGGCAGGATCTACTCCCTGGGGGCGAAAACCAAGGATAGCCTTTAATAATTAGCTTTCTTGTGAAAAAAAAGAAAAACAACAGACAAACAGCAACGACAGAAACACATCAAGCTGGAATTGCCAGTGTCCCGGAGATTGTCTCCTTGTCAAATAGAAAATATTTCAGGTTTACAATGGTCAAATCTAGCGTTATATTAATATTATAAAGTGGTAGCAGGATTCAGTGATGAAAATTATAAACCTTAGAAACACTACAGAAGTAGAAACTAAAGTGTTAAAAATAAAATGCATATATACATAGTTACACTTTTAGAAGTATAAACATTTTACCCTGAATGACTATGCTTGCCTTATACCCAAATTCTGTTAGATTTTAATAAATGAGCAGAGAAAGAATAAGTAGAGTCCCTTAAAATTTCATTTCTCTGTGCTTATATATTCAATTTAAACAAAATTTGTGCACCTAAACAGCAGCCCATTCTCTCTAGATTCCTCTGCGTCTTTTCTGTGTCATTGCAATGTCTTTGACTAGATAGACACAGGTGAAATGCCGACACAGAGAAGGATGTATAGTTGTTCTTAGCACATATATGCAAGACTTTGGGGTCACCAGCCTTGGTGGGGGTGGGGGTATCGGCTCTTTATGTGAGGTGCTCTAGAAATTTCCTGCTTGATGCATTGGTGTCTTCTAGGGCCCAAACCCTGGGGGAATTAATTGACTCTGCCTGAAGCCTGGCCTTGAAGAGGACAGCTTGAAATAGTCAGATCTCAGGTTGGTTGGTTCACAGGTCAGATTCTTTTCCTTAAGAACCAAGGGCTGTGACATGTGGTCGACAACATGCTCTGTGGGATCCAGACAGCAGCACCATGCTAAAGTTCTGTGGGATCCAGACAGCAGCACCATGCTAAAGCTCTGTGGGATCCAGACAGCAGCACCATGATAAGCTGGCCGCTTTGGTGAAGATTTGGCTCTGTTTGCTATAGCCTTGTGGCCTTAAAAATTTAGTCGTCTTCTCTCTCCATTTTTTTTCACCCTAAGCCCAACCCTGAGAAATTATCTTCTGCAGATGCAAGGTATTTATTTTGAAGTAAATGGCATGGAATCCTATTGGCTCTTGGGGAGGAGTCTATGTGGAGGTGGTAGAACATCTGTTCTTTGAAGAAGGCCTGATGCTGCTTATAGCTGATTAAATTCACAGTAGCCAACTGAGATGGGACATGCCACTAGGGTATGCTGAAGAGGCAGAGGCAGGAGGACCACATGTCCAGCCTGGGCTATATCTCAAAAAAAAAAAAGGATTCATAGAAACATCTAATGAGGCTCTTGAAAATCCATCTTTTACAAATTCAGCCCCAAAGCCAGGTGTGCTGGCTCACACTGTTCAACCAACACTTAGGAGGCTCCAAGTCATAAGTCAGGAAGATCGCCATGTTTTTGAGGCCAGCCTGAACTATACAATGAGTTCCACGTCAGCATGAGCTACAGAGTAAGACCTTGTCTCCAAATGAATTAGTTAAGGGGGACTGGAGAGATGATGGCTCAGTGGTTAAGAACACTTGCTGCTCTTGCAGAAAACCCAGGTTCAATTCTCAGCACCCACATGGCAGCTAAAAACCATCCATAACTCCGGTTCCAAGGGATTAGACACTTTCTTTTCACCTCCTTGGGCATTGTACTTACATGCATGCAGGCAATACATTCATACATATAAAATAAAAATAATAAAAATTTAAAACTAATTAGCCAATTAATTGATTAAACAAAGCTCCAGTTCACAGAATGTGCTAACAGGACTTGCTGCAGAATAGCCCTTGCTGTGAGCACAGGGGACTGAGAGGACTTGGTGCAGAGTAGCCCTTGCTGTGAGCACAGGGGACTAATGGCGCCCTCCTCACTATCCTCCAATTGACCTGAATCCCTGATAAAATAAAAACCTTAAGGGCTCAGTCAGTAAAGTACTTATTATGCAAGGAAGGGAACCTAAGTTCAGATCCCCAGCACTCATGTAAAAAGCTGGGCACAGTAGGGTGTCTGTATCCCAAGATGTCGAGGTAGAAGCAAGCTGGCCACTTAGTGTAGTCCAGTTAGTAAGCTCCAAGTTCAGCGTGGTGTCCCTGTCTCAAAAAGTAAAACTAAAGGGGAGAGTGGCTCAGAAAGCTACTCAGTATCAATCTAGAAAGATGCAGGCCTAAAACAGCAATAAAAATATACCCAAAGCAATGTTCTAGAAACCAAGAGTTTAAGACACGAAAAAAGAAGGAGCAAGAAGCAAAACAACTTAGCAAGAACTGCCCAGCCACCCTAAACAGGTGCTGTCGTCTCAGCTGGCCAGGCAGTGTACTAGTTGCTGCCTTTTTTTTTTTTTTTTACGTGTGCTCTTCTGCAAGCATTTTGACAAATGTCTCCTTGACTGCCCACCTGGGTGTGGGCCTACTCTGCTCCCTCACAGGAATGATTGTGGTAGAATCAGATGATCATTCATTCATTTCTTTTTGTTCCTCTCAAAATGAGCCAGCCCTCTATTAATATCTCTACAGAAAAATGACTGGCTGTCTGCATTTTCCAAAGGTGACCACCACAATAGTCCTCACTCCTCCCACACAACCTTGCCATTCCTGAGTGAATGTGGCTGAGCCTATAACTATTTCAACCAAGGATAGCAAAAGTCATGGTGTATGACTTCTAAGGAGGAGGAAGAAATATCAAAGACCTCACCTCTTGCTACATGGCTAGGTGGGCAGGGAACCAGGTCAGGGAAGAATTCCAAGAAAGATCACTGTTTTTCTTTCTTTCTTTCTTTCTTTCTTTCTTTCTTTCTTTCTTTCTTTCTTTCTTTCTTTTTCTTTCTTTCTCTTTCTTTCTTTCTTTTTCTTTCTTTCTTTCTTTTTCTTCCTTTCTTTTTCTTTCTTTCTTTCTTTTTTTGTGTGTGTCTTTTTTGTTTTTTGTTTTTTGGGTTTTTTTTTTGAGACAGGGTGTCCCTTGTAGCTCCAGCTGGCCTGGAACTCACCATGTACATCAGGCTGACCTTGAACTCACAGAGATCCACCTGCCTCTGCCTCCCAAGTGCTAGAATTAAAGGCGTGCGCCACCACACCTGGCTTAAGGACGGTTCTTAGCTGTCATGTGGGTGCTGGGAATTAAACCCAGGTCCTCTGCAAGAGCAGTCAGTGCTCTTAACCGCTGAGCCATCTCTCCAGCCCCCAGATCACTGTTTTTCTTCATCTTGGCTAGGCTACTTTCTCCTTTGTAAAATGTTACATATTTTTAGAAATACCTTCAAGGGGTGAAGATGCAGCTTAGGCATGGAATGTTTGTCCTACATGTGTGAGGCACAAGGCTCAGCCTCCAGTACCGCAAAACAGACAGACAGACAGAAGTATCAGCAAATCAGTGAGGATTTGGGGTACAGATTTCACTACTACCATGTTAAGTGAACTGTCTGTTGTACAATGCATTAAAACAAAGGCATAGACAACAGGAAGTGTTGGATTTCTTCCAATATACGAAGTATAAACCCTGGCTTGCCTTGAGGCCAACAGAGCTGATGCACTCCCCGTGGCCAAGGCCTGCAAAAATTTTAGGGTATCACAAAATATTTTCATTTCTTCTAAGAGAAAATGGACTTTTCAGTTGAGTATGTTGTTTTCCTCTAACACTGGAATATAGTCATCTTTAGAACAATATTCTCATAAAACATAAATTTTAACAGCAAAGAGATTTGCATTTTCATAAGTATTTAGGAATTCTTACTCAATGTAGTTTATGGGGAAGAGTCATCAAGTTCCTGAGTTGTCTTTGGTCACCTGCTAAAGAAACTCAAATGCAATGCATACAAGCTGGCCTTTGGTGGTTTTATCATCCTGCTCTCAAGGAAGCCCTGGAAATGAATCCCAGAAGGGACCTTTTCCATCCAGGTCCAGTACTTCCAGTCTTGGAGTCTAGATGGCTCCATTGCTCTAGAGTTGGCTGTACTATGCTGTGACTTACAGGACAACTCTCCTGTCACCTCCTGCTGAGTAGCCTGGTTGCTTTTTGGTGGAGATGGAGGTCTGTGTGCACAGCTGGAGGGAGGTCTGGGATTTTTCATGGCTGTCATTCTTTTAAACCTTCAGTCCCTAAGGATAATTCATGGAAGGTAAAATCTGGCCATTTTAAAATCTATTTGAATTATTGAACATGCAGACATGAAAAATTTAAATGTCTAAGAAAATAAATAGAGAACATAAAAAGATTTTATTGAATTTCTCCAAATCAAGAAGGAATAGTAAATGACTGCTTTTGTGAAAAGCACCTTAGGAAGTCCTTGCAATTTGTTAAGAGGGCTACAGGCTCCCTTGACAATCATCAACTCAGATGGTTAGGAACAAACTAGCCAGGAAACAATATACCTCTCTGCAAGTGATTTCATATTTACAGAGATGGCTTATAAAATTCTTTTGTGAAATAGTAAATTTTCCACTTTCAGAATTCTTAGCCTATGAGTGTTTATGAAGCTTCGGTTTTATTTTCTTTGGCTGAAAATGTGTACAAGTAAAAGCTGATGGATGAATCTGGGCGTGTTTAAAATCATACTTACCATGCTTGGATAAGAGGGTGATTTTTTTCTAATTTAGCTTTTTATTTGTTTTCTTATAGCTTTAGTATTTTCCTAACTTTCCCCCTGCCCTTGACCATTTTCAAAAGGGATTTGCTCCTATCATTAAATTCTAATTTGTTATAAATAATAGGTATACTTCTATAGCATGAGTTGTCAGAAATGCTTGGAGATTTTTGTCTGCACAATAACAAAGAGGATGGATTATGGAACCATGGCAGAAGAGAGAAGACAGCTATGTCCACCTAGAATCCCTGAGGGAAAGATGGGGCTTAAGCACTGTGTTACCTCTAGGGAAAAATAGGTTTAGTTAATTCTTGATGAAAGCATGCTCATACACTCACCTAGATGCCCATCAGATGAATGGATGAAGAAATGTGGAACATGCACGATGGCATTTTATGCAGTTATAAAGAAAAATGAAATCATAACATTTGCAGGAAAACGGGTACAACTGGAAAACAATAAGTGAAATAAACCAGGCTTAGAAAGTCAAATACCATGTGTTTTCTCTTATACATGGAACCTAGATTTAAAATTATATATATATATATATATATATATATATATGTGTGTGTGTTGTGTGTGTGTTGTGTGCATGCGAGCACACAAATGTGTATTTGGTGTGTGCGTGTATGGAAGTCATGAAACTAGAAAGGGTCATGAGAGGGGAGGATCAGATCTTAACAGAGCTGGGAAATGGAGTTGTAGAATCAGAGGATAAGCAAACAGAAGGGGAACTAACTGGGGGAAGAAGGTAGCCAGCGGGCAGTGCAGGAAGGAAACGGATGAGAGCAAAGTATTGATGCCATGATGGGACCCATCACGTAAACTATTAACCTAAAGTTAATAAAGTTAAAAAGAAGGGGAACTAACTGGGGGAAGAAGGTAGCCAGCTGGGAAATGGAGTTGTAGAATCAGATGATAAGCAAACAGAAGGGGAACTAACTGGGGGAAGAAGGTAGCCAGCGGGCAGTGCAGGAAGGAAACGGATGAGAGCAAAGTATTGATGCCATGATGGGACCCATCACGTAAACTATTAACCTAAAACTCATTATACATGCTTAAACATGCTCAGGTGAGAGACTTAAATGCTCCCCTCAAGCCCTAAATAAATGTGTATATGAATAGAAAATTTGGCACCATTATTACATTACTATTTTGTAATGCTGACACTCAAACCAGGACTCTGCACATTCCTACGAAAATGGTCTGCCTCTGAGTCCAAGTTCAAAACCCATAAAAATGTTTATTAATACTGCAGTTAACATACAGAATGGGTTTCAATATGACATTTTCACACACTTGTGGTATGGCACCAAGATTTAAATTTTTTATTGAATGAATTTAAACTATAAATATCCTTCGTTAAATGCTCACAAGGGACACAGAGGTAAATGGTGGCAGATGTACTGTTGGGAGCATGGAGATAGCTTTGGTGTTCCCAGATAACAAATATGTGACAATAAACGGCGCCTGCTAAGTGTCAACACTATTCTAAGCTTGTCATCACATGAACTCAGTCCTTAACAGCAACCCTGCCACATTAGGGTTATTGTTATTTCTCTTTTTTACAATGGAGGGAACTGAGGAATTGAATGGTTAAATAACTTGCTCCAAGACACAGGCAAGCAGAACTAATCTAGTTTATACTCTCTTATTCTACCATGACAATGTCCTGCTTTTTTATAATTTTTTTTTAAATTTTATTTATTTATTTTCTATGTGTATGAATGTACTGTCTGCATGCAGGCCTGTGCACCCATGTCGTGCAAACAATGTCCTGCTTTTTAAATTCTCCAAAATACTGCAGGTTCTGTACACGTTCTGTTCACATTCCCTTAAAACTCACCATCCTGCGGCCTCTGAGAGTTCCTAACTGCCCCAGGGCTCACTAGTCCCAGACTACACTAGAGGCTGTTGGGACGTGGTGGAGACCCCAAACCTACCCCTACCCTTCATCTCTCAACCAATGACCCCCAGGTGAGGCTGTAGGAAGACCCACTTTGGATGGGCTCCTTGCTGTCTCGCAGAGGCCCCGGCGGTTGAGTCCACAGCAGCAACGTGTCTTTGGTGTCCTGTGTGCTGGCTTCATCATTGCTGCAGCAATGTATCCTGGGATTTCCTCCCAAAGAAAATGCTTAAATTAAAAAATTCCTGGGTCTGGGGTTCAGCCCAAGACATGTACCTCATAGTTTGAAAAAAATCACATGCTAAATGAACCATCAACTAGTATTGAATTGTCCTAAAACTACAGTTTTTATCTACCATGCTGACCTGACTAAAAGATAAACAAATATGCAAGAAATATCAAGTCTATCAAATAATGTTTCAAATATCTATTTATTTTATTAGCATAGGCTGGTATTAAATGTACAGTGAAGGCCTTCATGAAGACATTTTTTTTTTTTTTGGTCTTTTTGAGACAGGGTCTCCCTGTAGCTATGGGTGCCCTGAAACTCACTCTGCAGACCAGGCTGGCCTTGAACTCACAGAGATCTGCCCCCCTCTGCCTCCCAAGTGCTAGGATTAAAGGCCTGTACCACCATGCCAGGCGTGAAGACATTTTCATTTAAATGTGTCATATGTTTTAATTTTTGAGTAGAGAATTTGTTTCTAAACTACAGTATTTGAATGAATGTGCAAAATTGCTTACTATAATTTTGGCCTTGGCTATAGCTCTTAATAAAGCAAATATATAACATGTTAACATAAATATATTGAGGGCCTCAAACTAACTTTCAGTTCTTATATGAAAGCTAATATCATGAAATAGAATGTTGACAATACATAGTTCAAAGTAAAAAAAGGTCATATTCTACTAACATATTAAAAATGTACTAGACTCTAGGAAAAGTGTTTTCCTTACAAAGTATAAGCTGTGATATCTAATTATATTTTTCCCTTCAATATATTTTATGTCTAGAATGTTCCCCCAAATCCCAGGAGTCATTTGATTACACTCTTGCTTTTCTTATTCATCCACTGGTTTTCATTTAGAGATTATAGCAACAAATTTAATTATAGTCTCCAAGATTTAGGTTATAGTGGGTATTATCTTTATCTTCCATGGCGCAGGAAGGCAGGGTGTTTCCAAACTGGTTGGATAAAAGAAGGCATCACCCCCCATAATTGTCCTCTGAGTGCCTCTCTTTGGGCCTCTTTGACAACTACACTGAACCCCATGGGAGCCTGTAGAAGCCAGCACTGTTTTCACAGCACTACTTCCTGTGAGGCCTCTGCACCCTGAGGTCGCTCCCTCATCACTCACTCATACATGCTCAAACAGGGTCCATAGCCTTCTGAGCTCTTTCTAGCAATAAAAATCCTATCTCAATTGTTAAAATCTCCTTCTGTGTGATATCAAATCTCCAACCTTAATTTAATATAAATCTCCCCCACTCCTTCAATGCTGGGCAAAAAGGCCTGAATGGCTTCATTCTATTCAATATTCAGGCTCTGAGTAAGGAAGGAGAAAACTTTAAGATCCAAATGATTTTAGGAGCCCAAGATCCTGTCCTCTGGCAGTACGACTTCTGTGCAGTGGGACTGGCTTATTTTGCATACAATTTTGATAGTTTCCCCAGAGTTTATCCATTGGACACCTGCAGGGCGGTTCCCCAGAGACTGATGATCTGCTGGTCTTGGGGGTTTTTTGGACCATTTGTGGCTGAGTTTCATTGCTCCTGGATTCATATTGTGCCCTTGAGGAATTCCTTTGAGATTGACCATTAACTCCCTTTTATGGCATTCACAACTGGACTCAGGAAACACACCACGGTCATCATTGGCTACCCAAAGACAACATCTGCCTACATTTCTTCTTAGAGTTTCTATGGCCCAACAGAGAGACGTAGGCAACAAGGGGATGAAAGCCAGAGTTGTGGAATAGAAAGGGGAACACGTGAGCCAAGGGAACAAGAAATAGGAAACTGGCTGAATGAATCCAAACCTTCAGACTGTGCCAGAGCAGAGCAAAGGACAGAATGTGTCTTTGTTCAACAGAGTAAGAATAGTCATGACAAGAGATGACAGTCATAGCAGCAATGCCAGCCCGTGCTTCTTATGAACACAAATGCAGAAAAGCCTAAGCACTCTAGGGGCAGATCACTGGGGCTCACTAGCATGAAATAAAGGACCCTCTTCTCACTTAACTTTGACTTTGATCTCATGATTTTCCCACAACATATGTGAATAATATCATTATGGAATCTCAACACTCCAAAACACTTGCTAAAAAGCTATCAAGGTACATGTTTGAAACTATACATTGAAATATTTATTGCAAATCAAGGAGAATATATTTTGAAAAGAAAACCAATGAAGTCATCCTATTTGCAATAACAACAAAACACAAAGCCCAGGGAATAAGCTGACCAGCCTGAACTTCTTGAATAGAATCACAAGACCTACCTATGATTCATAAGAACAGAGACAAAATTGTATTAATGGGTAAAAACTGAGAATCAAAGATGTCAAATTAATTTATAGGTTGATTGCAATTTAATCCAAATGCCAATGGTATTTTTAATTGACTAAATAATGATAAAATTTACATAGAGGCAAAAGTGCAATGGCCTTCTCTTTGTAGATAAGGACAGACCAACCCAAAAGGTAGTTAAAGAAAAATACAAAAGGAAAAATTGGAAGACTTAATATACTAGAATATCTGAAGCTTCTATAAGTAAAAATAATAATTATCAAAATTAAATATATACTAAAAATAGAAGAGATTTGGCTTTAAATAAAACAGGCAAAGTATTAGCATCAATACATAAAAGACTAAGAATTCATTTACTTCTCTAGAAAATATAGGGGAGTTAAGCATAAAAGTGAGGGGCCTTCAGTAAGCCTTTATTCAGTAATTCTAGTTATCTATCCTCAAAAGTTACTAAAGATGTACTAAAAGTCAAATTTATTACACAGGAAAACACTGAAAATAGCCTTTACTTTATTGAATTTTGTGAATTTCATATAATACATCTTGATCATATTTAGACCCTCTTCCCTATCTGCACTTCCTACCTCCCCACCAGAATTCATGTGTTCTGTCATATATGTTAAGGGCTATCAAGTCAAGTCTGTGTCTGCAAATGCCCCTTGTTGTGAGTCTATCAACTGGAGCTAGTCAAGTTATCTACTGTCATTCCATTAAAAAGACCAACTCTCCCTCACCCAGCAGCAATCAGTTGCCAATAGTTTCTTAGCTTAAGTTGGGACTTCTTACATATTTCCCTAGATCTATGCTGTGTTATTGCCTGGTTTAAGTTTGCATGGTTTTGTGGATGCTGTGACCACTGCTACAAGTTCATATAAGCAAGTTTCCAGCCCCCTGGAAACTGTTTTCTTAGAGTCATCAAACACTCGCGGCTCTTATGGCCCTTGAACCAGGGGACAGAGGTTTAATAGGAATCTGTAATGGATAACTTTAGTGGAAACATGACACACCAGGGTTGAGGGAGCCTCAATTGGGGAATTGCCTCTATTATTGCATAAGGAAGCTTCACTAATGAGTTGAGAGATGCATTAATATTCTTTTAAGTATTTTTTATTTTTGTTAATTTTATTGAGCGCATTTCATACATTTCTTAATCAAATTTAGACTCATTCCCCCATCCATACCCACCCCTTATGACCCCCGCCCCCTGCCAGGGCTCATGGATTCTGTCATACATATTAAGTCCTGTCTTGCATCTTTTTCTCCATCTTTTATAACCTTTTCGATGCACAAGTTTACTGTTTTGGTCAGTTCTTTGAATAGGTTTTTCTCTCTTCTTTTTCGTTCCCTTTAATTTTATATTATTCTAAAATATGCATATATACACTCCACACATAAACCAAAATTACAGAATCTGAAAATAAACTATAGGTTAATTCCAAAACACATTTAGAAATTCACATTTTAACAGTAAAGTTGCATTCAGGTAAAAAGAAGTATAACTTTACATTCTTTTTTTTTTAGAATATGACTACATATCTTCCACCCATATATGGTAATTACAATGTGCGAATACAAATGGTAGGTCAATTCTAAAGCCCATTAAGAGATTCACATTATAATAGCACAGCTGCTTTCAGATACAATAAAATATAATAATAAAGTTGCTCAGTTTGCCTGCCAACTGGGGATTTGCTGTTAGCATCCACATATGAGGGAAACCATTTGCCTTTTTTTTTTTTCTGGGACTGTGCTACTTCACTTAGCATAATGGCTTTGAGTTCCATCCATTTACCTGCAAAGTTCATGATGTCATCTTTTTTTATTTTATTTATTTTTGTATGTGTATGAATGTACTGTCTGCATGTAGGTTTGTGCACCCATGTCGTGCAATGCCGTGGAGGTCAGAAGAAGGTCTCCGAGTCCCCTGGAACTGGAGTTCTCCTGGAATTGGAGTTACAGATGGTTCTCAGCTGCCATGTGGGTGCTGGGGATTGAACCTGGGTCCTCTGCAAGAGCAGTCAGCGCTCTCAACCGCTAGGCTATCTCTCCAGTCCCCAATGTCATCTTTCTTTACTGCTGCATAGAACCCCATTGTGTAGATGTACCACATTTTAGTTATCCAGTCATCAGTTGAGGGGCATTTGGGTTGGTTCCAGCTCTTTGCTATTGTGAAGAGAGCTGCAATAAATATAGCTGTGCATGTATCTTTGCAGTAGGATGCATCTTGTGGGTATATATCCAGGAGTGGTATGGCTGGGACAGGTGGTAGGCTCATTTTGAGTCTTTTTTTTTTTAATTTTTTTTATTAATTTTATTTCTGTATGTGTATGAATGTACTGTCTGCATGCAAGTTTGTGCACCCGTGTCGTGCAATGCCGCGGAGGTCAGAAGAGGGTCTCGGATTCCCCTGGAACTGGAGTTCTCCTGGAATTGGAGTTTCAGACGGTTCTCGGCCGCCATGTGGGTGCTGGGGATCGAACCCGGGTCCTCTGTACAGAGGGGTCGCGCTCTTAACCGGCTAGGCCATCTCTCCAGCCCCCTCATTTTGTAGTTTTAAGGATTCTTCACAGGTGCTTTCCACAGTGGTTGTATGAGTTACATCCCCACCAGCAGTGGGTGAGTTTTCCCCTTTCCCCACAACCTTCCAGCATTTGGTGTTTTTGTTTTCTTGATCTTGGCTAGTCTTATTGGGTGGCGTAGATGATACCTTCGTGTGGTTTTAATTTGCATTCCTTAGTTATTAATGAGTGATGTTGAATCACTTTGAGATGTTTCTCAGTCATCTTTACTTCCTTCTGGTGAAGTCTCTGTTTTATCTTTTTCCCATCTTTTGAGTACGGTCATTTGTTTTCTTAACTTCTTTGTTTTTTAAGTAGTTTATATATTCTGGAATTAATGCTCTGTCAGAGGTATCAGTGGTGAAGGTTTCCTCCACTCTGTGGGTTTTCTCTTCACTTCAATTGTTTCTTTAGCTTTACAGAGCTTTTGAATTCGTTGAGTCCCATTTGTCAAACTGTTGACCTTATTTCCTGTGCAGCTGCTGTCTGATTTAGAAAGTCTTTCCATGTCTATGTCTTGTAGGTTGTTGCCCTTTTTCTTCTATCATCTTCAAGTTTCGGTTTCAGTTGAGATCTTTGATTCCACTGGGGGTTTATTTTTCTGCAGGGAGAGTAGGGGTTTATTTCATTCTTCTACAAGTTTGTGATCCAGTTTTGCCAACACACCATTGGCTGAAAGATGCTATCCTTTCCTCTATTGAGCTTTTGGGCCCCTTGTCAAAATATGAGGTGAGCTGCAGTGACATGAAGCTCAGTTGATCTTCAATTTTTTCCATTGGTCAATGGGTCTGTTTTTTGTTTTTGTTTTTTTTTTTTACCAGTACCAGGCTGTCTTTATGACCATAGCCCTATAATATAGCTTGACTTCTGGTCAAGACACCACCCCCCCTCCCCCCCGTATTGCACTTTTCACTCAGGGTTGTTTTAGCTATTTGGGGTCTTTTGTTTTTCCATATGAATTTAAGGATTATTTTTTCCAAGTCTGAAAAATTTCATGGGGATTTTGATTGGGATTGCATTGATTCTGTATATTAATTTGGGTAGAATGGACATTTTATTATATTAATTTTTCCAATCCATGAGCATGTGAGGTCTTACCATCTTTTGATGTCATTTTCAATCTCCTTCAGGGTTTTAAAATTTTTATTGTATAGGTCTTTGGTGTCTTTGGTTAGGCTTATTCCTAGGTATTTTTTTGAGGCTATTGTAATTGAGAAGTTCTCCTTAATTCCTTCTCCAGCTGCTAATTGTTGGGGCAAAGAAAGGCTACTGATTTTTCTAGGTTTATTTTGTATCCCGCCACTTTACTGAAACTTTTAATCATTTCTAAGAGTTTTCTGGTGGAGTTTTTAGCATCCCTTAGGTAAACTAACATATCACCTGCAAAAAGGGATAGTTTTACTTCTTCATTTCCAATTAGTACTCCTTTAGTTTCTCTTTCTCACCTTATTACCCTAGCAAACATTTCAAGCACTATATTGAAGAGGGGTGGTGATAATGGACAGTCTTGCCATGTTCCTGCCTTTAAGGGGAATGCTTCCAACTTTTCTCCATTTAGGATGATGTTGGCTGTGGGTTTCTTGTATATGGCTTTGATTACATTGAGGAATGATTTGCCCCTTCTTCTTTGTTCCCTGAACCTTAGGGGTAGAGATTAGATTGTACATGTGTAACTTAGGGCTGGCCATCTTACACTTATTCTCTGCATCTGACCAGTTGTGAACTCTGTAATAGTCTTAATCTGTTGGGAAAAGAAACCTCTTTGATAAGTGGTGAGAAGTATACATGTCTGTGAATAGAAGGATCCATATTTAGCATACAGAAAGAAATTTGTTTTTCCAGGGATGAGACACAGGTAGGGTTTACTCCGGGATCTATGACCTCTCCAGCCATGTGTATTTGGTTATGTTTACAGTACCACACAGGAGTTCCCTTCATTAAGCAGGACTTAGGTTTAATAAGATTGCTGTTCATTAACTCCAAGATAAAAATGCTACTACTACATTAATAGAGAAACTTGGTTGCTCAGGTTATTGTTATGGGTATGGAGCTTTTCAGCTGGGTTGGGCAATTTTTTTGTTTTCTCCCCTATCAGCTCGCATAGTATCCTCAAATATTTATGAGAGCTAGTCTTCAGGGAGGGGGCTTCCAGGTCAGTTCCAGCCTGATTGCTCCAAGTCTGGAGTCTGAAGTATGTCCTGTCATCAGAATATGATCTTACCTTCAAGTTCTGGAAGGCAACCAGGGTCTGTTGCATAGCTTGTGTTATTTGGAGAGTCTCTGAGACTATCCTGACCAACGACTTAAAGGAATGTTTCCATTGCCTGGCACTGCATTTTTTGTTATATAGCCTTCAGCTACATAACCATGGGATGGAAGTCCCATAGGAACTCGGGGGTGAGGGGCGGGGGGGGGACATGGGTAGAAACTTCTACTTCCAATCATATGTGTATGGCTGTATTTTTCAGACTTTTGAACTAATTCATTTCCCTATTTTTCACACCATCTGATCATTATTTATCTCTCTTCTCTCTCCCCATATACAGCCTTCCTTCCTTCCTCCCTTCCAAGTTAAATACCTCCATCTTACTCATTCCCCCCTTGACAACACCTGTCTCCTACTGTCTCCCTCTCTGGAATGCCTTCTTCCTCTTTAACCCTAACAGTTCATTTCCATTTTCATGGCTCCTACAGTTTATCGGGATATGTACTCACATCTAGGGGTTTGGAGCTAAGATCCATGAGTGAGAAAGAATATTTGTCACTTACTTTTCTGAGTCTGTGTAACATAATTTAGTGTAACAGTTTTGACTTCCATCTGTTTACATGCAAATTCCATAATTTTGTTTTTTACCACTGAGTAAAAACTCCATTGTGCAAATGTACCATATTTTCATTATCCATTTAATAGCTGTTGCAGAAAGAGCAGCAACAAACATTGCTGTGCAAATATCTTGGCAGTAGGAGGCCTTTGGGGTATGCCAAGGAATGATTTTAACTGGATCATGTGGTAGATTCATTTTCAGTTTCTTAAGAGCTTTCTACAATGGCTTCCACAGTTGTTGCATCAGTTTGCAATCCTACCAGCACTGATGGGGGTTTCTCTTACCCGACATCCTGGCCCAGCATTTGGGGTCATTTGTTCTCTTGATCATAGTCATTCTGACTGGGATAAGCTGAAATCTTAAAGTTGTTTTGATTTGCATTTTCCTAATTATTAAGGATGTTGGACAGATTTTAAGATGTTTCTCACCCATTTTTATTTCTTCTTTTGAGAGCTCTCTGTTCAAATCCATAGCCCATTTTTTAATTGGGTTATTTGTTTTCTTGATTCTTTGCTTTTTTGAGATCTTTGTGTATTATGCATATTAATCCTCTGTCAGATGACTAGCTGGTGAAGATTTTCTCTAATTCTATGGGCTTCCTCTTCCCTGCATTGCTTACAGAGCTTTTGGTTTAATGTGGTTGCACTTATTGATTGTTGACCTTAATTCCTGAGCAACTGGTGTCCAACTTAGAAAGTCCTTTCCTGCACTTACATCTTGTAGATTACTGCCTAATTTTTCCTTTAACACTTTCAGAGTTTCAGGTTTCACATTGAGGTCTGTGATCCATTTGGAACTGACTTTTGTGCTGGGTGATAGACAAATCTCTAATTTCATTCTTCTAAGGGTTTTACCAACACCAATAAACTGTTGGTTTACCAACAGTTATTGACAAGGCTGTCTTTCCCCTAGTGTGTATTCTTAGCACCTTTGGCAAATATCAGTGATTGAAATTACATTCACTCATGTGTGGGTCTTCTATTTTCTTCCATTGATCTGCATGTCAGTTTTCCTGCCTATACTTTTCTGTTTTTATGACTATAGCTCTGTAATGTAGTTTGAGATTTGGTATGGTAATCTACCCAGCATTGCTCTTTATGCTCAAAATTCCTTTGGTCGGGTCTTTTGTGATTCCATATGAATTTTAGGATGGTTTTCCTACTTCTTTGTAGAATGTCATGGAGATTTTGATTGGGATTACATTGAAGTTATAAATTGCTTTTGGCCACTTTCAAAATATTAATTCTACAACCTATGAGCATGGGAGAACTTTTGCTTTCCTCATGTCTACACCCATTTTCTTCAAGGATTTAAAGTTTTAATTGAAGTTCTTACTGTCTTTTGTTAGATTTATTCCTAGATATTTGTTGAGGCCATTGCAAAAGGGGCTGTTGGAGTGTACTCTTCCTCACATTGTTTGTAATTCATACATAGAAAAGCTAGTCGCTTTTGCAAATTGATTTTGTATCTTGCCACTTTGTTGAAGGTGTTGATTTCCAAAAGTTTTCTGGTGGAGTTCTTGGAATTTCTTTTGTATAATGTCATATCATCTGTAAATAGGGATAATTTGATCTCTTCTTTTCTAATTAGTACCCATTCCTTTATTGCTCTAGACTGTCAAGCAATATATTTGAGTGGAGATAGTGGACAGCCTTCTCCATTTCCTCATTTCAATGGGAATGCTTTGTGTTTTTCTCCATTTAGAATATTAGTTGTGAGTTTGTTGTATATAGCTTTAATTATGTTGAGATATGTTCTCCCCAGTTCAATTCTCGCCAGGACTTTTTCATGAATGCTTGTGGGATTTGATCAAAGGCCTTTTCTGCGTCTCTTGAGATGACATGTGATTTTTAAGTCCATTTATATGTTTCATTACTTGTATTGACTTACATATATTGACCCAGCCCTCCATCTCTGGAATGAAGTCATGTTCATCATGGTGGATGATTTTTTGATGTATGTCTTTATGTAATATGAGAGTACTTTATGAAAATTTTGCATCCATGTTTATTATGAGCCTATAGACTTCTATTTTATTGCGGTTTTTTTTTTTTTTTTTTTTTTATGAGATGGGTCTATAGCTTTCTTTTTTGGTTTTTTTTTTGCCTGGTTTTGGTGTTACTAGCTTCACAGAATGAGTTGGGGAATTCTCTCCGTTTCCCTCTTTTTGAACAATTATTTAAGTAGTATTGGTTGTACATGTTCTTTGAGGGTCTGGTAAAATTGTGCTGTAGATCCGCCTGGGTCTGGGCTTTTTGTTTAGTTGGGAGGCTTTGTATTACTGTTTCAGTTTTCTTATTGTTATGAGAATGTTTAAACTTTTGATCTCATCTTGGTTTAATTTTGGTGGGTCTGTTGAATTTAGAAAGTCACCCATTTCTTTTAGGTCTTCTAATTGAATACAGTATAGGCTTTTATATTTTATTTATTCTATGTATGTGAATGTATTGTCTGCATGTAAGTGCATCCCTGTTGTGCAATGCTTGCACAGGTCAGAACAGGGTATCAGATGGATGCTTAAGGGCAATTGTTAGCAGCCACATGAGTGCTGAGAATTGAATCTGGGTCCTCTGCAAGGGTACCCAGTGCTCTTTATCTCTGACCCATCTCTCCAACCCAAGAGTATAGGTTTATAAAGTATTCTATTTTTATGTTCTGGATCTTTTTGGTGTCTGTTGATTTTGTTAATTGGCTTTACTCTTTTGGTTAATTGGGCTAAGGATCTGTTTATTTTTGTCTTTTCAAAGAACAAAATCTAAGATTCATTGATTATTTGTATTGTTTGTTTTTGTTTCACTGATTTACATTGTCTGTTAGGTAGGGATTTGGTTTGTTCTTGCCTTTTCAAATTCTTGAGTTATACCATTAATCATTTATTTGTGCCCTTTCTGATACTGTTCATGTAGTTAGACCTATAAATTTCCTTCTTAGGACTATTTTTAAGGTATCCCAAATGTTTTGTAGTGTTGTGTTATCACTTTCATTTAGTTCCAGGAATACTATTTTCTAGACTTCTTTTTTCAAAATTTTTAATTTATTTTTGTAAGGTATTCACAATATAAGAGCACGGTTGTTTTCAGATCTGGAGGAATATAACATTAACATTGCTCAGTTTGCCTTACAACTAGGTACTTGATGCTAGCATCCACAGATGAGGGATACCATTCGTAGTTTGTTTTTCTGGGACTGTGTTACTTCACTTACCATGATATCTTCTAGCTCCATCCATTTACGTACAAAGTTCATGATGTCATCTTTCTTTACCACTGCATAGAATTCCATTGTTTAGATGTATCACATTTTCTCTATCCACTTGTCAGTTGAGGGGCACTTAGGTTGGTTCCAGCACTTTGCTACTGTGAAGAGAGCTGCAATAAACACTGCTGTGCATGGATCTCTAGGATTAGTCTTATGGGTGAATACACAGGAGTGGTATGACTGGGTTAGGTGGAAAGTTCATTTTGAGTTTTCCAAGGGTTCTCCACACTGCTTTCCATCGTTGCTGTATGAGTTTACATTCCCACCAGCAGTGGATGAGTGTTCCCATTTCCCCACAACCTCTCCAGCACTTGGTATCATTTGTTTTCTTGATCCCAGCCAGTCTTATCAGAGTGAGATGATATCTTAAAGTGGTTTTAATTTGCATTTCCTTAATTAGTGTTGAACAGTTTTTAAGATGTTTCTCAGCCATCTCTAATTCCTCACTTGTGAAGTCTCTGTTCAGCTCTTTGCTACATCTTTTGAGTGGGTCATTTGTTTTCTTTCTTCATTTTTTTTGTGTAGTTTATATATTCTGGAAATCAATGCCTTGTAAGATGTATCCGCAGTGAAGATTTCCTCCCACTCTGTGGGATTTCTCTTCACTTCCTTGATTGTTTCTTTTGATGTACAGAAGCTTTTGAGTTAAATGAGGTCCCATTTGTCAATTGTCGATCTTATTTCTTGTGCAGCTGCTGTCTGATTTAGGAAGTCTTTTCCTATGCTTATGTCTTGTAGGCTGCTACCAACTTTTTCTTCTATCGCCTTCAGAGTTTGGGGTTTCACTTTGAGGTCTTGATCCATCTGGAGTTTGTACAGGGCGAGAGGTAGGGGTTTAATTTCATTCTTCTACAAGTGGTGATCCAGTTTTGCCAATATCACTTGCTGAAGATGTCTTTCCTCCATTGTATCTTCTTGGTCTCTTGTTGAATATGAGGTGGCTGAAATTGTACATGCTTAAGTTTGGATTTTCAGTTTTATTCCATTGGTCAAGAGGTCTGTTTTTGTGCCAGTACCAAGCTGTTTTTATGAATATAGCCCTGTAGTATAATTTGAAGTCTGGTATAGAGATTCCCCTTGTATTGCTCTTTTCCTTCTCTTTTGCCATTCCCTTCTCCTTCCACCCTTTTCTGCTTCTCTTCATCTCCTCCTCCTCCTCTTCCTTCTTCTTCCCCCTCCCTTATCTCCATCTCTCTCTCTTTCTCTCTCTCTCGGGTCTGATACAAATACATCATCCTTCTTCCACCCCCACCAACCCCTATGCATGGTATGTGGGCTCTGATATAGTTATGAGAATAACTAACTTTGCTGCTGTAACAGAAAAATGGCCCTACAAATAATAGAGAGGATTATTGCTTTTTTTAAAATATTTTGTTATTAATTTTATTTCTGTATGTGCATGAATGTACTGTCTGCCTATGCAAGTTTGGTGCACCCTGTGCATGCAATGTCCACGGGAGGTCGAAAGAGGGTATCAATCCCCTGGAACTGGAGCTTTCTCTGGAATTGGACTTCCAGCCTTCTGGCCGCAGTGGGGTGCTGGGGAATCTGAACTCCGGTCTCTGTAAGAGCGGTTAGTGCGCTCTTGACCACTGGTCATCTCTCCAGCCCCGAGAGTGGGATCGACGTGTTTTTCTAAGTTTCAGCGTCGCAAGTCAAATCGGGAAAAATTGTGAAATAAGAGCTAATACGAAGTGCAGCTCAGAAGGAGAACAGAATACTAGAAGGTTCCGGGGGGTATGATTCCCAAGGAACAGACTAACCAAAGGTCGCCCTCCTTTCAACTAGGCCCAGGCTTCCTACTTGTCACCAACTCTTGCCAAGTGATTAGCAGTAATGGTGGTGGACCCCTATCAAGAAATTCAATCCATGTCATAGACAATGCATTCCATGATTAGAGAGATTAATTGTCTCTGGAAACACCATGACAGACACAGGCTTTACTATTCCCCCAAGTTTTACTAGTTGAGTCATATTGACATATAGGATCAATCGCTGAAATGTATCCCTCTGACCATGGACTGAACCCCCTAAAAACATGAGTCAAAATCAATCTTCCATCTTTTAAGATGGCTTTCTCGGCTATTTGGTGGCAGCACTGAGAAGCCAGCCCTCTTCCCTCTTCCGTAGCCACCGTGGCTGCAACAATTCACCCTAGGTTCTGATTACTTCTTCCTCTTGACGTATCATTCACACAGGGCAGTAAGGAATCTTGTTGTTGAAATTCCCCAAAACTTCACCACTCTTTGCTTATTGTCTTCCTTAAAAACCCTGCTCAGATATTATAATAAACATTTATTAAACTCTAGAGTGGCCATTTGAAGCCTATCATCTCTTTCCTGCTGAGACCTCAAACAATACAGTCTAAACCCTTAGATTCCTAAAGCTGTTTGTTCCACTCCAGGGCATTAACCACTTACTGCATCCAAATCTTACCTACGATGCACAATCAAGGATGATAACTTAATTAGAAAATTGCCACTATAATTCCTTCAACTCCTAAAAACGAAACAAAACTTAATCATAACTGGAGTGAGAGTGGCCCAGGATGCATGAGGCTTTAGGCACCCGTGGCGCCACTTAAGTGGAAGCTTCCCTCATTCAGTCTACAAGCAAGCCTGAGTAAACTCACTAATCTCCCCAACCGTTTCTAAGATGGAGAGTTTTGTTCTAATTTGCCTTGGGAACTGTGGGTGCTGGAGGCAAGACACCAAGTGCCTGGGTACCTCTTAAAAGGAATCTCTGCTACACATGTACACGGGAATAAATTAAAATTCTTCCTATATAATTTGTTAGATTTCTTTCTTTAAGGTTCCAGTTCCAATTTCAAATGCTAGGATCAAAATTTATCCAGAGGATCTATATCACAAGTTGAAAGATTTCTAATTTGCTTCAGGTTATCTAGGGTTGCTGGCGTGTACCAAACGCCTAAATAGAGAAGAACAACATTTAATTTGTTCTTATTTTGCTATATAAAAGACAATAAAGAAATTATGACTCTGTCTGACTTCTGGGCTCCAGGAATAATCATGTCAAATGCCTTTCTTAGACATATAATACATGTTGGTATACATTTTAAATTTTAGGGCATTTGTGAAAGTTTATCTCCTAATATTCCTTGTTGTATCAAAGATGTTGGAATGATTAAATGAGAAAGATTGCAGAGAAAGAATTTTTAAAAGTGAGAAATAGAAAATGCAATGGCTCCAATTGTTTCCCATTCTACTATCCCAATGTTAGATATCTTTTACTATATTAGAGAATCTTGAAGGGACTTTAAGTCACCCAAATGGTCCTTCAAAAAGGGCGTCAAAAGAAAAAAATTGGAAAAAAAAAGCAAGAAAATAGAAATTTTTTAAGGGGGGTGTGGTAAGAGATAGTTTCCATGCAATGCCTACTGTTTATTGGAAAGGACTTGATTCCAGATCTTTCTGACTTAATAGCCATTGTGGACGCTTTGAGAATAATGTCTTTTCATGGGAATAAACTAAAGGGTTAATCTATGAATGGTATGAAGCACCTTTGACCTCAGAAGGCAGTGAAGTTGTACTCTGCCTTAAAGGATTACTGTTGCAAGTCTCAGAGAACTGCCCCAGCATGTCACTACCAAAGCCAATTTGGCATGTCAATCAACTTAGAATACCATATACAATTGAAGATGGAGCTTGTATTTGTGCCAATATAATTCAAAAAGAACTACATCCATCTTAGTTAAACTAGGAACTTCTAATCGCCAAAATTATTTTTCATTATACGAGCTTTTTCTTATGTTTTTTTATTGATATTTTGTGTATTGTTCAGACAATTCATTTTTCAGTCAGATTTGGATACATTCCCCTCTTCGCCCGCCGCCTCCCTCACACCCAGTTTATACATCTGCCATCATGTTTACATCTTTCAGTCTTCCAATGTAATTTTTTTCTCCAGGGCTTTGTTGTTTGGGGCAGAATTTAACTTTTTTTTTTTTGTTTTTTTGTGGTACGTTTTATTTTCTCTGCTCTCTCCTTGTTGGAGTAATTCATGGCTGATGCTACAAGTTTACATCCTCTAGCAGTTAGTAAGACCCTTTCATATATTACAATAGGATGTCAAACATTTGAGTTAGTGAGCCCATAAAGCCACTATCCTGCTAACAAGAAAATGCTCCAAAGTTCAAGTCTTGAAGAGCAAAGTCATTGAGTTTGTACTTTTTCTATCTTCATTATGCCTGTCACTCTAAGTCTGTGGTATGGACATTGTCTATTGCAAATACTGAACTGTTATCCATTCTAAATGATATATTAAAGTTTTCCCAGTAAGACCTGCATGATTAAAGTTCAAGCATAACTGTGAATGGTGGACCAACTTGATTCCCAGACCTCATAAAACATTTAATTATCTGCACAACTATGAACAAACAAGTTACTTTCTTGAAACTTAGTCCTCATCTGTAAAATCCATAAAATGGAAAAAAGCAAAGTTGTCCTTGATGATAGCCAAGGGTTACTAGGAAGTCAGGCAGGGTAATGCATGGGATATTACATTGCAAATTGAATTAAACAATGCACAAATGTGAGAGATGATGTAATTCATCTTAAAATTTTAACTGGTGACTTTGGAGTTGGCAAGAATTCGTTTGAAACAACATTTCTCAGAGGAGTTTAGGGCCTCTCCATCATCAGTGCCCCAAAGGGTTTTAAAGGGAATCATGGGGCTAAATCTCCACTGCTACATTCAGAGTATGAAAAGCCCATTTAGCTGTCATCCCCTATTCTTGGCTGACTCTCAGGGAATGCCAGCAAAATGTCTGAAATTGGAACAGCAACCCACCAAGTATATCCAAATCTTTCATCAAACTGTGCCTAGTTTAGAAGTAATATTATGTTAGCCTTACCCCCACTGTGGACGATTTCTAATGAAACCAATCTGCCAAGGTGAAATGAGAGCATGTGTCACAGAGAGGCATAATGGGTTGACCCATGGAAAACATAGTCGATAAAGTAAATATCTCTGTCAATTATAAGAGAGCAAAAAGGACCAGAAAGATATCAAAAACTGCTGGAGCCTTTCAATCTGGCTTCCCTGTCACTCAAACAAAAATATAATCTAAGTTTTAAGTTTATGAATGTAATTAGAATAGAAATTTGTAAATCTTATTGAGTCAGATTCTCCTAAAGGACAAACTTTCCTGATTGTAAGTTAGCAACTTCAAAAGCAAAAATCAGCTTCTCTGGACTACCAGAACATCATGCAGGATGTGGAGGGCATCACAGCCTTTAGGTTCAGCCTCCTGCTATTGACATCACTTCCTCCTCTCCTCGTGGCTTTCTTAATCTTAATTTCTTCTCCTGTGGCCACTGGTGCTAGAAAGTCCTGCTATTCTCTATCATCTTTACTGTTTCCCATGGTCGGAAATTTAAAGTATGAGTACGATGTCACGCTTGACATGAATACCTCGTCTTGTTTCCCACTCTCTTCTCCTTCTTCTTCATGTGCTCACACACACTATTCATCGCTCGCTCTACTCATTATCCCTAGGAACACTCCACACTCTCTTTCTTTATAATGTAACTTCCCTTTAAAGATTGTCTCTTCATATGTGTATATTGTACCAGCACTGGTCACTCTCATTTCACACTCTCTTGACACTCTCGGTGGCACTCTAATCCCTATCTCTCGCTCACTCTCACACTCACATCCTCACGCACACACTCCTGCTAACACACACTCAGTGTTCAATTTTTTTGAACTCACACTCACACGCACTCACACGCACTCACTCACTCTCCCTTAGGCCTACGCAAACATATTCATGTCTATTCCTTCCAATTGTTCGCTCCTTTTCTCTCAGCTCTCTCTCGTACTGCCCAACTTCAGTCTTCTCACTTTTATACATCTGTTTCAACGCTCCACGCTTTCTCTGTATTCTCCTCCCCATCTCCTCACACTCCTACTTTTCTTCATCCACTAAGTCACTCTACCACTCTGTGCAACTACAGTATCTCTCATCGATCTCACACCTCCACTCTTCTACTTTCGCACTACTCCAAAGAACTCTCTCTCACTTCATCTCTTAACACGCTCTCACGCCAAAGTTTCTCATCCTCTAATAGTTATGGCCTTTGATTGCTCTGAAACCACACTCGCTCCCCATCCTAAAGCATAAAGGCCCCTGTTATACCTGTCCCGCTTATTGAAAACTTTACCTGTCTATTATGCTTTTTTAGTATAGTAGATTATAACAAAATCACCAAAAGCATCCACCCGCGCCACACACAGAGACGAGTTTTTAACACACCGCAATCGCACTCACTCAAACTTCAAATGCAGCGAGCTAGAACTCGAAGTCTCCGACCTCTTAAACTCGCCGCTCTCTCACACTCTCGCCAAGGATAAACAGGAGACCGATCACATTATAGGCCCGCACACACGGCACTCTTTTGAGAGTTTAGGAGTTATTATTAATAACAATACCTGGGGGCTAGAGAGATACCTACCGCTCGCTCACCACGCACACTGGCTGCTCCTCGCACGCACGCAACTTCGCTCCACGCCCACTCACGCTCGCTTCCCACACCACTCTCTATCCTCGCACTCACGCGCGATCAATGTCTCTTCTGACATTTGTGGACATTGAACCAACATGATACACTTACATAGACACAGGCAAAGCAGTAAACAACATAAAATAGAAAAATCAATGATTTGAAAAAAAATCAGTTCTAATCTGATATAATATGTAAATTGGGACCTACTAGCAAGGTTACCTAGAGTGATCTCCTAGCACATGGTAAAGTGTAAGGTCTTGCCTTATAGAAATATGTGTGTATCCATACATTAATGTTAAGTATGATGCAGACTATCATTACATTGGGCATCAAACAGTATTTTCTCCTTGTTTACAATAAAAGCTGATAACGGTGGGAAAGACGTTTTGAGACATTAACAAACTTTTTGTTCACTGGCTCCCCATTTTAAAACAGCAATGGTACACTCGGTGGCACATGTTCAGCACTGACTTTGGGGTGCGTTTGGCTTCCTTAGTAACAGCCAGCAGGTTATTGTTGATTGGCTAGATAAACCAACTGTCAGTCAACACTACTATGTAACCACTTGTGCTTTGTGTTGTTATTGAGTAATTATGAGGATTAAACCCCAAGCTGCTGGTGCTTGCTCAGAGAATGTTCCCCTTCGGCTTTTTTCTTCCTATACTGCAACTACATGTCCAGCTCTTTTTCATTTTTGTAATTGAGATAGATAGTCATTTGCCACGGCTGACCTTAAATGCAACCTGCAGCCCAGAAGACGCCTTCGACCCTGCGATCTCTTGCCTCAGTTCTGGCCCAAGTATATTGGAATTAATAGCTTTATGTCAGTCAGACCTGTTTCAAACAAAAATTATCTATTAATGAGCCCAACCTTGTGCGTTTTGACATCAAAGACTCTGCAGGTAAAAAAGGACTTTTGACTTTAAACCCTCAAGGTAAAAATGTGTTAAGGTTGCAGGCCGCGGCATTGGTGGTTGGTGCATGCCTTTAAAATCCTAGCACTCGTGTCGAGGCAGAGGCACGGTGGATTCTGTGTTGTGGAGTTTTTCAGCCAGCCTGGTCCTTATGCAGAGTGGCAGTTTGTCGGGACAGCTGGGTTGTATATGGGAAGGACCCTGTCTTGAAAAGACCAAAGAAAAATGGTGTTAAGTGATATCACAAATTTGTAACAGGTCAATTGCATATAGAATGCTGGGCCAGCCTGCTCTGCCTTGCAGTCCAGACAGGGATGCAGACACTGTGCCCAGATTCAAGGTGAAATTCAAAGCTGACAAAAAAGGGGAAAAGAAATAATCTCCCAAGAGCCAAGGCGCTCTGAGCTAACTTTTTGTTGTTCTAATGGGCAACTGCAGGAAAAATAATGCCGCAATAGAAAAAGAGAGCCGTACGCCCTAAGAAGGGCATCTTCATGCAAGACCATGGAGATAAATGCTGGTAATTCTTATGAAGATCACTGCGTCATCGCAGTAGTACTAGGTTGAGAGATAAATAAGAAAAGAAAAAAAAAAAAAAAGTTTAGCGTGGTGTGAAAAACCAAGGGAAATGTATTAAAGCTCAAAAACCTAATGAAAATATACATACAATACCTGAAATGAGTGCATGTGTATATGCGAACACTGTATAACAAGGAACCCAGTGCCAGACAGGAGAACCTCCCTAAAGCTGTTGGTCATGGCAGTCCAAAAACTCCCAAAATAGCCATGGGCTAGCTGTACTCGTCCACAGCCCTTGATTACACCAAAGAAGCTGAACAATAAGACCCTATTGGCTGGAAGATAGTACATACTTTGGACACAGGGACTTGGAGTAATGGAGCCTGGAACTGGACTCTGGAAGCTCCTCCTGAAGACGCATAGCTCTCATAGTTCTTAGATGGAAGCTCTACAAGCTGCCGGAGGGAGAAAATCAAATCTAATGGTCACCTCCAGCTCCAAATGCCTTATCAGACCAGCAATGTTGACTGCAACAACTAAACTCATAGTGGAGGACCATCAAGTAGTGCGCAACTTTTGAACCCTGGGGGTCATACATAGCTATGCTTCTTAATGGACTTAAAAGCCTCTCATTGAGTAAAAGGAAACTCATGGGTGGCATCATTAACATAGTCAAATAGACATGGCTGGATATGGGTTCATAGATCTTAGAGAAAATTCCAAAGCTATCACATCCCTAGACAAAAGTAATCTTTTACTATGTGCAAAATATGGATCCTTATATTATCAGACAAGTACACAGATGGAGTAATTACAGAACAGAGCTCCACCACTGGTCACACACTAGAGCAGATGTCTCGGAGGAACCCTCCCAGCCCTCAGTGACACATTTAATATACACGCTCAATGCCTAAGGCTCATGGAACATGGAATGGGGGAATTGGCGTGTACCTCAGCTTGTCACCGAGTGCAGCCTCCTCCATGCCCACAGAGTACAAATGCACAGAAGAATCAATGGAACTGCTAAAGGTAGAGAATATAGAGACTTGCAGAGTGTATGTCCGTCTGATACGGACCTCCTATTATACCCTACACTCCACACTCACACCCAAGCAGCATTTATGGAAGAGGGAGTATACGAACTTGTAAGAGCCCAGGGGTTGCGTGCATGAACATAAGCAAAGTCTTCCAGTACTCTGGGAACTTGTTCATAGAAACTTGCAGCAATGGTGACAGCATGCACATACAGACACATGCAGACTCAATAAGAGAAAAATGTAGCATAGAACTGAGGAAATTGGCATCTTTAGCTACTCGGCATTTGATTGCCTTCTCAGGTGAGAGACAAGTTTGTCTTTTAATTGGAGTTACTTACTAGACTGACTAGACTCCAGGCATTAACTCTTGTGCAAGTGGAACATGGATACAAAACCTTGATTCAATAGGGCTTAACACACATAGGTGGGGTTAGCTATAGGGTATGTGGGGGGGGGTCTAAATATAATTAAGAATCTTATTGTATTAAATGTACAAAACCTTAAAATATATATATTAAGAATCTGCGGGCAACTGGTGCCTGAGCAGGGGTGGAGGTTGTACAGACTAGCGTTTCAGCCCAGAGGATACTGGGAACTGGGCGAGCCTGAGTTTGGAACACAAGAGGGCTGTGGGCACTCGGTGCCTCGAGCCAGTGGAGGCAGAGGAACCAGCCTGTGGGCTAAGCAAGCAACTCAACCAACTCTCCCCACAACTGAGTAACTCAGAGGAGAGGCTGCACAGCATGAGGGACTGTACAAGTGCGTCCGAGGTGTCTATCTTGGGTTGTTACCCGCCAGTTCTTATGGAAGAAAGCAGGACATAAAAAGATCCACTATACCTCCCAATTCATAACCAAAATTGAAAGCCCTAAACCTAAACAAGTCAACACTCCATATACATAAGGTGAATACAACGAAGGCACCTGAGGAATCAAGGAAAGCAATCCTTCAAACAGGTGAAGAGACATTCAAGAATCACATCAGAATTCAGGCAAAAGGTAAACCACACGCTGAGAGCACAAAGAAGGAACAATATGGGAAAAGCAAAAAAGAAATCCAAACCAAACACTATCAGTCCCACAGAAGACCCCAACAATGAGATCTCCCTAGAAGTAACCCAGGACAAAGATCGTAGAATAACAATCGAAGATATATTCAAAGAAATTCATAGAACAAGGGGAAGGACTGAAAAACTCAGAAGGACCTAGAAGGGAAGCAATGACATATTTTGTAATGAACCAAAGGAGAAAATGGAACAGACTCTGGAAGGAGCTGGAAACACCAAAAGCCTTCCCATGCTGAAATGAAAAGAATAAACCAATGAGCAACACAAAGTAGAAGATACAAGAAAGGCTATTGAGAAACTCCAAAAAAAACGAAATAGTAAATACAGGAGCAAGAAAAAGGAAATCGAACAGGCATCCAATCGAAAAGGAAGAATGGGAAAAAAAGCCTCAGAAACAGAATGGAAGGAGCAGAAAAAAAAAGTATCAGACTAGAGACAACACAACAACTAAGAAGCTGAAGTAAAGACTATGACAAATTTTTAAAAATACACAAGAGTGGAACAACCAGAAAAGGTGGGACACATGAAAAGATCAAACCTCACATCATCACGGATAGAGGAAGGAAAGAATCCCAAAAGAATGGGCATATGGATCAGATATTCAACAGAATATATAGATGAAAATTTCCTCAGAATTAAAAAAAGACAAACCCATAGTACGAGATACAAAAAGCACATAGACCACCAAATAGACTAGACCAGAAAAGAAACTCCCTCTGCCATATCATAGTTAAATACGCTAGAACAACCCTATAACAAAGACATAAATCTTTTTTTAACTTTATTTATATATTTTTATCACCAATCTTAGACCCAATGTCCCCTGCCATCCCGCGCACCCACCAACAGCCCCGTCGACATGCTCTCGCTGCCATTTGGTGGGTTTTTCGTTGCATTCTGCAACATGGCTTCAATCTTTTTCAGTCCTTCTCAATATTCTCCATTGAGGAAGTTGACTGTTTGTGAGCAGAAGTCAACTGTTTCAGTCATTTCTTTGATGCAGTCCTTTCTGTTGTTGTTGTGTTCGTTGTTGCTGTTGTTGTTTCCATATGCCATCACTCCTAACTGCTTTGGACAAAAGTACAAGGGCAAGCAAAAGAAAATACTTACATACTAGGTAAATTGGCACAGCATTCCACAGACTGAGGTGACCATTCGTCGTCTTGTTTTTCTGGGACTGGTGTTACTTCACTCATGCATGATGAAAGATGCTCCCAGCATTTTCCCCTGCAAAGCTCATCGATTTCATCCTTTCATTTCTGCTGAACTGAGGACTCATTGTGTAGATGTACCTACATTTTCTCTATGCACTTTCATCTATTGAGGCATTGGGCTTGGTTCCGCCTCCTTGCTGTGTGGAAGAAGCTGGAAATAAACATGCGCCATGCATGTATGTCTGCGGTGGGGTGAGTCTTGGGTTTACATGCCTAGGAGTGGTAGGCTGGGTCGGGTGGCAAGTTCATTCCAAGTCTTCCAAGGGTTGTCCACACTACTTTCCATAGTGGCTGCAACAGTTTACATTCCGCACCAGAAGTGTATGAATGTTCCCCTTTCCCCGCAACTTCTCTCCCCAGCACTTGGTATCATTTTGTTTTCTTGCTCCTAGGCCAAAAAGACAAAGATTCTGTAAGCAACAAGAGAAAAACAAGTCACATAAATGGGGGAAGCCTATCAGAATTACACTGATATGTTTAGTGCAAACTATGAAAGAAGAAGAACGTGCGCACAATAAGAGCTATTCCCGAGATGCTAAAAAGACATACCAAATGCCCAATACCGGGTTAAACAAATGCCCATCTAAAAATGTGGATTCTAATTTGAAAGGAAAAGAGGAAAAATCTTAGTGAAAAAACAGGATGAAAAGACCGATGGTCTGGAAAACCAACCCATCAGAGAGTACTTGAAGCAATTCAAGAGGACAAGAGAGGAGTCAACTCCAAACCGTTGAAAGAGAAATTAAATGAAAGCAGTAATGGCAGACGTTAGAAGACTATGAACCAAAATGCAAACGTATGATAAGATGAAAGGAAGCAAAGTATACCTCTCAATTATAACATTAAATATTGATGGACTAAATTCCCCAAACAATAGGCATAGACTTGGGAGAATGTAGGAACAGGAATTCAATATGCTGTCTACCTACCGAACCCATTCTCGCCTCACAATGGATTGCACCAACTTAATAGTAAAAGGAGGAAAATAATAATATTGCCCACGCCAAATGGTACCAAAAAGAGAGCAGGTTTTGCTATTTTAACATCAGACAGAAGATAGATTTCAAAGTAAAAGAATTAGATACGAGACAAAGAGGGCCATTACAATTTCAAAGAGGGAGAATTTAACCATGAAAAAGACTTTCACTAATTATGAATTAGAATATGTCACCAAAACTCGGTGACTGTTATAAATACATCTCTACAGGACATCAAGGCACTAATAACCCAGCACACTCGAGTAGTAGGCGGATTCAAGTACTCCACTTGAGTCCTTGTGGACAGATCGTAAACTTGGACATATAGAGATAAACAGAGAGACATCTTGAACTGAACGACATGATACAACAAATGGACCTCACTGACATCTTCTGAATATTCGCCAAGCACCAGGAGAATACTACTTTCTACTTCGCACCCCAGTTGGAACATTCTCCAACATTGGCCACATACTTGGGCACAAAAAAACCTCAACAAATACAAAAAAAGTATGAAATATTAAGTGCAATCTCTCAGAAATAGTGCAAATTAAAGGGTCAATATTCAGACACCGGAAAGCCTTGGCTCTACAACGAACACATGGAGACTAAACACACACTTCCTGATAATGAATGGGTCAAGGAGGATAATTAACAGGAATAAAGCATATCTCCTGGAACTGAAACAACAATAACAGTTACAACCACAATACAACAAAATCTGTGGGATGCTTTAAAAGAGTCCTAAGAGGGAAGTTTTCAGCCCTGAGTGCCTTACATAAAATACATTTGCACACAAAAAATAAAAACAACAACCACAAAAATAGAAAAGAGCAAAAGTGAATAAACACTGCAGCTAAAAACACTTGGAAAACGACAGCAAGATAAACCCTAAATGCAACAGAGTCAAGGAGAAATAGCAAAAGCTCAGAGCAGAACATTTATAAGATAGAAACAAGAAAACTTTTGTGGGGGCTTTGGATCCCCTGGCAACATCTTCTTGGTACAATAATCCATTTCTGATGTCAAAGCTCCTGTATTAATAATATATTTTGCGCTTAGTGCATAGCTTGAGAGAGACTTGATTATATTTGTTTCTTAATAGAGAATAATCCTCTTCCCAGTTCCTATTGCCATTAGTCAATTAAAGAAGGCGATTTTACCTTAAATTTTACAAGGAGATCCTCTATAACAGCTGGTTCCGATCTACAGCTGGAGAACGAGCTCATCATCATATTTGTCTCCTTTTGTGGGGGGGGGGAGTTAAGAAAGGCTCTCATATTAAAACCTTTTACGGCACCTAAGATAGGTAAAGGTTCATTTAGATTCCATTTTAATATTTAATAGTTTTACCTAGTGGATCACAGAGGGCACTGATGTCTGCAGCAATCTGAGGCATTCTTCCCTTCAATGCCCAGGGGAGTCAATCCTTATGCTGGCACTTTCTGGTAGCGTCCTGCTCACTGCAAAGCTGCATTTCTTTCTCAGTGTCATTAAGGTTGTGATACGTTTGGTTCCATTGACACAGTGCAAATCCTTGTCCCATTTGTTAGTTTTAAAAGATTTGGATTGCAAGGTTTTTTTTGACAAAAAGTTTTCACATCTACGATCCCCCCTTTTTTTTATTTAAGGTTTTTAGTTTTGACCCATAAGTCTCAAAAAAATCAGTTGTATTATACATAACTAAAAGGTGGAATCAAGGCACAGATTTCAGAGAATTCACCCATGCTGTTTTGAGGTTACTGTATGTGATCTGCTTTGGGAAGACAAACTTTATTTTTTTAAAGTAAATCATCCTATAGGTGAAAAAGAATATTACCAGGTGATACTGTATAACACAAAATTCATAGAGAACATTTGTTTGTGCCAATCCAAAGTAAGGTAAAGGCCCTTGCCTCCAAACTGGGATAATCTGCAGGAAGAGAGGAGTATTATGGCCCTAGCTTTGAAGAACCTGATAAGTTAAAATGGGAAAGAATTATGGAGAAAACCGCACTTGCAAGTAACAGATGGTCTCTGGAAGATGCCCAGAGAGTGTTATCAAAGGCGACTAAACCAAGGCAAATCTGTATAGGTTTCTTGAGTCAAAGCAAGACTCCTCTTGGTCACGCCCAGTCCACTCCTCCCTGTGATACTCGTGTGCAGTGGTAGCCATAATCTGTATATCCCAGAGAGATCTAAATTGGTTGTATGTTAGCTCTCTCCTTGGAGGAATTATACCCACTGGAGCATGCCACAAGCGTACATCCTTAATGAGGAGATGTTATAAACCACACGAAGACCTGTCATACTTAACAGAAGAATGTAATTATGGATTAACATACCATCTCAAACATCTTGTTTCTATACCAAGTAACCTACCATAACATTAGTACTCTGTTAGATACCTATATATCTAAATTGCATGTGCTTCATTATAGGATCGATGAGCTATATATTATGACTGGTTTAAAAATACCTATATATCTAATTGATGTGCTTCATTAGTAGGATCAAAAGGTTATTGCTGGACAGCCTGGCAAGCTCCATGAAAGAAAGCAAGCCAGAATTGACTAGAGAAAGACACACAGCTCCAGAGAAAGTACAATATTTTGCATTGTTTTATAATTTGGGGGGCTTTTGAATCCCCTAGCCAACAAACTGCGGAAGAGGAGCATGGTAGAATGTAAGGCTTGCGATTTGGGGGTGAATGGTGAAACGACCATATATAGAGGACACTCATTGATCAAACTTGAATTAAAACATTCAAGCCCCTCCATTTGGATGGTGGGAGCCTTGGACCGTGTGGGTTTGGGCACAACTGGCTCGCAAATTGGTTGTTACATGAGGGATGCTTGTACTCAAAATTATCACTTATTGTTAAAAAATGAAAACAAAACAAAAAGAAAACACGATGAAAGATACAGAAAATTTATGGCAGAATCCATGAACTCTGGGATCGTAGGAGTGGGCTCTTGGGGGAGAGGGAAAGGGATATAGTCATGAATCTGAAGTATAAAATCCCCCGATGAACCAGATCATAACTAAACAAAAAGAACAATGCAAAACTAAATCAATGAACAAATACAAAATCAAATGAACCCAAAAGTTGTTCTTTTGAGAGGAATAAAGATAGATAACACAGAGCCCCTAGCCCAGTTAAAAGCAAAAAGAAAGAAAGAACAACTCCAAATCAGTAGATGATGAAATGGGCAATAAAACGGCCAATGAAAAGATCTAGACAATCCTACAGGAATACTTCAAAAACCTCCTATACTCAACTAAATTTGAAAAACCTAAAAAATGGATAATAATATAGAGAACAAATTCCAAAGCCTGAAACCAAGAGGAGATTGACAGCTTATACCCATAGTATATGAAGACATTGAAAATGTAATTAGCAGACCTCACCAACTAAAAAAAAACCCAGGTCCGGTGGTTTCATAGCAGATTTCTATAAAACATTAACAAGGATACACACCATTCTATTACTCCACTGTTCAGTAGATACAAGAGGAGGGAAATCTCCCAAATTCCCTTCTATGAATCCAGCATCAACCTATTACCAAAACCAGACACGGATGCAACAAACCCACGAGCTATCAGACCCATCTCATTATTGAACTCAGATGCAAAAATTCTCAACAAAAACTCACAACCATATATCGACCGACAGCTCAAAGATATGTCACGCATGAATCCCCCCTCAAGTTTGGATCATCCCAGAGATGCAGGGTTGTTTCAACATACATAAATCTATATCATGAAACACATAAATAGGCTGAAGACAAAACCCCCATGGTCATCTGAATTGGAAAAGCCTTTGGAAAATCTAGCAAATCCTTCATGAGTAAGTACAGGGAATTGGGTTGGAGGGAACATTTCTCAATACATTTAAAGCCATATACAATAAACTTATAGCCAGCATTATCCTAAATGTAGAAAAGTTATAAGGATTACCCATAAAGGTAACAACCTGGCAGTGCTGCTCTTGTCACACAACTCCTTCAGATAATATTGTCCTTGAAACACTTGCTAGGGCAAATAAGGCAAGAAAGGAATTAAGGAATATCTAGTTTGAAAAGAGAAAGTAAAACTAATCCTTTTTGCAGATGTGTTATTTTAGCCTAGGGATGCTAAAAACTCCAACAGGAAACCGTGAAACAATTACAGAGTTTCAGTCAAGTGGCAAGGATACAGATTAATCTAGAATAATCAGTAAGCTTTCTTTACACCGACAACGAGCAACTGAAGAAGAATACAAGGAGACCTTCCCAACAAAATGCTCAAAAACAATAAAACACCGAGGAACACGAGCCTAATCGCCAAAACCAACAAAATTCCTCTACAAAATAACAAAAAGTTATAAAACTCCTGAAGAAAGAGATTGAAAAGACCAAAGATGAAAGACCGTCCCCATCCAGCATGATTAGAAACGTAGAAGTCAGTAATGAATGTTCATACTACCCATTATATATCATTCACCGCAATTCCAATTAAAATCCAAGACATTCGTTCACAGGCTTGGAAAAAATTCTTAAATTTCAATATGGAACAACAAAAGACACCAAATAGCAAAAGCAACCATGTGTGAAAAGAGCAAACAAGGAGATCTCTATACCAGCCTCACATAAAATACTACAGGCTTAGTACTAAAAAACAGCTGGTAACGGCACAAAAACAGACCTGTTAGCCAATGGAAAAAACTGCATAAAGATCAAAGCTTGAGCATCGTACAATTTCGCCCCTCTTTTGACAAAGGAGGCCAAGAAGACTACAATAGAGGAAAGACCAACTTCAGCAAGGTGTTTGGCAAACTGGATCCCCACACTTGTAGAAGACTGAAATTTAAACCCCCTACCTCTCACCCTGTACAAAACAACTCCAGAATGGATACAAAGACATCAAAATTTGATACTCAAATACCTCTGAAGGGTGAACAGAAAACAGTTGGTGCCAGCAATACACAGACTAAGTGTGGAAACGCACTTCTCTAATATCAGACAGCACCTGCCACAGAAATAAGTGACAATTGAAAAGGGGACCTTATTAAACTAAAAGTTTCTGTACATCAGAAAAGAAACCATCAGGAAGTGAAGAGATAACCCAAAGAGTGGGAAGAAACTTTCACTGCGATAGCATCTGACAGAGCATTAATTGCCAGAATATATAAACTACCAAAAAAAAAAGAAAAAAAAAAAAAAAAGAAGGAAGAAAACACAATGACTCACCCAAAAGATGGCGTAAAAAGCTGAGCAGAAACTTCAGAAGCAAGGAAATAGAAATGGCTGAGAAACATCTTAAACAAAGTGTTTCAACATCACTAATAATTAAGGAAATGCAAATTAAAACCTACTTTAAGATATCATCTCACCCATAAGACTGGCAAGGATCAAGAAAAACAAATGTATATCCAATGCTGGTGGGCGAAGCAAACTTGTACAACTCTAGTGGAAAGCTAAGCAGTGAACCCTTAAAAGATCAAAATGAGCTTACCACTGACACAGACACCACTTCTGGAATATATATCCCATCAGAGTGTCCTTCCTACCACAGAGAATACATTACAAGCCAATGTTTATTGCGCCTCTTTTACAATCGCAAGAGAGCATGGAACCAACCCAAATGCCCCTCAACCCTGATGACTGGATTAGACAAAATGTGGTCTCTAACAATGGGAGTTCTAGGCAGCATGTAAGAAAGCATGACCATTGGGGGCTGGAGAGAATAGCCCAAGCGCGTTGCATGAGCGTCCGACGCTTCATCTGCAGAGGACCTCTAGGGTTCGATCCCAGCACCTCACTGCAGTGTGGCAGAACCAGTTGTAACTCCAATTCAGGAGAATACCAGTTCCACGGGGACTCGGAGACCTCTCTGAACTCCGGCATTTGCTACGACATGGGGTGCACCAGACCTCATGCAGACACAGTACATTCATAACATAACAAAAATAAATAAAGTTTTAAAAAGAAAAAAGCTACATCATAAATTCAATCAATGGATGGAATAGAAGATTTTATGCTAAATAAAGTAACCAGTCCGAGAAAAAACAAGATGGTGGTGTCCTCATCTTGAGGGCTATAGTACCAAGTAACCTATTGTAGAGACAAACTGAGGCAACATTAATTTATATCTCATGATCTGAAAACAACTGTACCCTTGTATTGTGAATCCCTAACAGGTTCTACGGAGCTGACCTAACATTGGGTTTTTGGTATATGATAGAGGGTATCGTGTGCGTCTTTTAGAGTAACATGGGATTAAATGAAAGGTGCAAATCAACGAAATATGAACACACAATGGAACTACATACGACGTTTGTTTCCAACCAAGAATATATATTAATTTAGGTGCAATGTAACAGGCTAATGCAACTTAGACTTTTTGGGTGCTTAGTGACCATACTTAACATCCATAACAATTTGGCTGGGGACCTAAGGATAACTTGTTCCTTGCCCCCAGAAAGTCAACCAAGTCTCAGGGGAATTTGCATGGTGCTTCTCTTGAAATGTCCTGCGAAATGTGGGGGTGTTAATTAGTCACTTTTCCTGTTGCTGGGATAAAAACACCATGACCAACAGGAACTCATAAAGGAGAGTTTATTGAGCTTATGACTGACGGCTCCAGGAAATTAGAGTCCATATTGGCTGGGAGGCATGGCGGCTTGGAGCTGGAGCAGCAACTGAGGGTCACTTCACAAAGTAAGGCAACAGGAAGCAGAGAGAGCGACTACAGACAGCAAGGCTTGTTAAAACTCACCAAACCTGCCCCAAATGACATACTTCCTCTACAAGGCCACACGTTCTAAGACTCCAAAAACAGTGCCACACTGGAGACAAATGTCTGAATACTTAAAGCCTAATGGGGAACACTCACTCAAACCACCATGCTCCCCAATGGCCCCCCATGAGGCTCCTTACCATATAAAATTCAAAATGAATTTAGTCCAACTTTAAAAGTCCCCATAGTCTTTACCATTTCAATGCCATTCAAAAGTCTAACAGTCCAAAGTCTTTTCTGAGACTCTGGCCAATCTCTTAACTGTTAGATCCTGTAAAATCAAAAGGTGAATTACAAACTCCCAACGTAGAGTGGAGCTGACATACACATTCCCATTTCCAAAAGGCAGGAATAGAGGCATAGTGAGGAAATGATGGACCAAAACAAGACCAAAACCACAGGGCAAACTCCAAGTTCAGTACTCCATGTGCAACTTCTGGGACTTGAGTTTCCAAAGGGCTTAGATGGCTGAGCTCTTCCACCTTTGGCCTTGCAACATACATCGCTTTCTTAGGCTGGTACCACTCCCTCGATGCAGCTCTCCTTGGCAAATAGCTCACAGGTCTCTGGCATCTTGAATGTCTTCTTTGGGTCTCTGCTGCCAATCAGGCTTTCACATTCACAGCTTCACCTAATGGCCTATCAGGGCCTTCTTTAATCAGGGAGCCCCTGCTGCATTCTGCCTGTCCTCTGTGGTTCTCTGAAACATGGAGGAAGAACTGATAACCCTTCACTCTTGCAAACTCCAATCTCTAAAAGCAGCACCACGTGAATGAAATTGCCGATCTGGCTGCAAGTTCGGGATGGACTCTCCTACTTTAACCACATATGCAATTTTTTCTGCCCTGGACTTTGAGTAGAAAATGTATTTAGTATTTTCCTTTCAAAAAGTGGAGGATTAGCTGGGTGTGCTTGCCCTGAAGGACTCTAGAATTTTTTTCAAAGAGGATTTTTTTTTCGACAATAAATTTATTTTTATCTTTTTTTACAAATCTAGACCCTGTGTTCCCGCCCCTTGCCCACCCCACCAGAGCTCATGCATTCGCCAACATGCTTTTCATCTCTTTCTCTCTTTCTAATATTTACCATGAGGAAGTTGACTGTTGCCGCAGAAGTTCACTGTTCAGTCAGTTCTCTGATATCAATCCTTCTGTTGTTGTGTTGTTGTGGGTGCGTGGTGGTGTGTTCCATTATGCAATAACGCCCCAATGCTTGGACAAAAGCTCAGGGGGCCTACATAAGAAATACTTACAACTAGTAATTCGCACTTACAGGCCACAGATAGGGATACCATCTCCGTCGTTTGTTTCTGGGAACTGTGTTACTGGCACTCAGCCATATTCCTCACCAGCTCAAGCATTTTCCTGCAAAGCTCAGTTGTGGCCACAGGCCAATCCAATGGAGCCAATTCCCCAGTGGAGGCTCCCTCAACCCAGGTGTGTCAAGTTGACACTAAAGCTATCCAGCACAACCAGTACCCCCTCCCTGCCCCCCCACACAACCAGAGCTCATGCATTCTGCCAAACATGTTTTTCATCTTTTTCACAGTCTCTCTCAAAATTAAGAAAAGGACAATCAGATTTTTATTTCAATTTATATAATCCAGCAAGGCTCTGAACCACTACCCTCACCAGCAAAATTGTTGGTGGTGGGGGAGGGGGTATTTGATTTGTTTGTTTTGGAAACTGGATCTTATTACATGTTGGCTTCAAACTCATTTATGTAGCTAATATTAGCCATGAACTCCTAGTCCTCGGGCCTCCATCTCCCAAGTGCTGGGATTTTAGGCATATATTTTTAAAAATTTTTTATTGAAGTTTTGTGCATTTCACACATCATTTCTCAGTCCAATTTAGACTCATTTCCCTTTCCATGCCCCCCACCCCACCCAAGTTCATGCATTCACCATACATGTCTTATATCTTTTTCTGAGTCTTTTAAAGTTTTTCAAAGCAGAGGCTCATTGTTTTGGGAGAACTTTACTATTTCAGTTGGTTTTTTTGTCCCAGTTCTTTTGTTGTTCTTGTTCCCTCCAATTTATATGGCTTCAACATATGCATATATATATATATATATATATATATATATGAAATGTCACACCTATACTAAAATTATGTTGTCTGAAAATAAACTGTATGTTATTTCCAAATCATATTTCAGAATTCACATTTCCCCTTTAATTTTATAATGTTCTAATATATGCATGCATACCCTTTACCCATATATAAAGATTACAAAGTCTTAAAATAAGAGGTAGGTTAATTCTAGAGCCTGTTAAAGGATTCACATTATAAGAGCACAGTTGCTTTCAGATAAAGAGGACTATAACATTAATGTTGCTCAGTTTACCTTACAACTAGGTACTTGGTGCTAGCATCCACAAATGAGGGATACCATTCATCCATCGTTTGTTTTTCTGGAACTGCGTTACTTCACGTAGCATAATATCTTCTAGCTCCATCCATTTACCTGCAAAGTTCATGATGTCTTCTTTCTTTACCGCTGTAGAGAACTCCATTGTATAGCTGTACCACATTTTCTCTATCCACTCGTTTGTTGAGGGACACTTGGGTGATTCCAGCTCTTTGCTATTGTGAAGAGAGCTGCAATAAACATGGTTGTGCATGTAACTTTGTGGTAGGATGAGTCTTGTGGGTACATACTCAAGAGTGGTATGACTGGGTCAGTGGTAGGCTCATTTTGAATCTTTTAAGGTTTCTCCACACTGCTTTCCATTGTGGTTGTACAAGTTTACATTCCCACCAGCAGTAGATGAGTGTTCCCCTTTCCCCACAACCTCTCCAGCATTTGGTATCATGTGTTTTCTTGATCCTAGCCAGTCTTATCAGAGTGAGATGATATCTTAAAGTGGTTTTAATTTGCATTTCCTTAATTATTAGTGATGGTGAACACTTTTTAAGATGTTTCTCAGCCATCTTTATTTCCTCATTTGTGAAATCTCTGTTTGGCTCTTTACTCCATCTTTTGAGTGAGTCATTTGTTTTCTTCTTTATTTTTTGAGTAGTTTATATATTCTGGAAGTTAATGCTCTGTCAGATGTATCAGGGGTGAAGATTTTCTCCCACTCTGTGGGTTTTCTCTTTACTTCATTGATTGTTTCTTTCCCTGTACAGAAACTTTTGAGTTTAATGAGTTCCCTCTTGTCAGTTATGGACCTTATTTCCTGTGCAGCTGTTATCTGATTTAGAAAGTCTTCTCCTGGTGCACTGAACTTTATAAGCACAATTCTGAAGGTCCTCAAGGCAGATTAATCCTAAGCATACATTTTATATCCAACTTAATTTTTAAACATTTTGACTAGATGTTCTTTGTGTCACAGTCAGAGAAAATACTTTGAGTCAAGAATATAAGACTTTGAGTTGTTCCATCTTTGACCATCTCTGGTCAATCAGCCAGAGATCAGATGGAGAAAGAGAATGAAGAATTTATTTCTTGGGGTCTGTTTCTCAAGTCATGAATTAGGAATGCTGGGTGTTTTCACCAAAGTCCACATCTCTTAGTGTAAAACTCCTAGATATTCTGGGGAAGTAATTGGATCATAGGGCTCTGGCTTATCAAGGAATTAAGTAATTGATGAATTCATAATGTCATGGCACTGTTACCAGGTGGAAGAAACTAGGAGATGGGCCCTACTTAGAAAAAGCAAGTAGCTGCTTATTTATCTTTGAGAGGTAGTTCTTGTCCCCATTCTTACTTCTCTCTCTCTCTCTCTCTCTCTCTCTCTCTCTCTCTCTCTCTCTCTCTCTTCCTGTTTCCCCTTTTCCTCTCCATCCTCCCTCTCTGCCTCCTTCTTCTTCCTCCTGCTGTCTCCGTCTCCTTTTCCCTCCTCCTCTTCTTCCTCCTCCTCCTTCTTCTTCTCTTCTTCCCATTCCCCTTCTCCTTCTCACCCTTCTTCTTGTTCTCTTCCTCCTCCTCCTCCTCTTCCTTTCTTCTTTTCCCCCTCTCTCTTATCTCTCTCTCTCTCTCTTTCTCTCTCTCTGGCTGATACAAAGTAATCATCCTCTTCCACCACACACCCTCATAGCCATGGTATTTGGCTCTGATATTAGTTAGAGAATAACTAATTTTGCTGCTGTTACAGAAAATGCCTGAAACAAATAATAAGAGGAATTATTTGCTTTTTTAAAATATTTTTTATTAATTTTATTTCTGTATGTGCATGAATGTACTGTCTGCATGCAAGTTTGTGCACCCGTGTCATGCAATGCCACGGAGGTCAGAAGAGGGTATCAGATTCCCCTGGAACTGGAGTTCTCCTGGAATTGGAGCTTCAGACGGTTCTCGGCCGCCATGTGGGTGCTGGGGATCGAACCCGGTTCCTCTGTAAGAGCGGTCGGCGCTCTTAACCACTAGGTCATCTCTCCAGCCCAGAATTATTTGCTTTTGACTCACTGTTTTCTAAGTTTCAGTCCATCAAATCGGGAAAAATATGGTGAATCAAAGCAATTCACACAGTGGCAGCTCAGAAGAGAAACAGAATACTAGAAGGTCCGGGGTGGGTATGATTCCAAGGACAGACAACCAAGGTCTGCCTCCTTCAACTAGGCCCAGCTCCTACTTGTCACCACTCTTCAGTGATAGCATAATGTGGTGGACCCATCAAGAAATCAATCCATTCATAGACAAGCATTCTCATGATTAGAGAGATCTAATTGTCTCTGGAAACACCATGACAGACACAGGCTTTACTATTCCCCCAAGTTTTACTAGTTGAGTCATATTGACATATAGGATCAATCGCTGAAATGTATCCCTCTGACCATGGACTGAACCCCCTAAAAACATGAGTCAAAATCAATCTTCCATCTTTTAAGATGGCTTTCTCGGCTATTTGGTGGCAGCACTGAGAAGCCAGCCCTCTTCCCTCTTCCGTAGCCACCGTGGCTGCAACAATTCACCCTAGGTTCTGATTACTTCTTCCTCTTGACGTATCATTCACACAGGGCAGTAAGGAATCTTGTTGTTGAAATTCCCCAAAACTTCACAACTCTTTGCTTATTGTCTTCCTTAACCCTGCTCAGGATATTATAAATAAACATTTTATTAAACTCTTAGATGGCCCTTTGAGCCTATCATCTCTTTCCTGCTGAGACCTCAAACAATACAGTCTAAACCCTTAGATTCCTAAAGCTGTTTGTTCCACTCCAGGGCATTAACCACTTACTGCATCCAAATCTTACCTACGATGCACAATCAAGGATGATAACTTAATTAGAAAATTGCCACTATAATTCCTTCAACTCCTAAAAACGAAACAAAACTTAATCATAACTGGAGTGAGAGTGGCCCAGGATGCATGAGGCTTTAGGCACCCGTGGCGCCACTTAAGTGGAAGCTTCCCTCATTCAGTCTACAAGCAAGCCTGAGTAAACTCGCTAATCTCTCCCCAAAGTTAAGATTGGAGAGTTTGTTCCTTGATTTGCCTTGGGAACTGTGGGTGCTGGAGGCAAGACACCAAGTGCCTGGGTACCTCTTAAAAGGAATCTCTGCTACACATGTACACGGGAATAAATTAAAATTCTTCCTATATAATTTGTTAGATTTCTTTCTTAGGTCCATTCCAAATTTCAAATGCTAGGATAAAAAATTTATCCAGAGATTTATATCACATTAAGATTTCTAATTTCTTCAGTTATCTAGGGTGCTGGCGTGTAAAACGCCTAAATAGAGAAAACATTAATTTGTTCTTATTTTGCTATATAAAAGACAATAAAGACAAATTATTACTCTTGACTTCTGGGCTCCAGGAATAATCATGTCAAATGCCTTTCTTAGACATATAATACATGTTGGTATACATTTTAAATTTTAGGGCATTTGTGAAAGTTTATCTCCTAATATTCCTTGTTGTATCAAAGATGTTGGAATGATTAAATGAGAAAGATTGCAGAGAAAGAATTTTTAAAAGTGAGAAATAGAAAATGCAATGGCTCCAATTGTTCCCATTCTGATATCCAATGTTAGATATCTTTACTATATTTAGAGTATCTTGAAGACTTTAAGTCACCAATGGTCTTCAAAAAGGGCTCACAATGAGCAAATAGGGAGTGTGGACAGAGATAGTTTCCATGCAATGCCTACTGTTTATTGGAAAGGACTTGATTCCAGATCTTTCTGACTTAATAGCCATTGTGGACGCTTTGAGAATAATGTCTTTTCATGGGAATAAACTAAAGGGTTAATCTATGAATGGTATGAAGCACCTTTGACCTCAGAAGGCAGTGAAGTTGTACTCTGCCTTAAAGGATTACTGTTGCAAGTTCAGGAACTGGCCCCAGCAATGTCACTCTACCAAAGCCATTTGGCATGCAATCAACTTAAATACCATAACAATTGAAGATGGAGCTGTAGTTGTGCCATTATAATTATAAGACACATCATCTTAGTTAAATAGGAACTTCTAATCCTAAAATATTTTCATTATAGAGCTTTTTCTTATGTTCTTTTTATTGATATTTTGTGTATTTCAGACATCATTTTTCAGTCCAATTTGGATACATTCCCCTCTCCCCGCCCCTCCCTCACCCCAGTTTATACATTCTGCCATACATGTCTTACATCTTTCAGTCTTTCCAATGATTTTTTTTCTCCAGAGGCTTGTTGTTTGGGGCAGAATTTAACTGTATCAGTCAGTTCTTTGACCCAGTCCTTATGCTGCTGTTTACAAAGGTGTTTGTGTATATCCTCGGAGAAGACCCTTTCATATATTACAATAGGATGTCAAACATTTGAGTTAGTGAGCCCATAAAGCCACTATCCTGCTAACAAGAAAATGCTCCAAAGTTCAAGTCTTGAAGAGCAAAGTCATTGAGTTTGTACTTTTTCTATCTTCATTATGCCTGTCACTCTAAGTCTGTGGTATGGACATTGTCTATTGCAAATACTGAACTGTTAGTCATTCAATGAGTATATTTAAAAGTTTTACCAGTAAGACCGCATGATTAAGTTCAAGCACTAAACTGGGAATGGGTGGACCAACTTGATTCCCAGACCTCATAAAACATTTAATTATCTGCACAACTATGAACAAACAAGTTACTTTCTTGAAACTTAGTCCTCATCTGTAAAATCCATAAAATGGAAAAAAGCAAAGTTGTCCTTGATGATAGCCAAGGGTTACTAGGAAGTCAGGCAGGGTAATGCATGGGATATTACATTGCAAATTGAATTAAACAATGCACAAATGTGAGAGATGATGTAATTCATCTTAAAATTTTAACTGGTGACTTTGGAGTTGGCAAGAATTCGTTTGAAACAACATTTCTCAGAGGAGTTTAGGGCCTCTCCATCATCAGTGCCCCAAAGGGTTTTAAAGGGAATCATGGGGCTAAATCTCCACTGCTACATTCAGAGTATGAAAAGCCCATTTAGCTGTCATCCCCTATTCTTGGCTGACTCTCAGGGAATGCCAGCAAAATTTCTGAAATTGGAACAGCAACCCACCAAGTATATCCAAATCTTTCATCAAACTGTGCCTAGTTTAGAAGTAATATTATGTTAGCCTTACCCCCACTGTGGACGATTTCTAATGAAACCAATCTGCCAAGGTGAAATGAGAGCATGTGTCACAGAGAGGCATAATTGGGTTGACCTGAAAACTAAGCCGAAAAGTAAATATCCTGTCAATTAAAGATGAGCAAAAAGGTACCAGAAAATATCAAAACTGCTGAAGCCTTTCAATCTGCTCCCTGTCACTCAAACAAAAATATAATCTAAGTTTTAAGTTTATGAATGTAATTAGAATAGAAATTTGTAAATCTTATTGAGTCAGATTCTCCTAAAGGACAAACTTTCCTGATTGTAAGTTAGCAACTTCAAAAGCAAAAATCAGCTTCTCTGGACTACCAGAACATCATGCAGGATGTGGAGGGCATCACAGCCTTTAGGTTCAGCCTCTGCATTGACATCACTTCCTTCCTCTTCCTCGTGGCTTTCTTATCTTATTTCTTCCTCCCTTTGTGGCCACCTGGTGCTAGACCCTGCTATTTTATCATCCTTCTGTTCCCTGGGCTCTGGAAATTTAAAGATGAGTAAGATGTCAGCTTGACATGAATACTCTGTTTTGTTCCCACCGCCTTTCTTCTTCCTTCAGTGCTAAACATATACTTTCTCTATGATGCTTATTCATATCCACTTAGGAAAGCTAAAATGTGCTTTCTTTATAATGTAACTTCCCTTTAAAAATATGTCCATTCTAATGTGTATATTGTAATGCATTGTAATTATTGCACTAATCTTTGACATTGGTGATCTAATCCTCTTATCTTTGTATCTCAATAATCTTCAGAAACTCTGGCTAAAAATAAGTGTTAAATGTTTTTTGAATAAATGAGTCTCCAAGTCAGTCATTCCCTAGGCACCAAACATATTCATGTCTATCCTTCCAATGTTTCTCCTTTTCTTCAGTATTTGTACTGCCCAACTTCAGTCCTTTACCACTTTTTAATACATCTGTTTCAAGTAAGTTTCTTGTATTCTACTCTCATGTATCTCAGATCTATTTTCCATTCCTACTAGAGTTATCTAAACTATGTGTCAGACTACAGTATTCTCATCATCAAATATTCTCTCCTAGTTTGATAATAAAAGAACTTCTCTAATTTATCTTCTTAAAGTTTCAGCCAAGTTCTCATCCTCTAAATAGTTTATGGCCTTTTGATGCTCTGACCACATGGTCCCAAGCACAAAGGCCCTTATACCTGTCTGCTTATTGAAAACTTACCTGTCTATTATGTTTTAGTTAGAGATATCACAAAATCACAAAAGCATAGGCTACTAAGAACCGAGTTTTACAAGGAACTTGCCATATCAAATTCAAATGCAGAGCTAGAACTCGAAGTCTAGACCTCTTTAAACTGGTCTTCAGACCCCTCCTGCAAATAAACAGGATGACCGCATCACCATGTATAGCCCGAAATGGAACACTTTTGAGAGTTTAGGAGTTATTATTAATAACAATACCTGGGGGCTAGAGAGATATCTCAGTGGTAAAGAACACTGGCTGCTCTCGCAGAGTAACCAGATTCGGCTCCAGCCCACATAGTGGCTTCCAACCATCTATAACTGCATCTCCAGGGATTCAATGTCCCCTTCTGACATTTGTGGACATTGAACCAACATGATACACTTACATAGACACAGGCAAAGCAGTAACACATAAAATAAAAATAAATGAATAAATAATAATAATAGTTCTATCTATAAATATGTAAATTGGGACCTATAGCAAGGTTACCTAGATGTGATCTCCTAGCACCATGGTAAAGTGTACAGGTCTTGCCTTATAAAAAGTGTGTATCATACATTATGTAAAGTATGTGTCAGACTATATTACATTTTGCATCAAGTATTTTCTCCTTGTTTACAATAAAAGCTGATAACGGTGGGAAAGACGTTTTGAGACATTAACAAACTTTTTGTTCACTGGCTCCCCATTTTAAAACAGCAATGGTACACTCGGTGGCACATGTTCAGCACTGACTTTGGGGTGTTGTTTCCTTAGTAACAGCAGAGGTTATTGTGATTGGCTAGATAAACCAATGTCAGTCACACTACTATCACCACTGCTTTTGTTGTTATTGAGTATTGAGGATTACCGCCAAGGCTGGTGCTTGCCAGAGAAGTGCTCTATCACTGAACTACATGTCCAGCCCTCTTTTTCATTTTTAATTTGAGATAGACTGTCATTTGCCAGGCTGACCTTAAATGCACTCTGCAGCCCAAGAAGACCTTGAACCTGCGATCCTTCTGCCTCAGTCTCCCAAGTATATTGGATTATAGGCTTTTGCAGTCAGACCTGTTTCCACCAAAATTTACTATTAATGAGCCCCAACCTTTGCGTTTATGACACAAAGACTCTGCAGGCTAACAGGACTTTTGATTTAACCCTCAATAAAAATGTGTTAAGTGAGCCGGGCATGGTGACGCATGCCTTTAATCCCAGCACTCGGGAGGCAGAGGCAGGCGGATCTTTGTGAGTTCAAGGCCAGCCTGGTCTACAGAGTGAGTTCTGGGACAGCTGGGTGTATAGGGAGACCCTGTCTTGAAAAGACCAAAAAATAATGTGTTAAGTGATATCAAAATTTGTACAGGTCATTGCATATAGAATGCTGGGCCAGCCTGCTCTGCCTTGCAGTCCAGACAGGGATGCAGACACTGTGCCCAGATTCAAGGTGAAATTCAAAGCTGACAAAAAAGGGGAAAAAATATCTCCCAAAGCCAAGCCTTGAGCAACTTTTGTTTTTAATGGCAACTGCAGAAAAATGATGCAGCAAAGAAAAAGAAGCCTAGCCCTAAGAAGGGCAGTCATTCATCAAGACCATGGAGAAAATGCTGATAATTCTTATGAGATCACATGTCATCCAAGTTAGTAATAGTTGAGAGATAAAAAAAAAAAAAAAAAAAAAAATAAAAAAAGAAAAAAAAAAAAAAAAAAAAAAAAAAAAAAAGCTTAGGTGGTGTGAAAAACCAGAGGGAAATGTATTAGCTCAAAAACCTAATGAAAATATACATACAATACCTGAACATGAGTGCATGTGTATATGCGAACACTGTATAACAAGGAACCCAGTGCCAGACAGGAGAACCTCCCTAAAGCTGTTGGTCATGGCAGTCCAAGAAACTTCCAAAATAGCACAGGCTACTGCCACAGCCCTTGATTACCACCAAGAAGCTGAAAATAAGACCCTATTGCTGAAGATAGTACATACTTTGGACACAGGACTTGGAGTAATGGAGCTGGAACTGACCTGGAAGCTCCTCCCTGAAGACCAGCTCTCATAGTTCTTAGAGGAAGCTCTACAAGCTGCCGAGGGAGAAAATCAATCTATGGTCCACCTCCAGCTCCAAAGCCTTACAACCACAATGTTGACTGGCACAACAAACTATAGTGGAACATCAGTAGTGGCACTTTTACCCTGGGGGTAATCAATAGCTAGCTATCTAATTGGACTTAAAGCCCTCTCATTGAGAGGAAACTCATGGGTGGCATCATTAACATAGTCAAATAGACATGGCTGGATAGGTCATAGATCTTAGAGAAAATTCTATCTCTAGACAAATGTAATTCTTACTGCCTACTAAATATGGATCCTTATATTTACAGACAAGTAACAGATGGAGGCTATTACAGAGCTCCACAACTGGTCACACACAGAGAATGTCTCTGAGAGACCCCAGCCCTCAGTGACACATCTACAGTGGAACCTCTACCCCTAAGGTTCATGGAACATGGGGAATGGGGGAATGGCGTGTACCTCAGCTGTCACCAGTGAAGCCTCCTCATGCCACAGAGTACAATGCACAGAAGATCACGACTGGCTAAAGTAGAGAATAAGAGACTGCAGAGTGTATGTCCCTGGATAGGACTCCTATATTAACCCTCACCCACCCACAGCCCAGCAAGCATTATGGAAGAGGGAGTATAAAGGTTGTAAGAGCCAGGGTTGGTGCATAAACATAAGAAAAGTCTTCCAGGCCTCTGGGAACTTGCTTATATGAACTTGCAGCAATGGTGACAGCATGCACAAGACACATGCAGACTCAATAAGAGAAAAATGTAGCATAGAACTGGGGAAATGGGCATCTTAGCTACTGGCATTTGATTCCTTCTCAGTGAGAGACAGTTGTTTTTAATGGAGTTACTCTACATAGACTGACTAGACTCCAGTGGATGAACTCTTGTGCCAAGTGACATGGATACAAAACCTTGATTCAATAGGGCTTAACACACATAGGTGGGGTTAGCTATAGGGTATGTGGGGGGGGTCTAAATATAATTAAGATTTATTGTATTAAATGTACAAAAACTCAATTAAAAATATATATATTAAGAATCTGCGGGCAACTGGTGCCTGAGCAGGGGTGGAGGTTGTACAGACTAGCGTTTCAGCCCAGAGGATTCTGGGAACTGGGAGCTGAGTTTGGAACACAGAGGCTGTGGGCAACTGGTGCCCGAGCAGTGGAGGCAGAGGATACCAGCCTGTGGGCTAAGCAAGCAACTCAACCAACTCCCCCCACAACTAGAACTCCAGAGGGAGAGGCTCACAGCAGAGGGACTACAGTGCTCCGAAGGTGTTATCTGGGTTGTTACCCGCCCAGTTCTTATGGAAGAAAGGGAAGAGTACACTATACCTTCCAATATATAACCAAAATTGAAAGCCTGAAATGTAGACAAGCCAACACTCCATACATAAGGAGAATACAAGGAAGGGACCTGAAGGAATCAAGGAAAGCAATCCTTCAACAAGGTGAAGAGGCATTCAAGATTTGCATCAGAATACAGGCAAAAGGCTAACCACATGCAAAAGAACAATATGGGAAAAGTGCAGAATAACTCCTTACCAAACTCTAGGGAGCCTGTGGAGGACTCCTACAATGGGATCTCCCTAGAAGTAACCCAGGACAAAGATCGTAGAATAACAATCAAAGATATATTCAAAGAAATCATAGAACTAAGGGGAGAGAATGAAAAACTCAGAAAGGACCTAGAAGGGAAGCAATGACATATTTTGTAATGAACTAAAAGGAGAAAATGACAGACTCTGGAAGGAGCTGGAAACACCAAAAGCTCCCATGCTGAAATGAAAAAATAAACCAATGAGCAAACAAGTAGATACAAGAAAATATTGAGAAACTCCAAAAGAAAACGGAAATAGTAAATACAGGAAGAAATGAAAAAGGAAATCGAACAGGCATCCAATCAAAAGGAAAGAATGGGAAAAAGCCTCAGAAACAGAATGGAGGAAGCAGAAAAAAGAATATCAGACCTAGAAGACAACACAGAACAACTAAAAAGTTCAAGTAAAGACTATGAAAATTTTTAAAATACACAAGAGTGGAACAACCAGGAAAGGTGGGACACTATGAAAAGATCAAACCTCCACATCATACGGATAGAGGAAGGAGAAGAATCCCAAGAGAATGGCATTGATCAGATTGTCAACAGAATAATAGATGAAAATTTCCCCAAATTAAAAAAAGACAAACCCATACGAATACAAAAAGCACATAGAACACCAAATAGACTAGACCAGAAAAGAAACTCCCCCTGCCATATCATAGTTAAAACGCTAGACACCCTAAACAAAGACAAAATTCTTTTTTTAATTTATTTATATATTTTTTTTATCAAATCTAGACCCATGTCCCCTCCATCCCCCACCCCACCACAGCTCGTGCATTCTGCCAAACATGGCTTTCATCTCTTTTTCAGTCTTTCTCAATATTCTCCATGAGGAAGTTGACTGTTTTGAGCAGAAGTTCACTGTTTCAGTCAGTTCTTTGATGCAGTCCTTTCTGTTGTTGTTGTTGTTGTTGTTGTTGTTGTTTCCAATATGCATCACTCCCAACTGCTTTGGACAAAAGTACAAGGGGCCAAGCAAAAGAAATACTTACAACTAGGTAATTGGCACTAGCATCCACAGATGAGGGATACCATTCGTCGTTTGTTTTTCTGGGACTGTGTTACTTCACTCAGCATGATGTCCTCTAGCTCCAGCCATTTTCCTGCAAAGCTCCTTCATGTGTCATCTTTCTTTTACTGCTGAATAGAATGCTCCATTGTGTAGATGTACCACATTTTCTCTATGCACTCATCAGTTGAGGGCATTGGGTTGGTTCCAGCTCTCCTTGCTTTGTGAAGAGAGCTGGAATAACATGGGCATGCATGTATCTCTGGGTGGGGTAGTCTTGAGGGTACATGCCTAGGAGTGGTATGGCTGGGTCGGGTGGCAAGTTCATTCCAAGTCTTCCAAGGGTTCTCCACACTGCTTTCCATAGTGGCTGACGAGTTTACATTCCCACCAACAGTGGATGAGTGTTCCCTTTCCCCACACCTCTCTAGCACTTGGTATCATTTGTTTTTCTTGATCCTAGGCCAGAAAAGACAAAATTCTTAAAGCCACAAGAGAAAAACAAGTCACATAAATGGGGGAAGCCTATCAGAATTACAGCTGATTTTTCAGTGCAAGCTATGAAAGAAAGAAGAACGTGGACCAAAGCATTCCCAGTGCTAAACAGCTACAAATGCCAACCCAGGTTACAATGCCCAGTAAAAATGTGGATTCTAGTTGAAGGAAAGAGAAAAATCTTCCATGACATAAACAAGATGAAAGACTACATGTCTGGAAAACCAACCCATCAGAGAGTACTTGAAGCAATTCAAAGGACAAGGGAGAGGAGCAACTACCCCCAGGCACCTTGAAAGAGAAATTAATAAAAGCAGAAATGCAGATAGAAACCTAAACCAAAAATGCAAAGTGGATAATAAGGTGAAAGAAGCAACACATACCTCTCAATTATAACATTAAATATTAATGGACTAAACTCCCATCAAAGGCATAGACTGGGAGAATGGATTAGGAAACAGGAATCATCAATATGCTGTCTACAAGAACCCATCTCTCCCTCAAGGATATGCACCAACTTAAAGTAAAAAGGATGGAAAATAATATTCCAGCAAATGGTACCAAAAAGAAGCAGGTTTGCTATTTTTAATATCAGCAAAATAGATTTCAAAGTAGAAGCAATTAGAAAGAGAACAAAGAGGGCCATTACATCTTATCAAAGGGAAAATTAACATGAAAGCTTCACAATTATGAATATATATGTCCAAAACTCTGGTGTACCAATGTTTATAAATACAACTCTCACAATGCAAGGCACTAATAACCCAGTTCACTAATAGTAGGGGACTTCAATACCCCACTGAGTCATTGGACAGGTCAACTGACAAAGAATAAACAGAGAGACATCTGAACTGAACAATAAAACACAAGAAATGGACCTCACACACATCTTCTGAATATTCCACCCAAGCACCAGAGAATATACTTTCTACTCGCACCCCATGGAACATTCTCCAAAATTGACCACAATCTGGACACAGAAAAACCCTCCAAAGACAAAAAAAATATGAAATAATTTATATGCATTCTATTCAGAACAATAGTGCAAATAAAGCTCAATATCAACACCAGGATAGCCCTGCTACCTACACGAACACACACATGGAGACTAAAACAACAACTCCTGAATAATGAATGGGTCAAGGAGGAAATAAAGAAATAAAAAGCATTCTGGGAACTAAACACAATAACAGTACAACACAACAAAACCTATGGGACAACTTTAAAAGCAGTCCTAAGAGGAAGTTCATAGCCCTGGGTGCCTAACATAAAATACATCACACACAAAAACAAAAAACAACAACAACAAAAAACAGAAAGAGCACAAGTGAAAGATCTAACACCTGCAGCTAAAAACACTTGAAAGACAAAGCCAGCAAATAACCCTAAATGCAACAGACAGGAAGAAATAACAAAAGTCAGAGCAGAACTTATAATGATAGAAACAAAGAAAACTTTTGTGGGGGTTGGATCCCCTGGCCAACATCTCCTTGGAGAATAATCCATTGTTGATGTCAGAGCTCCTGTATTAATATATTTTGCCTTAGTGCTAGCTTAAGGAGAACTTGTAGCATTATATTTGGTTCTGAATAGAGAATAATCCTTTTCACAAGTTTCTATGTCCATTAGTCAATTAAAGAAGGCAGTTTTACCATTTATTACAAGAAGAATACCTCTATAAACAGCTGGCTCCAATCTACAGCTGGAGAACGACCGTCATACATTCATCATCATTTTCTCCTTATTCTATGGGGGGGGGTGAGTAAGAAAAAGTCCTTTGTATTAAACCTTTGCGGCACCTAGAAGAGTAAGGTTCATTAAGGATTTCATTAAAAATAGTTGTTACTAGTAGGATCCACAGAGGGGCCTGATGTCTGCGCAATCTGAGGCATTTCTTCCCTTCAATGCCCAGAGGATTCAATCCTTCTGCTGGCACTTTCTGGTACGTCCTACTCACTGCAAAGCTGCATTTTCTTTCTCAGCATTGATTAAGGTGTGATACTTTGGCCTATTGGAACATGCAATCTTTTCCCATTGTTAGTTTTTAAGATTTGGATTGGCAAGGTTTTTTGACAAAAAGTTTTTCAACTATCTACATCCCCACCTTTTTTATTTTAGGTTTTTATTTTGACCCATGGAGTCTCAAAAAAGCAGTTGTATTTATACATACCTATAGGGTGGAATCAAGGCAAGATTTCATCAAATCACCCATGCTGTTTTGGGTATTGTATGTGATTACTTGGGAAACAAACTTTATTTTTATAAAGTAAATCATCCTATAGGTGAAAAGATTCTACAGGTGATACTATATGACAGCAAATTATAGAGAACATTTGTTTAGCCATCCCAAAGTAAGGTAAAGGCTCCTTGCCTTCAAACCTGGGATATCTGCAGGAAGAGAGGCGATAGGCCCTGCTGTTGAAGACCTGATATAAAATGGGAAAGATATGGAGACCGCACTTGCAAGTAACAACGATGGTCTCTTGAAATGCCAGAGAGTGTTACAAAGGCCACTAAACCAAAAGAGCAAAATAGTAGGTCTCCTTGAGTCAAGCAAGACTCCTCTGGTCAGCACCAACTACACCTCACTGCCTGGAATACTGTGTGCAGTGGTAGCCATATGTCTGTATATCCCAAATATCTAATATTGGGCTATAGCTCTCTCCTTGGAGGAATAACCCACGGATGATGCACAAGCTTACATCCTCTAAGTTAGGAGATGTTATAAACCACACGAAGACCTGTCATACTTAACAGAGAAAATGTAAATTCATGGATTAACATACCATCAAACATCTTGTCTATACCAAAGTAATCTACCATAACAATTAGTACTCGTTAGACATACTATAATATCTAGTTGCTTGTGCTCCATTAGTAGTATCGAAAGGCTATATATTATACTGTTTAAATACCTATATATCTAATTGCATGTGCTTCATTAGTAGGATCAAAGGTTAGCTGGACAGTGGCAGCACCATGAAAGAAAACAGCCAGAATTGACTAGAGAACCAAGAACACAGCTCCAGAGAAAGAGACTGTTTTGCTTCTCATCCACCTGTGCCCCTTTTCTAAGCCTAGGGAACAATACTGCGGAAGAGGAGCATGGTAGAATTGTAAGGGCTTGCGATTGGGGTGAATGGTGAAACACAACAATATAGACTGGACACTCATTTGATCAACTTGATTAAAACATACAAGCCTGTGGATGGTGGGACCATGAGCCGTGTGGGTTTGGGCACAACTGCTTGCAAATTGGTTTTACATGACGGAATGCTTGTACTCACAAATTATCACTTATTGTAAAAAAATGAAAACAAAACAAAAAAAAACACGAAGAGAATACAGAAAATTTATGGCAGAAGCATGATCTGGAGTGGGCGTAGGAGTGGGGTGGGGGAAGGAAAAGGGATATATGCCTGAACTGAATTGGAAAATGATGTATGAAATAAAAAAAGCATCAATAAAAAAAAAAAACAATGAAAACTAAATCATGAAATACAAAAATCAAATGAACAAAAGTTGGTTCTTTGAGAGAATAAACAAGATACCACAGACCCCTAGCCCAGTTAAAAAGAAAAAGAAGAACAACCTCCAAATCAGTAGAATTCATGATGAAATGGGAAAATAACCAGAACGATGAAAAGATCCAGACAATCATACAGGAATACTTCAAAAACCTGATACTCTACTAAATTTGAAAAACCTAAGAGAAATGGATATAATATCTGAGCTCCGAGGAATTGCCAAAGCTAAACCAAGAGGAGATTGACAGCTTAAACCCATAGTATATGAAGAAATTGAAAAATGTAATAAGAGACCTCACCAACTAAAAAAAAACCCAGGTCCAGATGGTTTCATAGCAGATTTCTATAAAACTTTTAAAGAGACTTACAACCATTATATTACTCCAAACGTGTTCAGAAAGAATACAAAGAGAGGGAAATCTCCCAAATTCCTTCTATGAAGCCAGCATCACTTATATTCCAAAACCAGGCAAGGATGCAACCAAAAAAAGAGAACTACAGACCCATCTCATTAATGAACTCAGATGCAAAAATTCTCAACAAAAAAACTTGCAAACCATATACAGACCGACATCAAAAAGATCATTCACCATGATCAAGTTGGATCATACCAGAGATGCAGGGATGTTTCAACATACAAAAAATCAAGTAAATACTATCATCAAAACACATAAATGGACTGAAGGACAAAAACCACACATGATCATCTCAAAGAATGCAGAAAAAGCCTTTGGAACAAAATCTAGCAATCCTTCATGAGTAAAGTACTAGAGGAATTGGGCTGGAAGGATCATTTCCTCAATTAATAAAGCCATTATAAGAATCCACAGCCAGATCATCCCTAAATGGAGAAAAGTTAAATAAATTCCCCATAAAGAGTACGAAACGGCAAGGCTGCTCCCTTGTCACCACTCCTCTCAATATAGTGCTTGAAACACTGCCTAGGGCAATAAGGCAAGAAAAGGAATTAAAGGAATACTATTGTAAAAGAAGATGTAAAACTATCCCTTTTTGCAGATGTTTATTTTACTAAGAGTTGCTAAAAATCCACCAGAAAACTCCTAGAAACAATTAAGAGTTTCAGTAAAGTGGCAGGATACATTCCCTAGAAAAATCAGTAGCCTTTTTTACACCAACAACGAGCAACTGAAGAGGAATACAAGGAGACCTTCCAACAAAAGCTCAAAAAACAAAAAACTCCAAAAAAAAAAAAAAAAAAAAAAAAAAAAAAAAAACAAAAAAAAAAAAAAAATTAAACTCCTGAAGAAAGAGATTGAAGAAGACATCAGAAGATGGAAAGACCTCCCATCCATATGATTAGAAAAGTAATATAGTAAAATGTCCATCCTACCAAAATATAACATACAATTCAGCAATCCAATAAAAAAAATCCAAGCACATTCTTTCACGTTCGACAGGCTTGGAAAAAATTTCTTAAATTCATATGGAACAACAAAAGACCCCAAATAGCCAAAGCAACCCTAGTGAAAAAGCAATACAGGAGGGATCTCTATAACCAGACTTCAAACAGGGGTATAGTCATAAAAACAGCCTGGCACTGGCACAAAAAACAGACCTGTAGACCAATGGAAAAAAACTGAAGATCGCAACTAGTGAGCACATGCAATTTCCAGCCCACACAATTTGACAAGGGGGCCAAAAGGACTTAATAGAGGAAAGAAGCATCTTCAGCAATAGTGTTGGCAAAACTGGATCACCCACTTGTAGAAGAATAAAATTAAACCCCTACCTCTCACACTGTACAAAAATCAACTCAAATGGATCAAAGACCTCAATTTGAAACTCAAAACCCTGAAGGATGTAGAAGAAAAAGTTGGCAGCAATTTACCAAGACATAAGTGTAGGAAAAGCCTTTCTAAAATCAGGACAGCACCTGCACAGGAAATAAGGTGACAATTGACAAGTGGGACCTTATTAAACTCAAAAGTTTCTGTACAAAAAACAGCAAAAGAAAACATCAGGGAAGTGAAGAGAAACCCACAGAGTGGGAAGAAACTTCCACTGCTGATACATCTGACAGAGCATTACATTCCAGAATATATAAACTACTAAAAAAAAAAAAAAAAAAAAAAAAAAAAAAAGAAGGAAGAAAAACAATGACTCACTCAAAAGATGGCGTAAAAAGCTGAGCAGAAACTTCAGAAGCAAGGAAATAGAAATGGCTGAAGAAACATCTTTTAAAAAAGTGTTCAAAAATCACTAATAATTAAGGAAATGCAAATTAAAAACCACTTTAAGATATCATCTCACCCCATAGGCTGGCAGGATCAAGAAAACAAATGTATACCAAATGTGGTGGGGAAATGCAAACTTGTACAACTCTATGGAAAGCAGCATGGAGAACCCTAAAAGACCACAAAATGAGCCAACCACTGACTGACCCAGCCACACCACTTCTGGAAATATATCCATCAGATTTCTTCCTACACAGAGATTACATGTACACATGTTATTTGCAGCTCTTTTTACAATCGCAAAGAGCTGGAATCAACCCAAGTGCCCCCTCAACCAACGAGTGGGATAGAGAAATGTGGTACATTCTACACAATGGAGTTTCTATGCAGTGGTAAAAGATGACATCATAGGGGCTGGAGAGATGGCCTAGCGGGTTAAGAGCAAACCGACGCTCTTGCAGAGGACCCCCGGGTTCGATCCCGCACCACCCACACATGGTGGCTGAGAACCGGTCTGTAACTCCAATTCCAGAGAAACTCCAGTTCCAGGGGAATTGAACACTCTTCTGACTCCGAGGCATTGCACGACACGGGTGCACAGTGCACAACTCATGCAGACAAGCATTCATACACATACAAAAATAAATAAAGTTTTAAAAAAAAAAAGATGACACATAAATTGCAATAAATGGATGGAACTAGAAGTTTTTATCCCTAAGTAAGTAACCAGTCCCAGAAAAACAAAAGATGAGTGGTGTCCCTCATCTGAGGATCCATAGTACCAAGTAACCTAGTTGTAAAGAACAAACTGAGGCAACATTAATGTTATATTCTCTCAGATCTAAAGACAATGTGCTCTCATATGTAACTTGTGAATCCCTAAAAGGTTCTAGAGCTGACCTAACATTAGGTTTTTTGGTATATGATGGAGGAGGGTATTGTGTGCTCTTTATAGAGTAACATGGGATTAAAATAGAAAGGTGCAAATCAAGAAATAAAATGATATGGAAATAACATACCAGTTTGTTTCAAAAGAATTATTTTAATATAGGTGCATGTAATAGGCTGGACAACTTAGCTTTTTTGGGTGCTTAAAACCATACTTAACATCCCATACAATTTGGCTGGGGACCTAAGGATAACTTTGTTCCTTGNGAGCTGCAGGCTTTAGCTTGCTTACGCTGAGCTTACTTACAAGGAAGTTGACTCTGTGAATTGTCACCTCGAGCCTTTTTCCAAAAGCTGGGTGCGGACGTGTAGTAAAAGTCACCAGCCTTTCTCAAGAGCTGGGTGCGAACATGCAGTAAAAGTCACCAGATACTCCAGCCTGATGTCTCAACTCAGTGATCTTGCAAGAACAGACCCTCCTCTGACGCCAGACCCTGTTTCACCCACCCCCTCCCCATTTCCTGATTCTTCCCGCCTTTTGCCAAATATATACTGCTGTCATAATTCAATAAATCAGACTTTGACAACCTCCAACGCAAAGTCTCGTTCTTTTCTCTTGCTCATCTCCACAGGTTTTGGGGTCCTTCTCGGGTACCTGATGTTACATGACCGGCAGACAGGGTCAGTTATAGACAGTTCTTAGCTGCCATGTGGGTGCTGGGGATCAAACCCTGGTCCTCTGCAAGAGCAGTCGGGGCTCTTAACCGCTAGGCCATCTCTCCAGCCCTAATTGATTTATTTTTAATGTTTTTCATGTGTATGAGTTTTTTGCCTGCATGTATATAAGTGGACCATGTTGTGTAATACCTGTGGAGGCCAGAAAAGAGTGTCAGATTCTCTGGAACTGGAGTTACGGATGACTGTTACCTTCCATGTAGACGCTGGGAAGTGAACTCTGGTCTGTTGTAAGAGCAGTATGTGCTCTTACTGTTAAGCCATCTCCCACCTTCATTTCTTAATTCTTTTTAAAATATATATTATATTTTTATTGATTTTTTGTCATATACTCTTTTAAAAATATTTTTATTTATTTATTTATTATTTTTTTTATGTGTATGAGTATACTGTCTGCATGTAGGTTGGTGCGCCCGTGTCATGCAATGCCATGGAGGTCAGAAGAGGGCGTTGGATTCTCCCAGAACTGGAGTTAAAGACAGTTCTTAGCCGCCATGTGGGTGCTGGGAATCGAACCCAGGTCCTCTGCAAGAGCAGTTGGTGCTCTTAACCGCTAGGCCATCTCTCCAGCCCCATCAAATTTTTATTATTGCTCAATTTGAAGCATCAAAAGTACTTGGTAAATATTTTGCTGAATTAACAACTGATGAAATCATGAATTTGATAATTATATCATAATCAAATATTTAAAAGACTAGGGCTTCCTATGCATAATTCAAGAAAACAACAAAGATTTATGGTAGTGGTCCTCAAAACAGTGGATGTTTAAGTTTTTTTCCTCAAAATGTTAGTAATTACATTGACATTTTAATATATCTGGAAAATATTTTTATGTATTTGAGAATATGTTTTGCTGATAATACTTATGAAAACATGGGAAATGCAGTATGTAGAATATAAAATTAAATTGAGATATAATTCAATTCAAATTCCTGCTCTAAGCCATTATTCCTGCCCTGCTGTCACTCTTCCTTTGTGGCTTCATTTTCTGTCTTTTCTGCCTCCTTTCCCTTCAATGTTTTCAGTTCTAAAACAATTATAATTGCTTAAGACATGCATAGAATTCAGCAATGTGTATCTTTTTTTTTTTTTTTTTTGGACAGGGTCTCCCTTTAGCCTCCTCTGGACTGGAACTCACCCTGTAGACCAGGCCTTGAACTCACAGAGTTCCTCCTGCTTCTGGCTCCCAAGTGCTGGGATTAAAGGCGTGCGCCACCACACCCTGCCTAGCAATGTAGATTCTTATGTCAGCATAACAGCAGAAGATAAATCACGGTGAAAGAAAAAAATAAAGTTGAGAAGGTCAGGGAAAAGAAGAAAATCCCTACACAGAGAAGTTGGTTTCACAGTCATAATCTCCTCAACAGCAGGGCATCATGGAATTAAGTTTAACAGGAACTATAGTCAGATTTGCATTGTGTTCACTGAAAGCATCTCAGCCCAGATGCTTGTGGATCCTGGACAAAGTTAATTATGGATTATATATTAAATACTTGAGTATTTAAGTGTTAAAATCAACCTAACATTCTGAGTGAATTATGCCTTCTACTTTGACCAAAATACATTCGAAATGACAATTAAAAATTATATTACATAACACACATATATATTATATAAAACATACAATTAAGAGGAATACACGTTATTTAATATTACACAATGTTGCTGGGCCACCATATGGAAGAGCTGTGAATGCCCCACTACATCACGCATTTCTCTAGAACTGTGAATTGGAAGAAAAGGAGAAGAACATGGACTCCTGCACTTCTGGGGAATGCTCTTTCATTTTTCAAGGATCTACTTATTGCCTATACTTGAGACAAATCTTGCTCTGTACTGAGGACTCTACTTCCAAGGATAAGGGAATCTGATGTTCCTTAGGAAATCCGAATCTTCTGTGTTGAGTTGAGATACTCGGGCCCCACTACAGACCTCAAGCCTTTCCTGGAAGATTAAAATTCATACTTTGGGAGAGGAAAATGTCTCAGAATAGAGATTTCTAGCTGGGCCTGGTGGCCTTTAATCCCAGCACTTGGGAGGCAGAGGCAGGCAGATCTCTGTGAGTTCAAGGCTAGCCTGGTCTACAGAGTGAGTTCCAGGCCAGCTGGAGCTACAGGGAGACCCTGTCTCAAAAACAGCAAAAAAAAAAAAAAAAAAAAAAAAAAACCCAAAAACTTTCTACCTGTTTTTTTTTAGCATTTTTTTTTTTTAGTTTTGTATTTTATTGTATATACCTATAGCATGCAAGGTGACTTTTCAATGTATACACAGTGAAATGACACTCAGCAAAGCAGGTCAAGCACACCCATCTCTTCTCTGTATGTATGGCAAAAGCACCTGAAATTTAACCTCTGGCAAGGTTTTAATTTAAAATGCGCTATTATTAGTTATAGGTCCCCTTGTGAACACTAGATCTTTAGAGGTGCTCATATTCATAACTGCAGATGGGCACCCTTTGACCTGCATCTCTTCATGTAAAGAACGACCCAAGAGATGCAGTCTGTTGTTTTGTACTCCCATTTAACTTTAAGAAATATTTTGTTTATTTTTATTATTTTATATGTTTGAGTGTATTGTCTGCATGTGTACTAAGTGCACTTGTTTTGTGCAATGCCTGTGGAAGCCAGAAAAGGGTGTATGATCCTCTGGAACTGGAGTTATGGATCATTTGTTAGCTGCCATGTGGGTGCTGGGATTTGCACCCGGGTCCTTAGAAGAGCGGCTGCTCTCTTAACCACAGTCTCTCCTGCTTTATTATTTTTTTTTTGGGGGGGGGTCTTTTTGAGACAGGGTCTCTGTAGTTCCAGCTGTCCTGGAACTCACTATGTAGACCAGGCTGGCTTTGAACTCACAAAGATCTGCCTGCCTCTGCCTCTGCCTCCGGAGTGCTGGGATTAAAGGTGTGCTCCACCACGCCCAGCCCAATCTCCTGCTCTATGTTAAGTTTTTATATAACTTTGAAAATTTGGATTGAGTTGTGTGGAGGAGCCAGAAATCATGAGTTTACATTTTTATTGAAGTTTTGTGTTTGTATTTCATATAAAACATCTTAATTATCTTTCTACCCCTCCCCCATGTGCATCTTCCCATAGTCCCCTCGCCAGATTTCATGCATTCTGCCATTTATATTAGGGCCCAATGAGTCAGGTTAGTGTACCTAGATGTCCCACAGTGCAAGTTTACCCACTAGTGCTTAGTCAGCCTATCTCTAGTCACTTCCCTAGAGAAGATGAGCTCTCCTTGATCCAGTGGTAGTCAGCTGTCACCATCTCTCCAGCTAGGATGGGGACTGGGGTCTGCTGCTCATTCCCCAGTTCTATGCTGGGCTTTTGTCTCCTTGAGTTTGCGTGGGTTTTGTGTGCACTGACACCACTGATGTAGATTCGTATGAGCAAGGTCCTAGGAGCCAGTAAGACTGTTTCCATATGGTCATGTTCCTCCTCTTCTGGCTCTTACGATCTTTCTGTTCCCTCTTCTGCAGTGGTCCCTGAGCCCAGGGTGGGTGGAGTTTAATATAGGAGTCCTGTCCAAGGGCCCACATTCTGAAGACTCTTATTCTCTATATTTTGACCAATTGTGGCCTTCTGTGTGGATTGGTGCATGAGGAAGCTTTGCTTATGAGAGTTGAAAGATGCATTAGTATTCTCCCTACATTTTGTTCCACTGTGTTCCATGATCCTTAGGTGTAGATGTGTTACTTAGGGCTGGGCATCTCACAGACACTTATTCTCTGTGTGTGCCAGTTGTGGAATTCTGTACTAAATACTGTCTGTTGCAAAAGAAGCTTCTTTGATGAGTGGTGACTTGTTTACTTTGTCTTTAAATATAAGGATCCATATTTAGCATAATGTCAGAAATTATGTTTGTCTAGGGATGTGGCAGATGTAGGGTTTTCTCCAAGATCTATCACCTCTCCAGTTATGTGTAATTGTCTATGTTTACAGTGCCACACATGAGTTCCTTTCCACTGAGAGGGCTTTAAGTCCAATTAGATAGCTGTTAATTACTCCCAAGATATAAGTGCCATTACTGCATTGATGTAGTTTTCTTTTTTTTTTATTTTTCACCAACAGTGAGAGCTCTCTGGAGGTAACCCAGGACATAGATCATATAATTGATTGATTGATTGATTGATTGATTGATTAGATAAATATTCATTCTATTGATTCTGTTTATTTTTTTTTCTCTCTGATCCATCCTGGGGCAGGGACCTTTACTCTCCAGCTATCCTGGAGGTGGGTCCTCCACTCTCCAGCCATCCTGGAGGCAGGTTCTTTATTCTCTATCTGTCCTAAAGGTGGGTCCTTTACTCTCTGATCCATCCTGGAGCCGGGAGATATAGTTTTCTGAGACAGTCACTGTTGTGGTTCTTAAGACTTTTAAGCTGGGGCTGGACTATTGATTACATTTTCCCCCTTTGTGGCTTGCACAGTGCCCTCTAGAACTATGAGAGCTGGTCTTCAGGGAGGGGGCTTCCAGGTGAGCTCCAAGTCCTGTGTCTAAAATACGACCTGTTTTCAGAAACAGGGTCTTACCTTCAAGTTCTAGGAGGTAGTCAAGGGCTGTGACAATAACCTGTGTCATTTTGGGAGTCTCTGAGACTACCCTGACTAACAACTCACAGGGAGGTTTCTCCTGTCTGGCACTGAGTTTCTTGTTATTTAGCCTTCAGCTATACACATGTACTTATGTACGGACATTGTATGTGTATTTTCCAGTGGGGTTTTGAACTACTGCATTTCCCTTTGTTTTTCACACTGCTTAAGCATTATTTATCTCTAGTATCTCTCTCTCTCTCTCTCTCTCTCTCTCTCTCTCTCTCTCTCTCTCTCTCTCTCTCCATGTCTGAACCTCCCCAGTTAAAGTTCCCCTTCTTTTCCCATTTTCCCCTTGAAATACCCATCTCCTATTATTCCTCCTCTCTCGAGCTTCTTCCCCCCTATATCCCCATAGTTCCTTGTATATCCTTCCCCTTTCCATTCCCTGCTAACCCCCCCATTTTTCTTCCCCATGGTAACATTTTTTCCCCTATATCCCCTCTCTTGGTAGTCTTTCTTTACCTTTACCTCCATAGGTCCTGTATTAGGAGCTTGCTGTGATTGAAACACCACGACCAAGAGTTTATTTGAGCCGAGGCTTCCAGGGGAATTAGAGTCCATCATGGTGGAGAGGCGCGGTGGCAGGAGTGCCAGGGTGAGATCAGAAAGCAGAGGCTCACATCTTCAAGCAGGCATCAGAAGCAGAGAGTGAATGGAGATCCAGGAAGGCTTAAGAGCTCTCTAAGCCCACCCCAGTGACAGCTTCCTCCAACATGGCCACCCCCAGTGATGAGCTTCCTCCTACATGGCCACCCCCAGTGATGAGCTTCCTCCTACATGGCCACCCCCAGTGATGGGCTTCCTCCAACATGGCCACCCCCAGTGATGGGCTTCCTCCAACATGGCCACCCCCAGTGATGAGCTTCCTCCAACATGGCCACACCTTCTAAGGACTCTCAAAAGAGTGTCACCAACTACTTGGAGTCTAAGGGGGACATTTTTTTTTCTTTCCAAAACCAATGTTTTATTGAAGCTCTGTGCATTTTGTACAAAATTACAAATCAAATGTAGACCAGTGCCCTCCTCCCTCCCCCCCACCCCACCAGAGCTCATGCATTCTGCCAGATGTTTTTCATCTTTTTCGATGCAGAAGTTTACTGTTTCTGTCAGTTATTTGATGCAGTCTTTCTGTTGTTGTTGTAATTCCTTCCAATATGCATCACTCCAAAATATGTACATATGTATGCCACATATATCATAGGTTTTAGCATCTTCAGCTTATGATTCTTTTTAATTAGGCTGAAAGATGTCATATTTGAAGTCTTCTCCTTGGCAAGCCCAAACCACCATCAGTTCTGCCCTTGTGTTAGGGGGACATTCTTATTCAAACCACCACAGCACCTTTCCATGTTCCTGGCTCATGTGGTATATCAGGTTACACACTCATATTTAAGAATTTGGTGCTAAGATCCACAAATGACAGAGAACATTCACTGGTTGTTCTTCTGAGTCTGTGTTACTTTGCTCAGTATAACAGTTTCTCATCATACCTCCATTTGCTTTCTTTCTGGTGCCTCTTGGATATAGTCATTCATTTCTTCAGTCCTTCGTATTGCTTTGAGCATTCTCTATAGACCTGTTTTGGTGGACCTGAATTCTTTTAGCCTATTCATGACATGGAAGACTTTTATTTCCCTTCAAGTATGATAGTTTTTCTGGGTAAAATATTCTGGGTTGGGATCTATAGTCATTAGAAATTGAAATACTTTGGTCCAGGCTCTTCTGGCCTTCTGAGTTTGCATTGAAGTCAGCTGTAATTCTGATGGGTTTTCCTTCAGTTGTGACTTGTTTTTGTCTCTCAGCTTTCAGTATTCTCTCAGTGTTCTTTCAGTATTCTCTCTCTGTTCTGTACATTTAGTGTTTTTTCTATGATATGCTATGGGACGTTTCTGTTCTGGTCCTATCTGGCGTTCTGTGTGCTTCTTGTATCTGTAAGGGTATGACTTTTCTGAATTGAGGGAAATTATTTTTTATAATCCTGTTGAAGATCTGGTCTTCTCCTTCCTTTATGTCTGAGATGTGTAAATTTGTTTTTTTCACAGTGTCCCACATTTCCTGCATGTTCCATTCCTGTTTTTTAAAATTCATATTTTTCATGTGAGCAGTCAAATTCATCAACTTTATCATCCAGTCTTGATATTCTATTTCCATTTCACTCTGTTGCTGAGGCTTTTCCCTGTCATTTCAATTGGATTTTTGAATTTTTCAATTCACCTTCATTTTGGCTTGGGTTTTCTTCAATATTTCTATTTCTATGTCTATCTTTTATCTCTTGTGAACTCACTTTTTTTTTTTTTGAGACAGGGTCTCCCTATAGCCCCAGCTGGCCTGGAACTCACTCTGTAGACCAGGCTGGCTTTGTACTCACAGAGATCTCTTGCCTCTGCCTCCCGAGTGCTAGGATTAAAGGTGTGTGCCACCATGCCCGGCTTAAAGACCATTCTTAGCCACCATGTAGGTGCCTGGAATCAAACACAAGTCCTCTGCAAGAGCAGTCAGAGCTCTTAACCACTGAGCCATCTCTCCAGCCCCTGAACTCACTTTTCAAATCCTGCATTGTCTTTATCATTTCATTCATCTGTACATTTGTATTTTCTTGTCCTTCAGTCAGAAGTTTATCCTTATCTTCTTTGAGTTCTTTATGTGTTCTTTAAATTTGTTGAATTCTTTGGTCATGTTTGTAAGGTTATGGTGCACTCCCCCCCGGAATGAAAAGCCACGAGGTCTGAGTTCTTCGGAGCAAAGTTTAATTCAGAGTAGCTGGGGCTAGGCTCAAGGGAGAAAGAGAACCAAGCCAAGCACAGAATGGTGTCTGGTTTGGGAATTTAAGGGAGAAGGTGGGAGCAGGATTCAGTGGGAGTGGGGGTGGGTAGCGCACTCTGCAGGAGTCTGGAGTCTGGCTTCCAAAAAGGCGGAAGATTTGATGGCCCATTTTAGCACAGCTAAAAGCTGGCCTGGTAGGGCAGGATCCTGGGCACCACCGGTCTTAGGTGTCTCTGCATTTCAATGCCTCTGGAACTCATCCTGATAATGTTTATTATTGTTCTTTTAAATTCCATGTCTTGGATTTCTTCTAGAAACTTCTCATGTAGAATTCTTGTATGGGGCTGGTGTATTTGGTGGGGATATATTATTTTGGTTTTTCATATTAGTACTTTTTCATTTTGGCTTGGGCATGTGGATTGCTTATGATTCTGGTATGAAACTCAAGCCTCCCTTTGTTGAGGTGAAGTTTGATTCTGTTTGTATTATTGATGTTGCTTTCTGATTAGGTATGAAAAATTAGTTGGTCTGGGCTTCAGGTTCTCTCTGTTGATTTTATATTGGAGGGACCAGATGGATACAGACAGGCTTGGGCACTCCAGGAGGGTGAATGGACCCCAGCTAGTTAGGCAAAGGGTGGGGCTGAGGCCCAAGGGCAGCAGATGAGAATAGAATGGGCTGGCTCCTACTAGCGAGCAGGGCAGGGAAGCCTGAGCCTCCCAATGGGAGGGACTAGAGATGATCCCAATGCAGGGGCCAGGTGAGGCAGGATTTGCAAACTCAATGCACAAGGCCAAGTCAAGCACTCTCAAGCAGTCTCAGAGGGACAGGTCCAAGGAGAGGAGCTCAGAACTCTTCATTTCTTAATTCTATGATGATCATGTCAGAAGTTGATCCCATGTTCCCTCACCTTGCTCTCAAAATTTCACTCAATATTAAATTTCCTGTTAGTGGAACATGGGTTCTACATACAGAGTTCTCCTCTGTGCACTTTTGGTTTATTTATCCCATATCTTGCATCTTTATTCATCCTTTTTCCTCCAGTGACCCTTTCTCTGTATACCATAGACAGTTGAAAAGCAGGAAGCTTTTCAACTGTCTATGGTATACAGGATGCCACCTAGGAAGCTGAAGAGTCAATTCAAGTGCAAGGTCACAGGACAGATAACAGACCACGGATGAGTCTCGGACAGAGAAAGGAGACTGGTGCTGGCTTGAGGTGACCTTTTCATGGATGGAGGTAGTCATGGGCAGGGAGGAAGCTGTTAAAGGTGGTGCAGCCAAAGGAGCAGGTAGGAGTGAACTGCTGCGAGAAAAACGAGGTGAACTTCGATGGGCACGGTGACTACGGTGGGTTTGAATGGGGCTGTCGGAAGCTCCAAGTATTTGCACACTTGGCTGTTGGTGGTGTTGTCTGAGGAAGGTCATGGAACCTTTCAGGAAGTGTAGCTTTGCTAGAGGAAGCAAGTCACTAGGGGGTAGATTTTAGGAGTTCATAGCCTTGCCTTACGTCTAGTACCTCCCACTCTGCTCCCTGTGCCTGCTTGAAGATGTGAGCACTCAGCTTTCAGCCCCAGCTGCCTCCCACCATGATCCCGCCATGATGGACTTTCATCCCTCTGGACTGTAAGCCCAATAAGTTTTTCTTTCTACAAGCTGCCTTGGTCATGGTGTTTTATCACAGCAACAGAGAGGTAACTAATATATTGACATACATCTGCCCTCTTGGCACTTTTTGGGCTAAGACATGAGAATTGTACATTTGCATCTAGTTTGAGCTATGTATTGAGTTTGAGTCCAGACTGGTCTACAAAGGGAGATCTTGCTTCAACACTACCACCACCACCAACTAAAGCAACAACAAAAAATGTTAACCTGACAACTGGCAAAATCTATATGGGTAAAGAGGGAATAAAAATATTTTTCAAGTTCTGACCTGAGGTGACTGAGAGAATGGGACCCCCAATTTCAGGACTAGACTCTGGAGGGAAAGAAGATTTGGGGTGTGAGGTAGAGTCGAGGAGATGCTGCACTGGATCTCCTGCATTCATCATGGTGACCATTCTGTACAGAGGGATTAGGACGGAAGTGAGAGCTGGGCTATGGGATGCTGAGGCATAGGATTTGTGGCTAAGCTAGGAGAACTTTGATTCAAACACAATGGGCCTTTAGAGTTTCAAAATGCCACTTGCAAGCTTTCGCTCATCTTTTTGTTTATATATTTCTTTATATATTTTTTAATTTTAATTTATTTTTTATGTGTATGAATGTACTGTCTGCATGTAGGTTTGTGCATCTGTGTCATGCAATGCCAGGGAGGTCAGAAGAGGGTGGCGGATTTCACTGGTATTGGAGTTAAAGACGGTTCTCAGCCACCATGTGGGTGCTGGGAAATCAAGCTGGGTCCTCTGCAAGAGCAGTCAGCGCTCTTAACCGCTGAGCCATTTCTCCAGCCCCTGTATATTTCTTATATAAAAGGCTTCCTTGTTGCTGATACAAAGCAGAATCAAGTGTACCTGAATAATTGCATGGAAGAAACAAATGCCAAATATCAGTTGTCTCCATTTCCTTCCAAGAATATTTTCTTCAAAAAACGAAGGTGTCATTTCAAGAAATGCTCGCCTGATATTTGCACGTAAGCCTTTTGGAGGCTCATTGGTTACCTGGATTTACATAGAACACACATGGCAGAGAGGGTGACTTTACAGATTTGTATTATTTCTGGATAACACACATAGTCTAAAGCCACTGAGACATATGGACAACTAATTCCCATGGGGGCACACCTGCCATGTCTGGGCCTACTTGTTGGATGTGTGTGTGTGTGTGTCACACACACACACACACGTGCACATGTACGCTCTGAAGGCAGAGGAGGATGTTATGCGCTGTGCCCTATCGCCCTCTGCCTTATTGAGACAGTCTCTTACTGACCCTTGCTCTCAGCTGGTAGCCATCAAACCTCAGCTATCATTTTTTCTCTGCCCTCCATGGTGCTGGGGTTATAGGTGTATGCATTCCCATGCCTGGCTTTTTATATGGGTGCTGAGGATTTGAACTTAGGTACTCATGTTTGCATAGCAAGCACTTTTATTTACTGAGCCATTCTTCCAGTCCCCCTACTTGGTGTCTTGTTCAGCCACATTCCATGGAGAACAGAGTGTAGTGAGGTCCTCAGAGCTATAGTGCTTGAACCACCAGCAAAGAACCCTGGATGCTTCCATTTGATGTCCGTTATTGTTTCTAAATAGGGGTCAGAAAGCATGGTAAGGCTTTCTTCTCTGGATTTTGCAGTTGTTTCCCCAAACCAGAGCTGCCCTATTTACTCTGTCCCTTGGTATCTCATGACATGAGGGAAGGAAGGAAAGAGGCATCTCTTGTTTCTCATATGCAGAGGCTCCCCCCTTATTGGAAACTTCCTGCTCTACTGAAACACAGCATCTAGACATCTTCTATCTGTCAAGTGCCAAAACATTCCCTTAGCTCTGGGACAATGGGGGGGAGGGCATGCACACAAAAGCCAAAAGAATGGAATGATCAATAGGTGCAGAACATTTAAGAATGATAACTGTCTTGGAAAATCACTTCCCAGGTTGCTGTCACTTGAAAGGCTACTGACTTCTATCTGCCCTCCATGGTTCTATGCAGGGTCTGTGCTTCTTGGAGTCCTGGGTAGATACTCCAAGACCAATTCATACACACATTACCTTGACAGAATTCTGAAGGACTGTAACAGGAAATGTATTACTAGGCATGGAGCTTAGAAAAAGCCGGAAAGTATCCTTAATCTCCTGATCTATTTAAAACAAAGATAAAAACAAAAGAAAATAAGTATGTGATATCATTTTTCTGTAAGAAATAATTATTTTAGGGAAGGAAAAGTACTATAAATGCTATTTAAGGACTTAGTTGATTAATCTCAAGTATGGCATAAACACTTTGAAGATAAGGGTTTGAGGAGTTGACCTTGTGACTTCCTTTCAGGAGGGTTTGGCAGTCAAGAAGCTGGCACATTTCAATGAATAAATTAGGCACATGTTAATTAAAGCAATTTTTACATAATACGCTTGTTTATTTATGTATTTATTTGTGTGTGTATTCGTGTGTGTGTATGTGCGCGCGCGCGCGTGCGCGCGCACGCACACGTCAGGGGTTTAACTGAGGCCTCCGGTACACTCAGCGTGCTGTTTACAACTGAGTATTGAGGATCTTAGAGTCATCTAAGCACAGGACTGCCAGCAGTGACGCTCTATAGTCATTTGTAGTGGGGAAACTGAGGCCTAGGGAAGGGTGTGGAACCTTCAGTCATGGAGGAGGGGGACAGAGGTCTACTAAGGTTTTAGAATTTTAAGTTGAGAAGCTTTCATTTTAATTTCATTGTTTCTGTCTTTCATGTTTCAGTTTAATATTCAAATATATTCTATGATGACGATGATGATGATGATGATGATGATGATGATGATGATGGAGTGTTTGTGTGTCTGCACACCAGTGTGAGTGTGACAACTTTGGGGAGTAGGTTCCTCTTCTGTAGGTTCGAGAGGTCAAACTCTGGTCATCAAGGTCCCCCAGCAAGGCTCTTACCTACTGGTCCAAGTTAGACTTCAGGGCTCAAATGGTTACGCTATAAATGATCACAGCAAGCTCAAGAGGATGTGTCAACTCACTAAGTGAAGAGCTGGGGACTCAGCCTGCCCGAGCTTCCTGAAGAGCTCGCAAAATGCTGAAGGGGTCTTGCTCCCAGAAGCTGTGTCTGTGATGCCCTCATTGGCATTTTTTTTTTCCTTAACTAAATTCGGTCACTAGGTGTCTCTGTCCTGTACTGAAGAACTTGTTATTTTTCATAAATACAGTGATTTTTCTTTCATCACTTTGAATTTAAATATATAGGGATGGCATTGGGGTCTGGGTAGGGGTAGGAAATGAGGGCCTTTCAAGGAAGGTGGCTTAGTGACAGGACAGGCTCATTACCGTGGGATGGAGCAGCTCCTCACCTTGAGAGGCAGCAGTGAATGAGTGATGTCAAGATGGCTACATAGGTCTCACCTTCTCTGAAAGCCTCCCTATAGTGACGGCACAAGACAAGGCCAGGGAAGGGGCTCGAGATGCTGTTGGCCCATGCTGGCTATCTCTTCACACCTCCTTATGTGCTTCTTTACTGTTTCTATTTTTTAATTGTTTATTTTATTTTATGTGTATGAGTGTATTGCCTGCATGGATGTAAGCACACTGTGTGCAAGTGTGCAACGCTGGCTGAGGTCAGAAGACGGTGTCAGATCCCCTGGAACTGGAATTATGGATGGTAGCTGCCATGTGGGTTCTGGGAATCAAACCTCGGCCCTCTACAAGAGCAGCCAGTGCTCTTAACTTTGAGCCCTCCCTCCAGCTCCCTCTGTTTCTATTTTATTGTCTTATTTTAGATAGGGTCTCACATAGCCTTATGTTGGCCTTGGACTTTGTAATATGGTCAAGGATGATTTTGAACTCATGATCTTTATGTCTTTACCTACTAAGTGCTGGGGTCAATGGCACAATGTACCAACTGTACAAGACTGAATTTATTTTATTTTATGGGGTAAGATTTAACATCTGTTTTGAAATGAAGCCCGTTTTTTTCTGTTTCATTTTATCGTGTACATAAGACATATTTCAAATTCAAGCAGCTTCCCATAGAAGGCAACGGTGACACAAATGACTCAGCAGGCCATCTTGGGGTCTGAAGGCCTGTTTTTGAATCCCAACTGTGTAACTTAACCAAACCTCCCTAGTGCTCAAACTTTTCTTCGTAATAAGAGAAAGCACAAGGCCTGTAATGGAGGACCACCACAGGACCCATCAAACAAGAGCAGATATGTAAAGATATGTACTCCACAGACTAGCTCAACATACTTGGTTCTGTGAAGGTTTTGATCAGCTCTTCCATTGCCAGCATCCAAGAAACAGCAAGATGGCAGTTCTGCAGAAATACCCAGTTTCCTGATTTCATGGCATCTTTAACCATTTTCTCAGCAATGGGGCCTTGTCCTTGTCCCAGTGAAATTGACTGCACTCTGCATGAGACACAATGGCTTTCCTGTGATTTTTAAGCAATAAGGATTTTAAATTAATTTAAAAAATTATTTATTTTGTGTGCACATATACATGGTATGTGCATATGTGTGTGTTGAGTGTGTGTGTGTGTGCATTCATGTAGTCACATTACATAGCATGTATGTGTAGTTCAGAGGACAATGGTGGGTATCAGTTTTCTCCTTCCACTATATTAGACCAAAGGATTGAGTTCAGGTCATCAGGCTTGTTGGCAAGTGCCTTTACCCACTGAGCCAAAAACTCCCTGTGTATTTTAGGGTGCTCATGAATTCAAAATTCTCTTGCATCTACCTCCTGAGTGCTGAGATTACAGGTGTTCGTAATCACACCCAGCTTGCCCATTTTTGAAAAAAATGATCTCATTTCTTCTGCGTTTAAGAAATAGTTCCATACTTCAGATGATGTTCCCCTACATTGTCCTCTACTTATTGATTTGCCTTCTATGTTTGGATCTACTAGCCATCAGGACTGATTTGTGTGTGTATGGACAGGTACCTGTCAAAGTTCATTTCATGTGTATGGTCATCCTACTGATTCAGGATTTTGTTTTCAAATGATGATTTCTTCATGGCTCTGAGGCTTCACTGGTGCATACGGGAATCCCAAAATACACGAATCTGTTCCTCATTTCTCTATTTTCTTTTATCCATCTATTTATCTAGCTTTGGCCGGGACCACAGCCTAAATGACTCTTTTATAACAAGCTTATAGTGAATCTTGATGCACATTGAGGAAAGTCATCTTGCTAGGTTTTGCTTTCTGTACTACTTACTCATTCCTTTTGGCTTTTGTAGCGTGGGCACTCCAACATCTTTCAGCACATTCACAATGGGGAACAGCCAGTGAATAGCTGCTAGTTACAGAATATTTTCATACCTCGAATAAACCTCACATTCAGTCTGTTAGAGATTTTCAGAAAACAGGACTGGCAGAGTTTTCAGAACACACACACACACACACACACACTCACACACTCACACTCACACTGGGAATTGGCTCATGCAATTATGGAAAACAAGAAGAGCTCAAAGGCTCAACAAGCCAGGACGTACGTCTCCATTGCCTCCAGTGGAACATTTCTTTTTTTAATTTAATTTAATTTAATTTAATTTAACTTAATTTTTAAAAATTTTTTATTTATTTCGGTATGTGTATGAATGTACCGTCTGCATGTAGGTCTGTGCACCCGTGTCATGCAATGCCGCGGAGGTCAAAAGAGGGCGTCAGATTCCCCTGGAACTGGAGTTCTCTTGGGATTGGAGTTTCAGACGGTTCTCGGCTGCCATGTGGGTGCTGGGGATCGAACCCGAGTCCTCTGTAAGAGTGGTCGGCGCTCTTAACTGCTAGGCCATCTCTCTGGTCCAATTTAATTTAATTTTATATGTATCTCCAGAGTCTCCTGGGTGCTGACTTTAGAATTTGGGACTTCCCAGGCTCCATAATTTCATAAGCCAATTCCTTATAAAAATTTCTACAAATAAACATATATATATATATATATATATATATATATATAATATACACATATGTACACCCACACTCACAACCACATCAATGTCCTATGATTCTGTTTCTTTGCAGAAGATAATGATATAAATATATTACAGAAGAATAAATATAGACCATGAGCTCCAAAAGAAGAGATGGGATCCATCATCCCTTATCATTTTCAGTTCACGGAGACCAGGCCAGACTGACAACCTCATGTAGGATCCATAGAACCAGAAGACATTATGAGAAAGATGAAATTAATAATAGAACATAAAGAACTCCATTTTCACTTACTTGAATACAGGGAGTACACCAGTTCTTTGTGGTTACACAATAATCATGTATTAAGTATTAAACAAGTTCCTATAATTTCCACTAGATTATATTTTACTTTTTAAATTTTATGTGTATGAGTGCATTGCATACATATGCCTAAGTGCACCTGTGTTGTGAAATGCCCGTAGAGGTGAGAAGAGGGCGTTGGATCCCCTGGAACTGGAGTTACAGATGGTTGTTAGCCACCATGTATATGCTGGGGAATCAAACCCAGGTCCTCTGCAAGAGCAGTCAGTGCTCTTAACTGCTAAGCCATCTCTCCAGGCTTGATATAACCTAATTTTAAGTAATTTCTGTTTGGGTCAGATGAAATCTGCACTTGATTTTATGACTTTGATGCCATTTTAACAACATACATACCTAAATATTAATATACCTTTTCTTAGAATTTATTCATTTGTGTTTTACATGTATGTTTTTCAGTCATGTATGTAAGTTCCCCCACATGCGTGGACTTCCTATGGATGCCCAGGAACTGGAGTTATAGATGGTTGTTAGCCACCATGTGGGTGCTGGGAACTGAACCTGGGTTCTCTGCAAGAACAACCAGTGCACTTAACTGTGGAACCATTGCTCCAGTCCCCAATATTAACATATCTTACTTTATCTAGTAAGGGATGCTTGAATGGAAGAATTCCTGCTCCACAGGAGTAAGAACAAAGACAAACTTTAAGATGGCTATGAATACAGATTAGGAAAACCTGAAAGCCTCACAGTGGTCCTTACCGGTCTGAGTACCCACTCTCCCGGGCAAACCTTTGAAAGGCGCCCATGGGATCTGAGCCTGTGCTTAAGACGAACAGCAGCGGGGTGCTGGCGGACGTGTCTTGGTACAGGGTGGCCAGGTCCACAGGAGGCGTCTCTACGAACTGCCTCCCCAGATTTTCTATCACAAATTCTGTAAGAGCAAAAACCACCTGAAAAGAAAAGAAAAAAAGAAAACCAAATCATTAACAGTAGTATACTGGACAGGAGTCCTTGCATTTCTACCCAAATTTCCTTCTTTTTAAGAAGAGAGTGCCCTGTACTCTTTTTGTTTACTTACTCTTTTTTTTTTCTTTTTTTGTTTTTTTCATTTTTTGAGACAGGGTCACCCTGTAACCCCAGCTGGTCTGGAACTCACTATGTAGACCAGGCTGGCCTTGATCTCACAGAAACCTGCCTCTGCTTCTGGATATTAAAGGCATGTGTCACCATGCCCAGCTTTGTAAAAAATGATTTTATAAAAGACTTGTGTGTGTGTGTGTGTGTGTGTGTGTGTGTGTTGAGGCCAGAGGTCAACATCAGGTGTCATTTCTCAATTGCTTTTCCACTGTATTTTTGAGACAGGGTTTCTCATGAACCTGGAGTTATGCTATCCCGGCTGGCCAGCAGCCTTCTGGGATCTTCCTGTCTCTACCTACCCAGCACTGAGAGTACATGTGTGCACCTCCGTGCTTGGTTTTGTGTTGGTACTGGGGATCTGAACTCAAGTCTTCATTCTTTATTAATGGAGACATGTCCTCAGTCTGAAATGCAGATTCTTAGGTCTTACTCCACATCTGTTGACTCGTCAGTAACTCTGGGGAAAAAGTGAGCTCCAGAGAGCTGTCTCCAGGTGCCAGATGCATACTGAAAGGGGAGATCATTGGTGTAGATTTTTCTTAGCTTGTTTTATGGTGATCTTTGGTTATCCCTGAACAAGATGGGAATTTTCTTCTTTCTCTTCCAGTTCAAATGCCTAATCTTTTCCCCTGGAGGTATAAATATTGATTATTGATGCCAAAGAAAAGATTGTTGGGATGATGGGAGTCTACCTCCAGATGCAGCTCCAATGAATCTAGGAACTGGTGTACTGTGAGGTTTGAAAAAACTTGTTATTATTTGTGTATCGTGTGTGTGTGTGTGTGTGTGTGTGTGTGTGCAGCTACATATGCGCCAAGTCACATGTGCGTAGGTCAGAAGACAACATTCAGAATTTGGTTCTTTCACCAGCCTTGCATAGCAAGTACTTTTACTCACTGAGCTACCTCCTGGTCCCTTAAGTCTTTTCAGAATAAAATTTCTTGTTTGGGTCCAATCATGCTGTTTATGAAGGAGGATGAATTTTTGTGATGACTGTAGTATCACATGCAAACCACCTGTGCTGGAACATACCTTTCCTCCCAAAGGAGCATTTGATTCGCCATTCAGGACCACCGAATAAGCTCACTGGGGCTCATTGCAGAGCTCCTGTATCTGGTCTAAGGGTTCAGTAGGTACTCTCTCTGGAGAGGATTCTAGGACTTGGATTCTTTACTCTCAAACCCTAATTTCTTTGGAATAAATACAAAGGCAAACATTGGTCTTAAACACGTTGTTGAGAGCATCTAGCTGGGAGGGGCATGGGGGTTATGGCATTGTCCTACTTTTTATTTTATTTTTACGTGTTTGAGTGTTTCGCATGCATGTTTGTAAGTGCACCTATGCATGCAATATTCTTGGAAGCCTCAGGAACTAGAGTAAAAGATCTTTGATAGCTGCCATGTGGGTGCTGGGAACCAAACCTCAGTCCTCATCATGAGCAGCCATTCATTCTCAAATCTCTTTTCCAGTGTGATCCTGGTTACAGTCTTGGGTGATTTGGATCCTTCTGTTCTCTGGAATGACTGGCCCATTTTCATTCCTAAAGCACAAATTTGGGTTCTAGTCTTCACTCTGCTAATTAGTGAGGCAAATCTTGTTTGGTAGAATACACCATAATGCTTTTGGTTGGATGTACTGCCAAGAACTTTCAATGAGTCCTCTACGCAGTGGCAAAGTATTTGTAGCATTCATCCGATGTGGAAGCTTGAGTGAGAAATGTCCCTCCCAGGCTCCTGTGTTTCCAAATTTGCTCCCCAGTGGGTGGCACTGTGTGGGAAGGTTACAGAACCTTTAGGAGGCAGAGCCTTGCTGGAGACAGTGTGTCCTGTCTGAAATGGGTTTTATTGCCTTGCTTCACTTCCTGTTTTTTTTTCTCTGCTTCGTGTGTGCAGATGAAGATGTGATTGGCAGTTTTCTGCTCCTGTCTCCAGGCTTTTCCTGCCCGTCTCTAGCCAAGGGTTCCAGCTCTCTGGAACAGTATTCCAAAATCCACCCTTTTTTCCTCACTTCCTTTTTGTCTTGGTATTTTATCACGGCAATAGAGAAGTAACTCAGACATCATATCTGGAGAGTCTAGTCATTGGCAAGGGTAGATTAGGAGTTGAAACACCTTTTTTTTGTAGAAAATTTAAATATGTGTAAGAACAATAAGCTCAGTTCTCCACTAAGCTCCTGCATTTTTTAAGTCAGGACTGTTCTAGTTTCTCTTTTCCATTGCTGTGACAAAACACGCTAACCACTACCAACTTGGGGAGGAAAGGGTTTATTTGGCTCACATATCCTGGGTCACAGTTCATCACTGAGGGAACCCACCATAGGAACTCAGGGCAGGAACCTGGAGGCAGGAGCTGAGGCACAGGCCATGGAAGAATGCTGCTTACTGGCTCACTCCTCTGGCCCATGCCCAGCCTGATTTTATTTATTTATTTATTTAAATTTTATTTATTTTGTATGTGTATGAATGTACTTTCTGCATATAATTTTGAGCAATCATGTCATGCAATGCCGCGGAGGTCAGAAGAGGGTGTTGAATTCCCCAGGAACTGGAGTTAAAGACGGTTCTCAGCCACCATGTGGGTGCTAGGGATTGAACCCCGGTCCTCTGCAAGAGCAGTCGGCACTCTTAATCACTAGGCCATCTCTCCAGCCTTGTTTATTTATTTTACTTTTTCCATAAATCATACATCCTTTCTCAATCAAATTTAGACTCACTTCCCTTTCCATGCCCCACCCCATCTGCCTCCCTGCACGCTGCCTTACATGTCTTGCATCTTTTTCTGAGTCTTTCCAGAGTTTTTTCCCCAGTTCTTTTGTTGTCGTTGTTCTCTCTAACTTGTACTGCTTCAGTACATATACATATATGTATATATAGCTATTTACATACACATAAATATATACATACACACATATACACATACACATATCACCTGAATTGGAGGATTTTTTTCTAAAAGATGTCATGTTTTCCTTAAGGAAGTGCTCGAAGGTTCCTCCTTGGCAAGCCCAAACAGCCATCAATCCTGCCCTTGTGCTCCACACTGGGGTCTTTCCCTCCCATGGTCCCCCAAATGAATTCTAGTAAGCATGTATCCTGTCTTGATCCCCTTGCACTGGCCTCCATGATACAGCCCATCAGTAGCAGTCTATATTCTGACAAGGCTGAAATCCTCTTAGCTGTTCAGTCCACAAGCTGGGTATCTCAGTAGTCCCCATCTGGCATTGAAGATTTGGAGGATTCTTGGAGAGACATGAGTCTTCAGTCCATATTGGAAGGTTAAAAAAACTGTGCATTGCTTTTGCCACTCTTCAAAAACATGAGACACAGGCAGCTTTCTTATACCATACACAACAACCTGCCCAGGGGTGGCACCACCCATAGTGGGCTGGACCCTCCCATATTGCTTAACAATCAAGACAGTACTCCACAGATACGGCCACAGGCCAGTCCAATAGAGCCAATTCCCCAATTGAGGTTCCCTCAACCCAGCTGTGTCAAGTTGACACTAAAGCTATCCAGCACAACTGACCCCTTGTCAACTTGACACACAAAACACAGCACTATAAAACTACTACCTTTCCAGTTCTTGTCCCCAAGTTATGATGTTAACATTAATCACAGCATAAGACAGTACAACTTTAAAAGTCCCACAGTCCTTAAAATGTCCAAGCACTTAAAAGTTCACAGTTTGTTAAAAGTCTCTTAACTGTGGGCACCTGTAAAATCCAAAACAAGTACTGTCTTATTTCAAAGGGAAGAACTGAGCACAGCTAAGCAAAACCCAAGTCCAGCATAGTAGCTCAAAGCTGGACATCTGGGATTCACTCAGGGTCTTCTGGGCTCCAAAGGGTTTCAGCAGCTCCATTTCCCTGACTTGGCTGTCCACAGCACACACAGCTCATCTTGCAGGCCCAGACCAGCTCCGTTCCATACCCTGCTGCTGTTGGTGGTCATCCCATGATCCTGGCACCTACAAAAAGTGGGGGGGGGTCTTCACTGAAACTGAGGCAGCGCCTTTGCCAATGGTCTCTTCTGACTTCTCCTGGTGCAAAGCCTCAGCTTCTCTCCATGACTCCTGCAATCCTGGGGTCTTCACAGCAACTGAGGTGCACTTCCACTAAAGGTCTTTCCTGACATCTCACAGTGCCAAGCCTTGGCTGCTCTCTGTGACCCCTTCACATTTCAACACCAGAACCATATAGGAGACTCTTACACATTATTGAGTCCTGCTTCCAGCTTGAGGTGGAGGGTCAGGCCCTCTCTGAACCACAGCTTCTGTGTGCTGATCCTGAAGAAATTCTTCCCAGAAGATTTCACCACAGTGATGCTGGTCTCTTGTTACAGCTGATTTTGTCAGCCCCAGCTAACCAGAATCAGATGTCCCAGTCAAACAAAGGTTGCACTTCAGGCTCTGGTCTCTTGTTACTTACAGCTGATTCCTCAGCCCCAGCTGACCAGAACCCACAGATGCTCAATTCAAAAATATCATGCCAACAGCCCTGATGGTCTCTGCTTCCCTCTGAAGCTTCACAAGCCAGGCCTCTGTTGTCTACAACCTTTTCAGCATAACTGCTCCAAGTTCGCAATGATCTTTAGGCATTCAATGATTTTTCTAGGCCAAAGTTTCAAATGTTTCCACAATCCTCCCCCAAAACACCAAGGCCAGGTCTGTCCCACTCCTAGTACCAATTTCTGTTCTAGTTCATTTTTCCATTGCTGTGACAAAACACTCTGACCAACACCAACTTGGGGAGGAAAGGGTTTACTTGGCTCACATCTCCTGGGTCACAGTTCATCACTGAGGGAACCCAAGGCAGGAACTCAGGGCAGGAACCTAGAGGCAGGAGCTGAGACACAGGTCATGGAGGAATGCTTCTTACTGGTTTGCTCCTCTGGCCTATGCCCAGCCTGCTTTCTTTTTTTTTCTAAATTTTTTAATTTTTAATTTATTTCTGTATGTGTATGAATGTATGGTCTGCATGCAAGTTTGTGCACCCGTGTTGTGCAATGCCGCAGAGGTCAGAAGAGGGTGTCGGATTCCCCTGGAACTGGAGTTCTCCTGGAATTGGAGTTTCAGATGGTTCTCGGCCACCATGCGGGTGCTGGGGATCGAACCCAGGTCTTCTGTAAGAGCGGTCAGTGCTCTTAACCACTAGGCCATCTCTCCAGCCCCCCAGCCTGCTTTCTTATACTGTACACTACAACCTGCCCAGGGTGGCACCACCCATAGTGGGCTGGGCCCTCCCACACTGCTCAACAGTCAAGACAATACTCCACAGACATGACCACAGGCCAGTCCAATGGAGCCAGTTCCCCAGTTGAAGCTCCCTCAACCTAGGTGTGTCAAGTTGACACTAAAGTTATATAGCACAAAGACTAATCTTGTTTCATCATCTCATTTAACCCATTCCCTCATGCCCTGGGTTATTTCAAGCAAGTCTCATGTATCACATCATTTTATCTTTAAGTCATTCAGTGTGTTTCCGAATGACAAAGAGTCTTTTAAGGCATAATCACATAATTATTAATTACAGTTGAGTAATAACATCAAACGTATAGTCAGTGTATGCCTTTCTCTGACTAAATTATAAGTGTGTATATGAAGATATACTAAATAGCTGTATATTTAAATGGTAGTCCAAGTAAAATATATACATAAAGATTAGTTGATTTGTTGAAATATACACATAAAATATATATGTAAAGATTAGTTGATCATAAACTTTTCCTATTAAAAAGTCTTTCCACTTGGGGGCTGGAGAGATGGCTCAGTGGTTAAGAGCACTGATTGCTCTTGCAGAGGACCCAGGTTCTATTCCCATCCACATGGCGGCTAAGAACCATGTTTGAAAAAAAAGTCTTTCCCCTTGATATAGGTATAGTTGTATAAATCAGATTGTATCTCTTGTAAAATTTCTCATAGTCTAAAATTTTCTACCTTTAAAGGCTTAATCACTAAAGCTCATATTCCTTTGAGACTCACGGTCTCTAGTCATCTCTCATTTTTATTAACATTTGACCTGGAATTTGCTGTCCCATTTTCAGTGAAGAGTTTCCTCATGTCTCAGAGCCTTCCTTTCTATCATGTAGTCTGTTCCACTGAACAAAGTGCTAATGATTCATCCACCATGTCCCAGGCACTCTTCTGCTACCATCCAAGGTGACACAAAACAAGTTCAGGGTCCACATGGACATTCAGTACCATAGACTCAGTTTTTTTTTCTAAAGTCAGTTTTGTTCTATAACTCAGGGCATATCAATCTCATTTCCTCTGCAGTGGAGACTGAGAACATTATCCGTACTGGAACAGTTTCACATTAGAAATTTTGTTGGCTTTTAGAAACAGAGTCTCTCTCTCTAGCCTCAGCTGGCCTGGAACTCAGATTTGTAGACCAGACTGGCCTTGAATTCACAGTGATTTGCCTGACTCTGCCTCCTGAATATTGGAATTAAAGGCATGCACCACCAAATTACAAATTTTTGGTCCTTTTAAGACAGGTTCTCCCTGTAGCTGCAGCTGGCTGGGACTCACTATGTAGACCAGGCTGCCTTTGAACTCACAGAGATCCAGCAGCCTCTGCCTCCTGGGTGCTGGGATTAAAAGCATGCACCACCATGCCCAGCATACATTAGAATTTTTTTTTTTTTACTTATGTGTATGAGTGTACTGCTTGCATGTAGGTTGGTGCACCCATGTCATGCAATGTTGCAGAGGTCAGAAGAGGGCGTCAGATTCCCCTGGAACTGGAGTTAAAGACAATTCTTAGCCACCATATGGGTGCTTGGAATAGAACACAGGTCCTTTGCAAGAGCATTCAGTGCTCTTAACCACTGAGCCAGCTCACCTTTTCAACCTCTTTCATCCTTCCAGCTGTTCTGAAACCATAGCCCAGCATTATTTGTTCACAATGAAGTTTCTGTTTCTGAGCTGGGTGTGGTGGTGCAGGCCTTTAATCCCTGCATTGGGGAGGGAGAAGCAGGTGGATCTCTGTGAGTTCAAAGCCAGCCTGGTTTACATAGTGAGTTCCAGGCCAGCTGGGGCTCTAGGGAGACCCTGTCTCAAAAGGACCAAAATAAACAAACAAACAAACAAACACAACTTCTGTTTCTGTATTATACTTTTCCTTCTTCTACCTAAGGGAAAACTCACTGTGACTATCAAAATTTCCTGGAAAGCAGATCCTGAGTCCAGACACCATGGCCAAATGAACAAAAGGAGAAGCCCAATAATGGATGCTTCAGAACCCCTTGTTGAGAAATTCTAATGGACTTTTAAGTTGGACATTTAATTCACCCTGTTCATCTCCTGGTTCCCTGCCTAGAAAATGTACCTAGCTACTCTTGCCTTCACAGGCACAGGTCAAGAATTTTGTTCTGTCTGTAACTATACTTTGGGGGGTCTTTTACATAGATCCACTGAGCAGGGGTACCCCAGTCACCTCCCCCTTTTCAGCATGGAAGAAGTCAGAGCAATTGGCACCCTGATTCCCTCTTGGCAATTGGGGTAACCTCCTCAGAGGGTGTGATAAAAGTAGGAGCTACAAATTAGCTAGGTAGTTTAGGGTCAGGACCCCCCAGAGAGCCAGTTTTTTTCTCAGCCAAGGGCTGAAGACTTCTTAGATCTGCCAGTCAACTTATCCTTCTGGTTGGTCTGATTTATGGCCCATGCATCTTTAACTCACTTGTCAGATTTAGTAATCAGTGGGTAAATTCTATTAAACTCATGGTCCTCTGCACCCAATATGGAAAAAGTTTAAGATTTAAGATTAAATCAGTGTTCTAATTCAAGGGGGGAATGAAGAGGACTAGCAGGCCATTTAGAGCAACTCCATTTCCTTAGAGAAAAACTCCATTTTGTGTTAAACATTTCTTGGAGATAACATCATTCTGCAAAGAGCTGAGACGGCAGGTGGTGGTGTTTACTCAGAACCAGGTTTCAGCAACGAGGGTGCAGAGGAACAATGGAAACGGGGAAGCAATAAAACGAGTCGACCTTGGGACAGCAGGGACAGTCAGCAGAACAGAGATGAGTCAACAGAGCTCATGGGAAGAATGGGGTCCCAAAGTCAGCCATCTGAAGAAGTCACCAGCCATAACCCTAGTAATAGCTAACACAAAGCCCAGTAAGATGTAAACTTTATGTGAACTCTGCCTTTAAAAACCCCTGTGTGGAATTTCTCAGGGTCACCTCTTCTACCTGTGTGTGGAGAGACAGTGGACCCCAGTGTGTTGGTTATCAATTTGGCCTTTTTTTCTAAGTAAACTTTGCAATTGGCTTTTTTTTCTAAATAAACGTTGTAAAAAGTAGCTGCCTGATTCATTGGTGATTTGGGGGGCCCCCAGACCCTACATTTTGACCATCTGCATTAAGTTCCAGGAGATTGGGAGAGTCCAGTCTACCTCCTTCTCTCAATGTCTCCCCAAAGAACAGCCTTCATTTTTCTCTAGTGCCTCCTAAACTACTACTTGGTTCTTAGCAGGCAATATTTGACTTTCACTATCAATAAAATTAATAATGCCTGCATACATAAAAACTGGGTCCATCTGCACTTCTTCATCCGCTCTGTTGATAACTTGCTATTGGAACTCCAATTCTCATTGTTCTATGACTTCTCCCCTGGCACTCTTCCCGTCTCTGTAACTATTCATTTTCCCTCCTCTGTGCACTTCAAACCTGGTGCTCATCATGGTCTCATCCTTTGCCCACTGACCTCTTATTTTGCTGAGTATTAATCTCCGTAGTTCCAATAACTTCCATGGTTTTACTTTCCAAATCCAGGTGTATTATTCCCTAATCTCTTTTAACCTACATTATCTCTGGAGTTCTAGATTGCTATTTATACTGACAGTTGGCAGGCACTGTAAGACTCAGTGGCATCATTCTATGTCTGACACATTTCTTCTTTCATTGTTTTGCTTAGTTGTTGGTACAACTATCCCCACTGGCACCCAAGCAGAACAGCAGGGACACAACCGTACCCTCATCACATCCCCTCCTCCTTTCTTTAACCAACTACTTCTGTTTTTACTTGGGCTGCCATAAACTCTCCCACGGACTACTTCAGATGTTTTCAAATAGGTCTGGCAAGTACGGTTTTGTGCCTTCTCGTCATTATTGCTAAGATTAATTGTCAAACCTTCCATCAGACCCTTGTCCTAATTTTGAGAAGACAAGAAGTTGCTGTTGTGTGAAGACGACCGGGTTCCTAGCCGGTCCTGCTGCCTTCCCTTCTACTATCATCCTTATAAAACATCTTTTATAAAAACGTCACCTCCATTTCTAAAGCTACCTCCTAAACTTGGCTATTAGTTGCAAATAAATGTACAAATAATAACTAGATAAAGATCTTTGGTGGAAATAATTATAATATAGTCTTTTAAAAAAACATACCATACCTTTTCTTCTTTACAGCATTTAACAAGAATTAGTTTATGGAAAGAAGTGAATTGTGATTTCCAAGAAACGTCCTCCTCCTTTGGTTTAGTATAGCCTTCCCAGTCCAGTGGGTTAATATAAGTCTCAAAAGATCCTAGAAAGACAATTTTAAAAGATACTTCAATTCAAGCATTTTTGACTCTAAAATTAAATAAATATTTAGCAATTAAACAGAAGACCTCTATATTTACTACCAGTTTTAAAAAGATAAGTGTAATAAATTAATCTCTACCCTTCTCAATCTAATTAGAAGGCAAAAAATTTAAAATGAGAGCACAAAACAATATCCAATACTGAAGGCACAAAAAACCCCAACAAAATAATAGAGAGATTAAAAGTAAAGGGATGCATGGAGATATTATATTAAGCAAAGGTGACCAGAAAGTCGGGAACAACAGGAACAGTGCTAGAGAAAGCAAAATGGAAAGCAATCATAATTAAGTGTGACAGTAAGGAAAGCTGTGCTGATTAAAATATAAATGATACAATAAAACACAGCAAACTAAACCTATGTATATTAGGTAATAACATAAAAATACATCAAGTAATCACTGTTGAAGCTAGAATAGAAAAGCTTAAAAGTATTTCTATAATCTTAGTTCAGTGGCTAGGGTAACACTTTATCATCTTAACAAAAAGTGATGGGCAGCTCCCAGAATCACCTTGCTTTCAGCCTCTACCCCTTCCCTCAGTCTTTACCTGGGCGTGGCCCACCCTCTGGCCTTTTTTAGATTTTAGATCTGTCCTTCACTGTCCATTTCTGGGATTCTCGGATTAATACATTTTGTTTGGGCTCTGCTATACACTGTAGGTGTCTTGTTAAGTGTAAAAACAGAATTTTCACTTGGTGTCCTTATTAAGGAGCATTTTTGTCTTTTTTCTCTTTTTTAAAAATTTATTTTATCTTATTTTATTTTTTGCATATATATTTTTTATTGTTATTAAACTTTTTCATACATCATTTCTCAGTCAAATTTAGACTCATTTCCCTTTCCGTGCCCTCCACCCGACCCAAGTTCATGCATTCTGCCATACATGTCTTGCATCTTTGTCTTTCCAAAGTTTTTTCAAAGCAGAGGATTATTACTTTTGGGAGAACGTCACTATTTCAGTCGATTCTTTGTCCCAGTCCTTTTGTTGTTGTTGTTTCCTCCAACTTGTATTGCTTCAACATATGCATATATATATATATATATATATATGTATATATATATCTCACCTATACTAAAATTATGTCATCTGAAAACAAACTGTATGTTGTTTCCAAATCATATTTCAGGATTCACATTTTTCCCTTTTAATTTTATATTACTCTAAAATATGCATATTTTATCCACCCATATACCAAGATTCCAAAGTCTGAAAATAAGAGGTAGGTTAATTCTAGAACCTGCTAAGGGATTCACATTGTAAGAGCACAGTTGTTTTCAGGTAAAGAGGAATATAACATTAACGTTGCTCAGTTTGCCTTACAACTAGGTACTTGGTACTAGCATCCACACATGAGGGATACCATTTGTTGTTTGTTTTTCTGGGACTGTGTTACTTCAGTTAACATAATGTCTTCTAGTTCCATCCATTTACCTGAAAAGTTCATGAGATCATCTTTCTTTACTGCTGGATAGAACTCCATTGTGTCGATGTACCACATTTTCTTTATCCACTCATTGAGGGGCACTTGGGTTGAAGGGAGCTGCAATAAACATGGATGTGCATGTATTTCTGCAGTAGGATGAGTCTTGTGGGTATATACTCAGGAGTGGTATCACTGGGTCAGGTCCATTTTGAGTTTTGTAAGGGTTCTTCACACTGCTTTCCATAGTGGTTGTATGAGTTTACATTCCCACCAGCAATGGATGAGTTTTGCATAACCTCTCCAGCGTTTCGTATCATTTGCTTTCTTGATCCTAGCCAGTCTTATTGGAGTGAGATGATATCTTAAAGTGGTTTTAATTTACATTTCCTTAATTATTAGTGATGTTGAACACTTTTTAAGATGTTTCTCAGCCATCTTTATTTCCTCACTTGTGAAGTTTCTGTTCAGCTCTTTATTCCATCTTTTGAAGGAGTCATTTGATTTCTTATTTCTTTGCTTTTTGAGTAGATTATGTATTCCGGAAGTTAATGTTCTGTCTGATATATCAGTGGCGAGGGTTTCCTCCCACTCTGTGGGTTTTCGCTTCACTTTTTGATTGCTTCTTTTGCTGTACAGAAGCTTTTGAGTTTAATGAGGTTCCATTTGTCAATTGTCGACCTTATTTCCTGTGCAGTGGCTATCTAATTTAGAAAGACTTTTCCTATGCCTATGTCTTGTAGGTTGCTGCCAATGTTTTCTTCTATCACCCTCAGAGTTTTGGGTTTCATGTTGAGGAATTTGATTCATTTGGAGTGGATTTTTGTATAGGGTGAGAATTAGGGGTTTAATTTTAATCTTCTACAAGTGTTGATCCAGTTTTGCCAATACCATTTGTTGAAGATGCTGTCTTTCCTCCGTTGAGTTTTCCTGGCCCCTTTGCCAAATATGAGGTGGCTGAAATTGCATGTGTTCACGTTTGGATTTTCAGTTTTGTTCCATTGATCTACAGGTCTGTTTTTGTGCCAGTACCAGGCTGTTTTTATGACTATAGCCCAGTAGTATAGTTTGAAGTCTGGTATAGAGATCTCCCCTGTATTGCTCTTTTTGCTTAGGGTTGCTTTGGCTATTCAGGGTCTTTTGTTTTTCCATATGAATTTAAGGATTTTTTCCCCAATTCTGTGAAGAGACTCATGGGGATTTTAATTGGGATTTCATTGAATCTGTATATTAATTGGGTAGAATGGTAACTTTTACTATATTAATTTTTCCAATCCATGAGCATGGGAGGTCTTTCCATCTTCTGATGTTGTCTTCAATCTCTTTTCTCAGGGGTTTACAGTTTTGGGGGGTATTTTTGAGACAGGTCTCCCTTTAGTCCCAGCTGGTCTGGAGCTCACTATGTAGACTTGGCTGGTCTACCTGCCTCTGCCTCCTGAGTGTTGGGATTAAAGGCATGTGCCAACATGCCCAGCTCTTGTTGTAGAGATCTTTGGTGTCTTTGGTTAGGTGTGCTCCTAGGTATTTTATTGTTTTTGAGGCTATTTTGAGTGGGAAGTTCTCCTTATATTCCTTCTTCAGTTGCTTGTTGTTGGTGTAAAGAAAGGCTACTGATTTTTCTAGGCTAATTTTGTATCCCACCACTTTACTAAAACTCTTGTTTCTAGAAGTTTTCTGGTGGTGTTTTAGCATCCCTTAGGTAAACTATCATATCATCTGCAAAAAGGGGTAGCTTGATTTTTCTCTTTTTCCATTGAGCACTCCTTTAATTTCCCTTTCTTGCCTTATTGCCCTAGCAAGCATTTCAAGCACTATATTGAACAGGAGTGGAGAATGGGGGGCAGCCTTTAAGGAGGATGCTTCTAACTTTTCTCCATTTAGGATGATGTTGGCTGTGGGTTTGCTGTATATGACTTTGATTATGTTGAAGAATGATCCCTCCAGTAGGACTTTAAGCATGAAGGGTTGCTGGATTTTGTCACAGGCTTTTTCTGCATTAATTAAAATGATCTTGTGGTTTTTGTCTTTCAGTCCATTTATGTGTTTTATGATATGTATTGATTTTTATACGTTAAACCATCCCTGCCTCTCTAGTATGAATCCAACTTGCTCATGATGATGATCTTTTTGATGTGGGTGTGTATGCAGTTTGTGAGTCTCTTTTAAGGATGGGACTCAGTAGGTTGACCAGGTTCCAGGGGCTGGAACCATACCGAAGTACATTTGGGGAGACTAATTAGACCCTATAAGCCTTACTATATATAACTGACTACATTAAATTTGGCAGGGGGCAATAAGGGGAAGTCTGGACAGGGATGTGGCTGTAAATGCCATCAAATTATATTGTATGTAAATAGCAAAAATACAATAAGAATAAAAATAACCATAACAAATCTATTTAATGCAAAGTGTGAGAATAATTTTCATCTTATGTGTTCTGAACAATTGAAATATGGTTCTCCCAATTACTAAATGATTTAGAACTACAAAAGTTACTTTTAGAATTGAAAGGGCATACATCTTGAGGCATTTGGGAAAGATAATGTAGAATGTTGTAAGTTAGAACTGTTGTTACTTTGGCAAAGGGAAGAGGCACCAGAGGAGGCCTGAGGGAGTCTCAGGCAGCCTCGTTCTCAGTTTTGGTGGTGGTTTATAAATGTGTATGCATGTGATAGTTAATCAAGTTGCACTTTTCATCTATGGTATATCGTCCTTCTATTTAAAAAGTAAAAACAAGCTGGGCGTGGTGGCGCACGCCTTTAATCCTAGCACTTGGGAGGCAGAGGCAGGCGGATCTTTGTGAGTTCAAGGCCAGCCTGGTCTACAGAGTGAGTTCCAGGACAGCCGGAGCTACAGGGAGACCCTGTCTCAAAAAAAGACCAAAAAAAAAAAATATAAATAATAAAAAAAAAAAAAAAAAAGAAAAAACAAAATCTATGGAATGGTGCTACAGCTGTGTTAAAAATGATGTGACAGGGGCTCCGTGGGTAAAGTGCTTGCCATGCCAACATGAAGACCTGAGTTCAAATCCCTTGAATATATGTTAACAACACAGGCATAGTGGCACATGCTTGTAGCTCCGGTGCTGGGCTGTGAAGACAGGCAGATCTTGAGGGCTCACCGGCAGACTGGCTAGCTGAAATGGCAAGCTTTAGGTTTAGTGAGAAACTCTGTTTCAAAAATAAGGTGGAGAAGCTTCAGAGGAAAGATATCCTGATGGCAACTTCTGGCCTCTTCAGGTGCTTGCTTGGGTGGGTGAGTGTACCCATACAAATGCCTGTCTGTCTGTCTGTCTGTCTGTCTGTCTGTCTGTCTCTCACACATACACACACACACACACACATACATACACACACACACACACACACACACACACACAGAGGACAGGAGAGTAATCAGGAAGGAAATACTGAAAACTTTGTGGATATTTAACTAAAGATATTTTTAAAGGGATTTAGGGCTTCATAGAAATTTTCTATTGTAGAAGCAATTAAAGGACGCATTGAGCTCAGGGTTCAGGAGCCTGCTAACCCCTCCCCATCACTGGCAGGCACTTTTTGTCATCTTACCTATGCGTACAGAAATGGGATACAGCAATATATTTTTTGTAATTCCTTCAAAAATTGGAAACAATTCTTCTAAGTCACAGCACAAGAACCACATTGGAGCAGTCAACCAGGGAGCTTCCGGCTTAGGAGGACGCTCCTACAGGGGGGGACGAAGGAAATGACAGCGGATTACAGAGATGTCCCACACATGCACGTCCACCTTGTCTAGGAGAAAACATAAAGCACAGAAAAATATCCATTTTTAGAGATGGAGAAATGGCTTAGCACTTGCTATGGAAGGATGGAGAGTTGAATTTAGATCCCCAGCCCCCACTTAAAAGTCTGGGTGTAGCTGTGCACACCTGTAGCCCTAGAGCTACGGTCAGGGACAGACAGAGCCAGGAGGATGGCTGGAACTTGCTGGCCAGCAGTGCAGGAAGAAAAGGTGGGCTCCAGGCAGAGAGACCATGTGGCATAGGAATACTGTGGAGAGCAGTAGAGGAGGGCACTCTATATGCTGTTCTGCCCTCCACCCATGGGGGGTAGAGAGAGAAGAGAGAGAGAGAGAGAGAGAGAGAGAGAGAGAGAGAGAGAGAATGAATTTTCTCTATTTTTTTTCTGGTCTTTTTGAGACAGGGTCTCCTTGTAGACCCAGATGGTTTGGAACTCACTATGTAGACCAGGCTGGGCTTGAGTGCTGGGATTAAAGGCATGTGCCGCCACACCCAGCCTAGTTTTCTTAAGACAAATTGTAACACATAGTGACAGAGAGCTGGGAAGTGCAGTGCAGTGTGTTGGTGTAATCCAGGGTTTGGGAAGCTGAGACAGGAAAATCATGAGTTCAAAGTTAGCTTAGGCTATTTAGTAGTAGGAATCTTGTCCCAAAGAAGTGAAAACAACTAAAAAACAAAAGAAATAGCATTGAGTTGATTCCAGTTCTTTTTTCCTCAAAGAAAAACAGGTGCTGAGATTCTTAGGTTGACATTTGCAGAGAACAAAGTTGATCTGGTGAAGGGTTAGAATGAAATTTGTTACACCTACTTTTTTTTATGTGTATGAGTTTTAGGAATGCATATGTGCTGGGCGTGATGACATGCCTTTAATCTTAGCACTTGGGAGGCAGAGGCAGGTGGATCTTTGTGAGTTCAAGGCCAGCCTGGTCTACAGAATGAGTTCCAGGACAGCTGGTCTCTACAGGGAGACCCTGAGCCTGGTCTACAGAGTGAGTTTCAGGACAGCTGGTCTCTACAGGGAGACCCTGTCTCAAAAACAAACAAACAAAAAAGAGTTCCCCACACTGCTTTCCATAGGGGTTGCCTGAGTTTGCATTCCCACCAGCAGCGGATGAGTATTCCCCTTTCACCACAACCTCTCCAGCATTTGGTTTCCTTTGTTTTCTTGATCATAGCCAGTCTTACCAGAGTAAGATGAAATCTTAAAGTGGTTTTATTTGCATTTCCTTAATTATTAGTGATGTTGAACAGTTTTTAAGATTTTTCAGCCATCTCTAATTCCTCACTTGTGAAGTCTCTGTTCAGCTCTTTCCTCCATCTTTTGAGTGAGTCATTTGTTTTCTAACTTCTTTGTTTTTTGAGTTGTTTATATATTCTGCATGTTAATGCCTCAGCTGGCCTGGAATTCACAGAGACCTGCCTGTCTCTACCTCCTGAGTGCTAGGATTAAACATGTGCACTACCATATCCAGCCTCTTTCTGTTTTCTTTTTTTTTTTTAAATTTTTATTTATTTATTTATTTTTATGTGTATGAATGTATTGTCTGCATGCAGGTCTGCGCACCCGTGTCGTGCGATGCCGCGGAGGTCAGAAGACGGTCTCGGATTCCCCTGGAACTGGAGTTCTCCTGGAACCGGAGTCACAGACGGTTCTCAGCCGCCATGTGGGTGCTGGGGATCGAACCCGGGTCCTCTGCAAGAGCGGTCGTCGCTCTTAACCGCTAGGCCATCCCTCCAGCCCCATATTCCTGTTTTCTTAATGTAGGCACTTAGGGTTATAAATGGCCCTCTTAGAACTGCTTTTAAAGTCTCTCATAGGTTTTGTTGTATTTTGTCATCCTTTTCATTTAGTACCAGGAAATTTTTATTTCTTATTTCTCCTTTGACCCATTCATTATTCAGGAGTATGTTGTTTAGAATTCATGAGTTCTTATAGATAGTAGGGCTCTTTCTCATGTTCATATTAAGCTTTATTGCACTGTGGTCTTATAGAATGCATGGAATAATTTCAATTTTTTTTTGTATTTGTTGAGGTTTGCTCTGTTTCCCAGTATATGGTCAGTTTTGGGAATGTTCCATGGGGTGCTGAATAGGAAGTATATTGCTTGGTGCTTGGGTAGTATATTCAGTAGATGTCTGTTAGGTCTATTTGGCGTATTGCATTGTTCAGTTCTGATATCACTCTGTTTATTCTTTGTCCAGCTGACCTGTCCAGTGGGCACCGTGGGGTATTGAAGTCCCCCACTATTATTGTGCTGGGATTGATCTGTGCCTTGAGGTCCTGCAGAATTGTGCTTATGAAGCTTGGTGCATATATATTTATGATATGTTGACGATCTGGTCAATACCATTATCCTAGGATTCTTCTCCTTCCTCTTTACCTATGAGGAGGAGGTTTGGTCTTTTCATGGTGTCCCATGTTTCCTGATTATTACACTTTCATGTTTAAAATTTTTTTCATAGTCTCTTCACAGACGGGAAAAATCCTTAAATTCATATGGAAAAACAAAAGACCCTGAATAGCCAAAGCAACCCTAAGCAAAAAGAGCAATACAGGGGAGCTCTCTATACCAGACTTCAAACTATACTATTGGGCTATAGTCACAAAAACAGCCTGGTACTGGCACAAAAACAGACCTGTAGATCAATGGAACAAAACTGAAAATCCAAACGTGAACACATGCATTTTCAGCCACCTCATATTTGACAAAGGGGCCAGGAAAACTCAACGGAGGAAAGACAGCATCTTCAACAAATGGTATTGGCAAAACTGGATCAACACTTGTAGAAGATTAAAATTAAACCCCTAATTCTCACCCTATACAAAAATCCACTCCAAATGAATCAAATTCCTCAAAATGAAACCCAAAACTCTGAGGGTGATAGAAGAAAACATTGGCAGCAACCTATAAGACATAGGCATAGGAAAAGTCTTTCTAAATCAGTTAGCCACTGCACAGGAAATAAGGTCGACAATTGACAAATGGAACCTCATTAAACTCAAAAGCTTCTGTACAGCAAAAGAAGCAATCAAAAAGTGAAGCGAAAACCCACAGAGTGGGAGGAAACCTTCACCACTGATATATCAGACAGAACATTAACTTCTGGAATACATAATCTACTCAAAAAACAAAGAAATAAGAAATCAAATGTGGGGATTTTAATTGGGATTGCATCGAATCTGTATATTAATTTGGGTAGAATGGACACTCTTACTATATTAATTTTTCCAATCCATGAGCATGGGAGTTCTTTCCATCTTCTGATGTTGTCTTCAATCTCCTTTCTCGGGGGTTTAAAGTTTTGGGGGGTATTTTTGAGACAGGTCTCCCTTTAGTCCCAGTTTGCCTGGAGCTCACTATATAGACTAGGCTGGTCTTGAACTCACAGAGATCTGCCTGCCTCTGCCTCCTGAGTGCTGGGATTAAAGGCATGTGTCACCATGCCCAGCTCTTGTTGTAGAGCTCTTTGGTGTCTTTGGTTAGGTGTGCTCCTAGGTATTTTATTGTTTTTGAGGCTATTTTGAGTGGGAAGTTCTCCTTATATTCCTTCTTCAGTTGCTTGTTGTTGGTGTAAAGAACGGCTACTGATTTTTCTTCCATGTTGTCTCCCAGGCTTGATATTCTATTTTTCTGCTTCATCCATTCTGCTACTGAGGCTTTCTCCCATCCTTCATCCATCTGCTACTGAGGCTTTCTCCCATCCTTCATCCATCTGCTACTGAGGCTTTCTCCTATCCTTTCCTGTTGCCTGGATGAGTTTTTGATTCCTTTTTTCATTTTAGCCTGAAGTTTCTTCAGTATTTCTATTTCCTTTCGGAGTTTGTCATTCTCTCCTTCTAGTTCTTTGATTCATTTGTCTGTGTGTTCAGTTTCCTTTTTTATTTCAGCCTGAGATTTCTCCAGTATTTCTACTTCCTTCTGGTGTTTGTTATTCTCGCCCTCTAGTTCTTTGATTTGTTTGTCTGAGTGTTCTTTATATTCCTTGATTTCTTTGAGTTCTTTGAATATGTCTATGATAGTTCTTTTAAGATGCATGTCCTAGGTTATCTCTGTAGACAATCCCCCAGGCCTGCTGGGGAATTTCGTGGTCCAACTGAATGAATGAATGAAAGGGGGTGAGAGGCACAGAGTCAAGACACAGATGCTGGGAATCGGGTGAATGCACGAGCTGCCACAGATTTGTTTACTGGGGGCAAGGTTATGGTTTTTGTGCTGTTTGCATTCCTGCTCTCCTCTTAGTGCAGTTGTCATGTTGCCTTGTGATTGGCCCAGGTCTGCAACTCGGCTCCTTGTATGGTCTCCCCTGCCTAGGGCAGGTTAGGTTGATGAGGGACAAGCTCTGAGCAGGTAGTTCTCAGCATACTGGCTACTACATTTCCACCCTTTGTACTTGATTTTGTGTGAGGAGCGGTCCAGTGGGAGCTCAGGTGCTATGCCCGAACCTTGTTGACCCCACCTCTGGCATTCTGACATTTTAACTGCGTCTGTCTTAGGTTGCCCTGGTTTTGTAGAGTCTTACCCCCATCTTTGACTGGCCAGCCACTGAGGGAAGAGGCCAGGAGTGGTATGAAGGAGGGGAGAGACAAGCTCATTCCCATGAATTGTGGATGGATGGGAGACAGATGCACCTCATTGGGAGGGGCACATGTAGAGTCTCTATTGACCATTGCTGAGAGGACCTGGGCCATTGTTTTTTTGACCTGACATTCTCATGGAGTCTTCTATAGGACTGGTAGAATTTGGTCTAGATTTATTGTTTGATTTTTCCCATGTTATTGTTTTTTGTTATCCTTTTGGCATGTGGATTTGTTTTGTTGTTTGTATTCTGTTACAAAATTCAGGTATTTCTTTGTTGACTTGAAGGCTGACTTTGCTTGTTTTCTTCAGATGCCTTCATTGTCTTCTTATGAGTTATGAAAGGCTGGCTGGTCTAGGCATCAGGTTTTCACTTTTGGCTTTGTACTGGAGGGACCAGTGAGTTCTTTGTCTTGTTAGACAAAGTCAGGGGCTTCTCCAGAGGTCCATGAGAGATAACAATCAGGTTGGCTTGAACCTCGCACCCCTTGATGTGAGGCTACCACTTCTCCAAAGCTGGCTATGTGGACCTGTAGGACTAGGCTTCTCTCCAGGGTGGTCTTGGAGCACTGCCTGGTTCCTTATTATTTTTTATCATTCATGAACCACTGGAGTGGTGCTTTTAATTTCCTTCAAGAGCTTTTCTTTGCTTTCACAGCTTTGTTTGCTGTTTGGTGCAAGAGGCCTAGCTCGGGGCCCATCTTGGTTTTCAACACTCCTTCCTCACTAAGCTTAGTTGTTTCTGGCTTTAGGTTCCAGATAAGAAATTTATGACTCTTTCACTTGAATATTTAGAGGTCACAGCAGGGTTATTTGTTGGCTTAACTAAAAGAATTATTTATAGGGCTGGAGAGATGGCCTAGCAGTTAAGAGCACTGACTGCTCTTGCGGAGGACCCGGGTTCTATCCCCAGCACCCACATGGTGGCTAAGAACTGTCTTTAACTCCAGTTCCAGGGGAATCCAACACTGTCTTCTGACCTCTGTGGCATTGCATGACATGGGTGCACAGACCTACATGCAGACAGTACATTCATACACATAAAAAAAAATAAATAAAATAAAAAAAAATTAAAAATCATTCATTATTAAAATTTTAAGTTAGGGTACAAAGCAATTGGTTTCCCCGTGACAATTTCATATATAGATGTCCTTACACTTTATTCCACTTTGTCTCCTACACTGTCCTCCTCACGCCTTCCTGCTGCCTTCTGATTTGTAATCGGCTTAATTTCAACTGTTTTGTCTCAGGGAATAGGGAGGCCCAAGGGGGTGGGGAGAGAGGGGGAGAGAGAGAGAGAGAGAGAGAGAGAGAGAGAGAGAGAGAGAGAGCTGGCAACATTGTCTATAGTGGAGAAGCATGGAGTGGGTAGGAAGCCCCAGCAGAGCTCCACTCTCACAGCTTCCACAACTTCCAACACAGCACCACCAGCTGGGGACCACATGTTCGAACACATGAGCCCATGGGAGATGTTTCACATTCAAACCACAACAGCACAGTTACTGCTTCATGGAGACTGTGGTGGCTGAGGTGATGGATTTCACTGTGTGGGCCAGTGGTGAAGTGGTCAGAACACACACACAGATATCGATTAAGGGTATCTGTCTTATATGGGTGTGGGTTCATGGTACTCCAAAACAATGTTATAATAATAGTAGCTAGAAATATTTTGAGAATGTGTCAGGGTCATGAAGTGAGCTCACATTGTTAGACAAGTGGAACAAATAGACTTTATAGATGCAAAATTGCCATTAATCTTTAATTTGAAAAAAGAACACAATGTCTGCAGGTCACAGTAAAGCCAAGAACTCTGAAATGCCAGATGTCTGAATGTGTGTGCTATTCCCTCCTACACTCTCATCCCTCAGGTCCTAAGCAACTACTAAACAACCCTTGCTCAGTGTACATTTTTCTACAGCTAATGCTTTATACATGGAAATTAATTTATGTTAGTTCAGGAAATATAGCAAAACCCTTATACCACTTATGATAAAAACAGAAGTTATTAGTGTTAAAATATACAATAAGTAGGCAATAATATAAAATACATTGCCAAATATATTTTTAAATAAAAAATAAATTTTATTTACTTATATCATGTGTGTGCATGTGTGTGGGTGCACAGGTGTGGAGGTCAGAAATCAATTTTTGGAAATCTCTTCTCTCTTGTACTATGCTGTGGGCCTGAGGATTGAGCTCAGGTTGTCAGTCGTGGTGACCTTTTACCTCTAAGCCATCTCACTGGCCCAAACATTAAAAAACCTGGTATTAATTTCTTATGAAAGAAGAAGATAAGTTTAATTTTAAAAACTTCTGAGAAGTTTCTGGAGATGACTTTTGGGTCTTTTTAGAGCTTTGAATTTGATGGGTTTCACACTGTTTTTGAAAGTATGCTGCTCGGGAAGAACGGCAGCAAGCTGGGATGAGAATGCTCTGGAGACCTAGATCTGAATCAGGCCATCATCCATTAGTGTTCTGGAAAGCTCCTTAGTTCCTCTGAGCCTCTATATGAGAAAACTCACATTTCTATGATGGCTATTTTTTTTAAGATTTATTTTAATTCTCATTTTGTGTGTGTGTGTGTGTGTGTGTGTGTGTGTGTGTGTGTGTGTGTGAAGGTACCCATGGAGACCAGAAGAGGGTGCCAGATTCCCTAGAACTGGAGTTACAGGCAGTTGTGAGCCACGTGATGTGAGTGTTAGGAACTTCTTGAACTTGGGTCCTTTGGAAGGGCAGCAACTGCTCTTAATCACTAAGCCATTGCTCCAGCACCCAAGATGGTTAAGTTTTAAAAACATGCTCACATGTACTAAGTAGCTCACTGGCCATTCCTGAGAGCCCTTTTCTGTAGGCTAGGACAGTGCTTCATAAGAAGCACAGTGCTTGCCGAGCTGTAACTGGCCTTCTGACCTGGCAGCTCCCTCTCTGAGGGCTCACACCTTTGGCCACAGCAATCACCATGAAACACTGGTAGGTGACTATGTGCTGTGGTTTGAATGAGACGTCCCCTCTAGCTCCATGTGCTTGAACACTTGGTCTGCAGCAGGTAGCGCTGTATGTGAACTTTAGGAGGTGGAGCTTTGCTGGAGGAAGTGGGTTGCTAGAGGCGGGCCTTGAAATTTTATAGCATCGCTGCACTTCCTATCCACTCTCTGCTTCCCTACTGTTGACTCAAAGCTGCTTCCTTGTCAGGTATTTGGAGGCAATAACAAGGAAAGTAGCTAATGCACAAGCTGACACGTCCAGGAGAACTTTCACCATCTCCATGTGTCACTGGTACCTTTTCCAATCCTGCAGAACCTCGGAGAAAGAAGTTCCACTCATCCTCGGTTAGTTGCCCTTGCTGCCGCATGATCTCAACACAGAGCATGAAGCTATAGATGAGCTTATGCTGCTCAAAAAGCCCCCGGGAAACATTGGTGTAAGCTGTTAGGAGGGTCTGCTGCAGGAGGATGGCCAGGCGCTGCTGCAGAGTGTCGGCCTTTTCAGACGTTTCGATTGTTGTGTTGAACAGCTGTGGAAGAGAGAACATAGAATTGAGAGGCAAACACTGTGGAAAACTAGAACTGACCTCCAAAATGGCATGTGAGATTTGTCGTTTGCACTCTTCTTTCTAACCCATTTTTCAGAAATGTATCAATGCCAAACTCCACAGTGGTCAAAACACAACATCAGGTAACAGGCAAGAAGCTCTGAAGAATGAAGGATGGCCTGAATCAATTCAGGATGTGAGACACCTGCGGAAGCATTCTGCCAGCCTGGAGGGGACTTCGAAATTTTGAGGGCAGACTCCACCCTCAAAGATGCCCCACATTACAAAAGTCCAGAAAAGCAGTAGAAATGGTGGCACTGATGATCAGGCCTGGAAGGCCCTGTGCATCCACCCCAACTTCTAAGTGCTATGAAAGGAACAGAGCTTAAGGCCCAAGCAGTGTGGGGAGCTGAGCAGAGCCTGAACTCCCTGGCCTGCTTGGAAGTTACAGGGCTGGTGAGGGGATCTTGAGGTAGGAGGGACTATAAGGAAATCCCATCAGGGCCACAGCATGTGGCTGCAGTTTCTAGATCCCCAGCCTGAGGAGGGAGGGCAGAGAGATGTGGGAATGCCTGCCCAATTCCTGGTGGTGGGAGAGATTATGCAGCTCAAAACAGCCTGGAATCTGGAAGCTAGAAGCTGAGGACCTAAGGCCATCCCTCCCTATGCCTTCCTAGTAACACTGCTGAAATTGTTCAGACATCTCTTACTAGACACCTCCCCCCACCCCTCCCTCTGCCCCTGCCCCATCAGGATGGAGTATGGAGGGGAAAACAGCCCATCTGTCTCATCAGCAAAAGCCAGGTCTCCTCTCTGATTAGCTGAGCTTAGAGAAAGAACGTAGTGACTGTAGAGAAGTAGGAATGTTTCTGGTCATTCTGGTTGGTTGATAAATGACTAGTAGGGTTATGCTGACAGACACTCAGAGGAAGACTGCATTCTGAATTAGCTTGCTTTCTTCAAGTGCTCGGGAAACATGTAGGTAAGAGCTCTAACTCTGAGCTGTATTCTTGGCCCCTGAACTGTTCAGGTGGGTGTTGAACTTGATAAGTATCCCAAACTGACCTCAAACTCAAGATTCTTCTGCCCCAATCTCTCCCAAGTGCTGGGATGGCAGTGTGCCCTACCATGCCTAGCAATAATGGAAGATGGGATAGATTTGTGGGGGAGATTGAACCTTGAGTCTCATACATGCTAGGTAAATGTTGGAGACTGAGACACAGTCCCGCCTGGACAAGCCCGGATGGGCCCTGCTCGCTCAGCATGGATCCGATCTTAGGGCTATGCTAATGTTTTATGAAGATAAGCCTCAGGATGTTCCAGCCCACAGGACATTCCAAGCTTATCTTAAACACGTTTTGCATGTCCTGCCCTTCCCCTCCTTACTTCCTACCTTTCTACAAAGTATAAATGTAACTTTTTTTTTCATTAAAAGAGACCTTGACAAAGCTTGCAGGGTCTCCTTCTCTCTCTCTCTCTCTCTCTCTCTCTCTCTCTCTCTCTCTCGCCCATCTTACAGGTCTGGGGTCTCCTTCGGGTACCTGCGGATTACTGCCCCCGCAGACAGGGGACAATTGGCGCCCGACATAGGGGCTCGAAGTCAGAGACCTCCCACCAGACAAAGAAGCAAGAAGGACCAGCGGTCGAACATGTAAAGAAGAGGACGCCCGCTGCCCATGGAGCCAGGACCTTACGGATGAAAAGTAAGTGATTTCTTTGTCTCAAATTAGAGATGGGCCATTTGCTGTCTAAGGAAGAGAGACAGTCTTCAGGGAGAGAGGAGTCTGGGTTAGAAAAAAAAAGGACTTAGTAAAATTTTTATATTCATCAGTGATACTTCACCCCAAGACATGGGAAAAGGTTAAACAGGAGTTAGACAATACTCTCCAAGATAAAGGACCAAGTAGTGTACCTATTCAGGCTTTCAGCTACTGGTATATTATTAATGATATTATTACAGACTCCCCTTCTTCAGCACCTATCCTTGAAACCACAGAACAGTTCCTAAAGCCTAAAGTAATCCAAGGAAATAATGAGCCTTATGTTCAATTTGTGGGATGACTTCTAGAAGTCGCTGAAAAGACTTTAAATTTAAGAGATGAAAATGACCCCTTCTTAAAACAATTAGCTTATGAGAACGCCAATTCTGCTTGCAGGGAGGCACTCAGAAGCATTTACAAAAATAAAACTCTCAATGAAATGATCAAAATTTGCAATGACGTTGACTCCTTTACCCACAAACTCTCTAAAGGGATTACTGAAGGGGTCACCCTGGCAATGGGAACAGTCATACAGAAGGGTAACAATAAATGCTTTAAGTGCGGACAAGTAGGACATTTTGCAAAACAATGCTTATCTACGGCCAAGGGCCCCAACCCCGCTAACCTTCCACCCACCCACGGAGGTGGAGGTGGCTCCCGACTGCCTAGCCGAAACTGTCCTAGATGTAAAAAAGGAAAAAAGATTTGGTAAACTTTTTATATTCATTGGAGATCTCTGTCCATGGGTTATATTGGACGGCCCCTCCATTCATCCCAAAATAAGAGACAAGGTGGGTAGGGAACTTAATGCCCACCTTAAGGAAAAAGGAAATCTCTCATTATATTAAGTCATATGTCTATGCAAGCTTTCTGTGTGTTAACTGTTCTCTCATGTGTCTGAGATTTGTGTCATGTGTGTTCCTCTGTGTTGGTTTCTTTTAAAAGGGGCCACTTCAAAGTTTTTCATTCCATATTGTGCACATAAATTAAGCTTACTTTCAGCATGCCTCTTAAACTTTTTCAAAGGCCTAATTTGAACCCAGGTTCCTAAGTTTCTACAAAAAATTCTAAACTGGTTTTCTAAAGGTTTTATTTGTTATCTGTTAAGACTGGATAAAGCCAGGCATGGTGGTGCATGCCTTTAATCCTAGCTCTCAGGAGGCAGAGACAGGTGGATCTTTGTGAGTTCAAAGCCAGACTGGTCTACAGAGTGAGCTCCAGGACAGCTGGGGCTACAGGGAGACCCTGTCTCGGAAAAAAAAAAAGAAAAGAAAAGAGGGACCTTTGGGTCTTGGAGACCAGTTTGGTAAGCTAGAATCTCTGCAAGATGGGAAATTACACTTTCAAGGAAGCTATGTTCCAGGAGGCATTGTTTTGTGATGTATGGCATGTGTTTGTTGACTGTGTGCTGTGGTTTGCCATGGCTGTTGCGTTTCAAGTTGTGGCATGGAGAAAGTTTAACATCTCCAAATCAGTGAAGGCATGGGCTAAGGATGAATGCAGAGGAAATTCTCCTATTGACTGGTGGTGAGCCTGTGGATGGCGCTGATGGAGATTTGGCCTGTGTGCTGGAGACCCTTTCTCTGATGGGCTTTGAAAGGCTTGCATTCTCTTGTGGGTTTTCACCCACTCGGAGGGACACGATTATGCAGCCCGTGGGTGCTGTCTTGGCTTCTGTTACTTCCCAGGCCTTCCCAGGTGGCGGGTATTCCGAGAAATTGTGAGAGGGGCCCTTCCTCTCCTATCAATTGCCTTCTAGAAGTTTTGAAATGTGGTTGAAATTTGCTCTGCAGCCTGGGGTCCTGGCTTCCGCCTTCTGGCCACAGTTCAGGTGAGGAAGGTCACAGAGGCCGGAAGGACAGGCATGCCCGCGGAGCATTTTGCAGCAAGCATTTCACTGGGAAGCATAAAGTCTTCTATGCTGCAAATTGAGCTCTAGGGCAAGAGCCCAGCCCGGGGCAGTGTTCATTGTGTTTTAAAAGTGCAGCTTTGATTCCAATCCTCCGGAGACAGACTGTGGACCTCCACCCTACCAAGTTGTATCAATTAAGTAATTCAAATCCATCTCAGCATGTTTAACTTAAAGTCTAGGAGAATTTACAGTCCTTAAAGTTCTAACAAAACAAACTTGGTCCGATAAATTGTCTTTTTTTAAGGAACATTGGTAAAAGTCTCTTTAACAACGTAAATTGATATTTTGGTTTAATTTAAATAAGAAATTCTTTAAATAAAACTGTTTTATGCTTCTTTAGGCCCACCTTCAAGCTGTGTGTATGTGTGAGTGAGTGTGAGTTCCTGCTTTTGATTCGTTATAGTCCTACAGGTTTAAATCTATTTAACTAACTATAAACAAAAACAGATTCAATTCATAGAAAATGTTTGCTTTATACCCCTTAGTGTTAACAATTTTTAATTGGGTTTATAGTGTACATATTATTCAGTTTAATGATAGATTGTTGCTAATTATTAGTAGTAATTGTTATTAATAGTTATAGTTATTGTTATTGAATATAATTATTGATAATAATTGATAAAAATTCAGTCTAACAGTAAATTGTTCATTGTTGGCTGCTATTTTTGACCATTGTTGTTCATAATTACTGTTGTGACTAATAATGGTTAAAGGTAATTATTGATAATTAATAATAATTAATAATGGTTATAATTGTTGTGATTATGAATAATTATTCTTCTTCCAAAGTCCTTAATAGCAAGACAAGATGGATCATTTCAAGACTACAAACAACTTTGGCCTGTCTACTTTTAGGAATCCTCAATCTTTAGATTTGTAAATAATATAGGGTCAGTTAGGCTTAGCAGAGGGACAGCTTAGGAGTAATTGACCAGAAGGGACAGGATAGGGAAAGAATAGTAAACTTTACGTGTAGTTCATTGAAGGCAAGTGGTTGCAAATGGGCCTAAGAGGTGGCATATGGATCTCAGCTGTTTTATGAGTTACTAGGACATTTATTCTAATTATGTACAAATAACCCTATAACAAATTATAAAAATTTCATGTTTCTCATTGGACATCAAACGATATGGCTTTCTTCTCTTACAGGTCAACCTAACAAATCTTTCTTATGTATGTATGTGTGTATGTATGTATGTGCGTGCACACATGTGTATGGATGAGTGTACTTTTTGTGTTCTAAGTATATTATGTTAATAAACATAATATAAAAACATTGCCTCTAAGTTGGAACTGGCCCTTCCATCTTAAGACACAAATTTATATTAAACAGCCAAAACATATTTCAATTTCAACAAAGGTTATGGGTTATATATCAAAAAATTTAAAATAATAAATCTACACTGGCTACACACTTTCAACATCTAAAACAAAGATGCAACCAGGTTTTCAGTGTATTAAAGTGTTAATAAGTTTTTAAATATTTAAAAATAAAAAATAAAAGGTGTATAAAAATTAATCAAGATGGTAATGATGGTAACAACTTCTCATGGGACATATCTAGCCAATATTTAATTGACTGATGGACATAAAAACTATAAACAAATATTTTATTAAGAGCTAGATATTAAAAAATCCTTAAACTAGGTTTTCATGCCAGGCCTAGAAAAGGCCAAGAACTTAGAAAAAGGTAGCTATTATAATCCACCCTGTAAGGTTTACAGTTTAAAATGGCAATACATTTAAACTAATTGAAAAAATAAGATGTTAATTGTTTCATTTGTAATCTGTATCGAATTTCCAACATTGGCTTTGGGATTAAGGCACACAGATGGTCTCTGTATTTTTCTGTGTTATACAGTATCACCTTGTAACATTTTTCCTTTACTTGTAGGATAATTTAAAGAAATTAAGTCTGAGTTTACTTCCCAAATAAACATACAGTCAAGGATAAACAGTTTGGATAAATTTGATGAAAACTTACACCTTGGTTCCTGTTTATGGGTATTTGTAATACAATTTAGTCATCTATTGATCATAAAAGAGGGAGGTGGCATAATATTCCCTCTATATTCCAAACTTTTTGATAAATTTTTAATTTAAAAATTTTAAAGCTAACAATGGGAGGAGATTTGTATGTTCCCACAGGTAAAAACACCAACCTAAATGTCTGAAAATACACAATCTTTGACTGCAAGATGGACTGAGAAATGCCAGCAGAGAGGCTAACCCATCTGGACATTGAAGAAAAGGAAACCTCAGATTGCCTGAGTCACAGACACTGAACATTTCTCTAAATTCTATTTGGAATAACTGTTTATAATGTGGTCTGGTGAAGTTTGCCTTCCAGATGCTGAGAAACCTTTCTACCTCTCACCTTTATATGGAAAAGGGAAAAATGTGATGGTAGTGGAGTCATTCCCCAACTGTAAATTGGAACCAACTGCTATAATGGTAAATGCTTGTGGAACAGGTGTGACTGCCTTCTTTGGTTGATTGATAGACATACAAACTGTACAGAGATGGTTCTCTATCTAGAGCCAAATATAAATATAATTTATAAGTGGTACAATTGAGCACAATATGTTAATACAGGAAAGCCCTGAGGTCAGCAATGGATTGTTCTGCCAAGGAGATGTTGGCTGGGGGATCCAAGCCCCCCAAATTATAAAGGCCTTTGTGATAAAGCAAAATATTGGTCTCCTTGAGTCAAGCAAGATTCCTCTGTCAGTATCAGCTACACCTCAACTGTCTGGAGATACTGTGCAACAGTGGCAGCCATGTGTCTATACATATCCCAAAACTAATTGGCTATTGACTCTCTCCTTGGAGGAATAATTCATGGCTGATGCCATAAGCTTATGTCCTCTAGTGGTTAGGAGATTATATGAGCCACAATAAGAACTTGTCATCTTTTATAGACAAGTCACAGCTTATGGATTAATATACCATCCAAACATCTGTGTCTATGCTCACAGCTTAGCTTGCCATAATAATATTGTTTAAATGCCTGTACATCTAATTGCTTGTGCTTTGTTAGTAGGATTAAAAAGGTACCCTGGATAAGCTGTCAACCCATGAAGGAAAACAACCTGACTGGAGTAAAAAAATAACATCTCCAGAGAAAACGCTGCTTTGCTTCTCACCCACCTGTGCCCCTCTCCCAAAGCCTAAGGAACAACTTGCAGAAGAGGAGGCGTGGTAGAATGTGAGGGCTGCGGAGAGACTGGGGTGAATTGTGAGACTACAACTATATGGACTGGACTCTTAATTGATCAACATGCTTGTGCGTTACAAGCTTCTCCAATTGAACTATGGGAACCTTGGGTTGTTCAAAATATGAACATAGATACTTGAAAACCCACCTTTACAAGTGGGGCTTCCCCTCTTTTTGTAAAAGAAGGGAGGAGATGCTGGGAGCCAAAGCTGTCCTTGCTTATCTCAGAAATTTACGAGTACCAGCCTAGATCCCAGTGCTGACGATCCAGCTCCCAGTGCCGGTCTAAATTTTAAAAATATTAAAAAATATAATTGGAGACGTTGATGACGGGAGTATTGTGACGCCATGGGTTGGGGTAAGCACTTACCTGCTGTAGAGAAACCCAACGACGGGAATAGCTTGAGCCGCAAAATAGGAGATACATGTCTGGGACACTCCTTATCCTAAACATCCACACTTGGGATGCAGCCAGACTGCAAGAGTGGCCCCCCCATGGTCTGCCCAGACACTCTGTGAGGCATGCCAGTTTCCTGGCCCATACCTCCTCCCAAGAACTGGTTTTGCGGAAAGCAACTCAAGTAGCCTAAGACACAGGGCTTTACCGGCAAAAACCCAACCATGGAGACACGTCACATAGCCTAAGACAGACTCTCCTTTTGTAAAGTAAATAAAATAGGGGGACATGTTGGAGACTGAGACACAGTCCCACCTGGACAAGCCCGGATGGGCCCTGCTCGCTCAGCACGGATCCTATCTTAGGGCTATGCTAATGTTTGCTGAAGATAAGCCTCAGGATGTTCCAGCCCACAGGACATTCCAAGCTTATCTTAAACACGTTTTGCATGTCCTGCCCTTCCCCTCCTTACTTCCTACCTTTCTACAAAGTATAAATGTAACTGTTTTTATTCATTAAAAGAGACCTTGACAAAGCTTGCAGGGTCTCCTTCTCTCTCTCTCACCCATCTTACAGGTCTGGGGTCTCCTTCAGGTACCTGCGGATTACTGCCCCCGCAGACAGGGGACAGGTAAACACTCTGACCTTGAGCCATGTCCCCTGGCACTGAGCTTTAACAAACAGGCAAGTTGCAGACAAAGATGAAAGCCCAGGAAATATATATTTGGTACCAAAATAAAACATACTAAATTGCAAAATGCCCTGAAGAATTTCAGCGAAATGGAATTATGGCTGAGTTTGGAGGAGAATGCACTCTCCTGAGCTGTTACATTTTGGGCTCCAGAATTCCTTCCAAACTACAATGGCAATTCATCCTGTATTCCTATATCCCCTTTTCTCTCAGCCTAAAATATTTTTAAAGCATCTTCATGTTTCTTTTTTTTAGACTTCATTAAAAAAATCTATGCATATACATGTGCACGTGTCTGTGTGTGTATGTGTGTATGCTGGGTGTCTGGGTACCTCAGAAGTCAGAAGAGGGCATGAGATCCCCAGGAGCTGGAGGTACAGGGAGCTGGCTGTGAGTCACCTGATGTGGATGCTGGAAACAGAACTTGGGCCCTCTAAAACAGTGGGGACACTTTACCACTGAGTCATCTCTTCAGCCCCCATGCATTTATTTATTGAAGGAGATTTTACAACCCCCCAAAAGCATGAATTCCCAAATACCCAGGATAAGAAAGGTGTTATCAGAGTCTTGTATGTAGTGTTAAAGGATTTAATAATCCTTATTTTTCTTGGCTTTGTAGCTGCCATATAAAAGAAGGGAGCTGAGGAGAGAGCACAGATCTCTGCTGTAGGAATTGAGGGGTGACCCAGGCACAGACAGCTTTCAGAGGCTGCTCATGGCACTGTGGAAAGAGTTCAGGCACTTTAAACAGCATGACTGCCATTTGTTTGCAGATTTTCTTTGATCTCACCACAGGGCCAGTGAGTTCTAAGTGGGGCATCCTTCTCTCCTACAGCTCCAGTTGTTGCAAGGATCACATCAACAGTACAATTAAGACTCAAAGAGGAGACTGAAGCTCACTTTTGTGTGACTGAAGCTCACTTTTGTGTAACAACAACTATCTGTTGTCTAGATTTTTCCATTTCCGTAGAAATTTTTGAATGCTATGGGTTCATATGGAAATATGGAAACCATGTTTTCACTCAAGAAATCTCATGAAATGCTGTACAGTACTAAGTACCATGGAGGAAGCGGGGCTGGGTGAGCTTCAGTACTGCCTTCTGGGAAGTCAGACTGGCTGGAGGAAGACACCATCCCCCTGAGGTAATTTGGGGTAAGGCATATCAGTTGAAGGAAGTAAGTGCTGGATTTGTTGGCTCTCCCTGACAAGGACGTGGAGTCTGCATCCTGTTTTCTCAAGCTGGGACTCTTAGTGACCTGGGAACAGGACAGCAGGCCCTCACCTCACCCTCATTTCTTTGCATCTTTGCTATGGAGATGTGCTCTTTTGGAACTCACTTGCCCTGTATTGAGATGGCCAGTGGCCCCTGGAGGTGTTCAGTAACCCAGCCGTGTATGGAAGTAATTCAGATGTTCAGCCCAGTCAGCATTCAGAGCTGCATGGAGGCTTTGTGGCAGAAAGTAGCATTGAGCCCTAGCTAGCAGCAAGGGCACTCTAAACAGAGGTGCTGTCGAACAAGTAGTTCAGTGAGTCTAGGGCTTGTGAATGGATTGACACACCAGTTAGCTGGTGTGCTTCAAGGAACGAGGATACATCTACAGTTCTCCACTGTTTTCTACTGTGAGTGATATAAAGTAGATGTGAGGGTTTTGTTGCACTGTGTCACAGGGATTAGAAAAGTGAGAATAAGCTAAAATATTCTGCAAAGAAATAGGAACAGTCTGTGTGGAGAGAGTTGGCAGATGATGGGGAGAGTGGAGAGAGACAGTGTGGAGGACACAGACTAGAAGGTGTATGAGATGACCCAGTCTGATAATCTGTCAACCTCAGACTATTTTTTTTTCAAATTTTATTTATTTCTGTATGTGTATCAATGTACTGTCTGCATGCAGGTTTGTGCACCCATGTCGTGCAATGCCGCGGAGGTCAGAAGAGGGTGTCAGATTCCCCTGGAACTGGAGTTCTCCTGGAATTGGAGTCTCTGACGGTTCTCAGCCACCATGTGGGTGATGGGGATCAAACCTGGATCCTCTGTAAGAGTGGTCAGTGCTCTTAACTGCTAGGCCATCTCTCCAGCCCAACCTCAGACTATTGTACAGTGGATTCCTGCTTAAATGACTAGATTTTGTTTTATTTGAGACAGGGTCTCCATGTAGCACCAGTTGGCCTGGAACTCACGAGATCAACCAGGCTGGCCTTGATCTCACAGAGATCTGCTTGCCTCTACATCTTGAGTGCTGGGATTAAAGAAGTGTGATACCATGCCTGACCAAATGAGTATATTTTTAACTGCTTTTGCTGTGAAAACAAAAACTATGGGTAAACATGTGGGAAGATATGTTAATTTGTTCACTATTATGACCTTTGCACTATATGAATCTAGTAACATATTGTATGCTGTAAGTATATAAAATAGTATGCATTTACTTATATATATTCCAAACTTTTGTCATGTATATATTACATGATAAGCATATTTCCCTTCATGTTATTTAGCTCTTTAATGAAAGGCATGACTTACCCATGCCAGGTGGAGCTGGAGGAGGAAGACTGGGCCACTGAGATGTGTGTAGACATGAATCTTCATATTTATTTCTTGTGGGCTACAAGGAAGAGGCTTCTGGCACCTTAGAGTGACTACAGAGAACGGGACCCACTGGGAGCATTTGTTAAGTTCTGTTTTTCAATAATGCTGCAAGCTTTCTGTTTTCCTGGAAGCCCTCAGCAAAACCAAGAGTTTAGGCTGAAGCTCTGTGACTTGGGATTTGCTTCTGGTAGATACTGAATGTGGCTATAAGGATGAGGGCTGAAACCTTCCTTAGGAGAGATGTGGTGAGATCTAGCATGAATATGAGGTCAGACAGAGAGACTGAAGTAAAACAGGAAGTCTCACAGTAAGATAGTGAAACAGAAGGGAGCAAAGTAGTGTCTTCTAAATCAAAGCCAGAAGAATGGGCAGCCTGGTGTATAAAGCATTCTTAGTGGTGGTGGTGGGGGAGACACAAGAGCCAGTTTGGTTAAGGTTGGTGCTACCGCCCCACCGAGAGGAAGGAAAAGACCAGGGAAGACAATCAGGGACTAGAAAGAGATTCATTTTTCCTTTTCATGTGTGTGCACAGTATGTATGTGTGTATACATGTTTTTGCATGTGTGGGTGTACACATGTGTGTGAGCATGCATATGGACACCTGAGACTGATGCTGGGAATCATCTTCAACTGCTCTTCCATCTCGTTCACCGAGGAGGTTCTTTCAGTTGAACCCAGTGCTCCTTGGTATGGCTAGTTTTGCCAGACAGCTTGCTCTGTCACTATCCTCTGAGGCTACAATTATAGGCAGGTGCTCTGTATTTAGTACAGTCTTCTCTTGCCTGGGAAAGCTTAACCATTGAGCCATCCTCTCAGTTCCCAAGGAAACTCTCAGGACAAAAGAGAGGCAGACAAGAGGCAAAGAAAGCAAGCCGGTTAGTTGCCACGCTGAGCTTGCCTCTTCCCCTACAGTACTGCACACACACCGGGCACTGGAATTTTTAGGAAATCTGGTGGGAGGGGCCACTAGTCAATCATGTCCCTGGACCGTAATCATGGAGGGTTTTAACCCCAAACTTGAGTCATTGCTTGTCAAAGGCAAAAACAATTCAATAGGACTTAAAAGTCATTACAACAAAGTGTGCACCTGTTTAAAATACTTCAGTGAAAACTGGTACATAGGATCGATTTCTGAGAGGCTGGCGATGACAAAGTACATCACAGAACCCTGAGTGGCCACTGGACGGTACTTCTCCCGAGCCATGTTGATCATCAGCTCTGTGGACTCTGCTTCCTTCAGCCTGGTTTTAATGGCTCCAGATGTGATCTGAATAAACATATAAAAAAGTCTTAGGTATCTGCTTCCAAAAATCAGCAGGGATTTTGGAACATATCCATTCTGGTCTAGGAAAGAAGTAAGGACGGAATGAGTTAGCGATTGTAATAAGGGAGCCAGCAGACCGAGTGGCCAAGTCTCAGGGATTCAGTCCCCTTCTTCTGACTCAGCTGATCTTGGTTCCCTACAGAGTTAGGAAACGGGGAAGGGACATGGACAATATGAAAAGTCGGGAAGAGGGCCTTGCAGCATGCTCAGTGCTGGACTGTTTGGCCCAAGGAATCCCATATACTTGCTCATTCTAGGCAAATGCTTTACCCTTGAGCTATATCCTTAGGCCAGTAAATAATTTTTGACATCAACCAAAGGAAAAGAATAAAACCTTGTGTGGTCAAGTCAAAGACTCAGAGGCAGGGTTTTAGAAAATGCTTTCTGGTTCTCTGAAATAATGACAATCACTTTACAGGCTTTGCTCCTTGTAAACACTTGTTAAACAGTGGTTTAAATTTATAAAGTCACTCATATGAGATCATATATTTAATATAAAATCTCATCATGTTATCAGTGGGTTTCTACTGGACAACAGTGGTGTGCTACCACCATGTTTATCCCTTGGAGAAGGAATATCAGGATGAGCTATTCCTAGACCTCCTGGGTAGAATTCATAAACCTAATGAAAGGGTGGGTAAGACCCAGGCCTCTCTCACTATGACCTGAAGTAAGCAGTGACAGGGCTGTGCGAGGTGTTGGTAAGAAACTGTCTGAGTTGCAAGGAGGAGGAGGAGATACATTCCATTTGGGAAGACCAAGCAGGCTTCCCAGAGGTGGTGACAGTATTCCGTTTGGGAAGTGTGGGAAAACTGAGTTAAGATGGGTTGCATTCTAAGGCAATGGGACCTCCCTGGCCACACCCATGGGGTGGGATACAGTGATGAAAAGGTTTAGGATTTGGTCCTGAGATTTGAGCAATGCTGGATATATAGATATCTTGAAATAAACTCTCTTTCTGCATTTGGACCTTAACATGCGTCCGTGTGGTGTGCTTTCCTGCATGTGTTTCACACATGGATAATCCTGGGATTAAATGGGCCCTGCCACAAACCTTGATGGACCACCCACAATTGGCACCCATACATGGGGCAGGAGGAAACCTTAACTTAGGTATGCATACCCCTAAATCTTGCCTTTTTCTTCTCTTTCTACTCTCTCTCCTGATACCTATCTATTGTGGTGGAGCTGCTGTCTTTCCTGTTGGTTTCAGAGGATAGGAGAATGATCTGAGAACATGTGGCTTTGTACACGTGGAGGAAAGCAGCCTGGTTCTGATTTGGCTCAGAGGGAGCACCCAATGCCTTCCAGGCATGTCTCCTGGCATGGTCACTCCTGCAGGCTATAAAAGCCAGTGACTTCAAGGCTGAGTTTAATATTAAGGCTTAGTAGCCATGCTTGGCCTTGAAACCATTTTTTATAATTCTACAGGTCTGAAAAACTTTCTGGTTTTAATCCCCCCCCCCCAAAAAGAAAGACTCCATCTCCTACTGTGAAGAAACTGTTCTTCAAGTTCGGCTCCAACCTTAACTTGTTCATATGTAAATTTTCTCCAGGTAGCTCTCCTAGACCTGAGCCCACTTCTTTCTGATGCAAATTAAGGCTTTTCAAGGGAACCACCCTACATAATGGTGCAGTTTTTTTCCAGATAATTTTAAACCTTGGCCACTTGATACCTTTTTCTTAAATTTTGCCTTTTATTGCTCTCTTGTCTTCTTGTGGGTTTTTTCTAAATCTAACTCTTCTTACCAAACCTGCTGGCTATTTGTAGATCCAAAATTGGGATTCAGCTAGTTGTGTCACTTCAGTAATTCAAATCCATTTCAGCATGCTTAACTTAAAAAGTAATATTTTTACTTAACCCCTTGGTACCCTAGATATCTTTTGAGTAAATATATATGTACAATTAAAATTAATTGTTTGATTTAATTTTATCTTGATCTTTTAAAAATGTGTTTCATCTCAAAGATTTTTTTTCTCACAGAATTCTTGATCACATGTGGTTTGAGCTCTGGTGCCGGCAGCCTACCTGCTGTGAATGCATACCAGCTGCTGGACTGAGCACGTGGTATCTAAATCATGCCCTTTAAATTTTGATTTTAGGTAATATTCTTTTGATTTCAGCATTTTGGAAACAAAATAGATGGATTTGATTTCTAGGAGAGTTTAGAGGCCCTGTAGTTGTAACAAAACAAACTTGCTCTGATAAATTTTTTTTTAAGGACCATTGGTAAAAGTCTCTTTAACAACATGAATTGATATTTTGATTCAATTTAAATAAGAATTTTTTTTGAATAAAACTGTTTTATGTCTCTTTAAGCTCATCTTCAAGCTGTGTGTATGTGTGAGTGAATGCAAGTTCCTGCTTTTAATTCATTATAATCCTACAGGCTTAAATCTATTCAGGAGATGACTATAAACAAAGATAGATTCAACTCATAAAAAATGTTTGTTTTATACCCCTTAGTGTTAACAATTTTCAATTGGGTTTATAGTATGCATATTATTCAGTTCAATGTTAAATTGTTGTTGATTACTGTTAGTAATTGTTATTAATAGTTATAGTTATAGTTATTAAATATAATTATTAATAATTAATAATAATTCAGTCTAATGATAAATTGTTCATCGTTGTTGACTATTTTTTAAGTCATTCTTTTTTTCCTTCTTTATTATTTTTTTCATTTTTTAACAATAAGTAATAATTTATGAGTACAAGCATCCTTCATGTAAAACCAATTTGCAAGCAGTTGTGCCCAAACCCACACAGCCCAAGGGTCCCACCATCCAGCTGGGGGGGGGGGGCTTGTATGTTCAATCAAGTTGATCAAATAAGTGTCCAGTCTATATTGCTGTAGTTTCGCCATTCACCCCCATTGCAGCCCTTACATTCTACCATGCCCCCTCTTCCACAGATTGTTCCGTAGGTTTAGAAAAGGGGCACAGGTGGAAGAGAAGCAAAACAGTCTATTTTCTCTGGAGCTGTCGTTTTGGACTCTGGTCAATTCTGGCTGTTTCCTTTCATGGGCTGACAGTTTGTCCAGGAATAACCTTTCAATCCTACTAACGAAGCACAAGCAATTAGATATATAGGTGTTTAAACAGTACTAATTGTTATGGTAGGTTACTTTGGTATAGACACAGATGTTTGGATGGTATGTTAATCCATGAATTACATTTTTTCTGTAGAATATGACAGGGTCTTACTGTGGCTTAAAACATCTCCTAACCACTAGAGGATGTAAGCTTGTGGCATCAGCCATGGTTTATTCCTCCAAGGAGAGAGCTACTAGCAAATTAGATTTGGGATATTACAGGCATATGGCTGCCACTGCTGCACAGTATTTCCAGGCAGGTGAGGTGTAGCTGGTGCCGATGGAGGAGTCTTGCTTGACTCAAGGAGACCTATATTTGCTTTATTGGTTTAGTGGCCTTTGGTAACACTCTCTGGTATTCCAGAGACCAACTCTACACTTGCAAGTGCAGTCTCAATGCATCTTTCCCATGCTTACATCAGGTCTTCGACAGCAGGGCCTTATCGCCTCTCTTCTTGCAGGTATCCCAGTTTGTAGGTAAGAAGCCTTTACCTTTTGGGGGGGGTTTGGATCCCCTGGCCAACATCTCCTTGGTAGAATAATCCATTGCTGATATCAGAGCTCTCCTGTATTAATATATTTTGCTTAAATGCACAGCTTAAGGAGACTTTAGTATTATATTTGGTTCTGAATAGAGAATAATCCTTTTCACAGTTCCTATGTGCTGTTGACTATTATTATTCATAATAATTATTGATTGTTGTGATTAATAATGGTTAATAATAATTATTGATAATTAATAATGGTTATAATTGTTATGATTATTGTTGTAATTATGGATAATTATTATTCTTCCAAAGTCCTTAATAATAAGACAAGATGGATCAGTCCAAGACTACAAACAACTTTGGCCTGTCTACTTTTTGGCACCCTCCTCTATCTTTAGATTTGTAAATAGCATAGGGGCAGTTAGGCTTAGCAGAGGGGCAACTTAGGGATAGTTAGACAGAAGGGACAGGATAGGGAAAGAATAGTAGACTTTAGGGTCTGCTTCATTGAAGGCAAATGGTTGGGAATGGGCCTAAGAGGTGGCATATGGATCTTGGCTGTTTTGTGTATTACTAGGACATTTATTCTAATTATGTAAGAATAACCCTATAACAAATTATAAAAATTTCATGTTTCTCATTGAACATCAAACAATAATATGGCTTTCCTCTCTTGCAGGTCAACCTAACAAATCTTTTGTTTGTCTGTCTGTCTGTCTGTCTGTGCGTGCGCACATGTGCATGGATGTGTGTACTTGTGTTCTAAGTATATTTTAATGTTAACAGCCATGATACCAGTAAAAATATTGCCTTTGAGTTGGAACATGGCCCTTCCTTCTCAAGATGCAAATTTATATTAAACAGCCAACACATAATTCAATTTCAACAAAGGTTATGGGTTATCTATTAAAAATTTTAAAATAATGGATCTACACTGCCACCTACCGGGTACACCTTTTCAACATCTAAAACAAAGATGCAGCCAGGTTTTCATTGTATTAAAGTGTTAATAATTTTTTGGGTATTTGGGAATAAAAAAATAAAAAAATAAAAAATATAAAAATTTGAAAATAAAAAGTGAATTCCCATCAACATCATTGCGGAATTCATGGCCACCATTTTTTTCTCTTATTATTGCACGCATACAGGCTAAGACAAGCCAGCATTTCATTCAGATGGCCAGTGGGTATCTGGTGTTCAGGCCTGCATTTAATTTGGGTGGCCACTTGGTTGGAAAAAGGCTCCCTTTGCGGACCACCAACCTGGGTAGCTGTTGTGAAATTCCTGTCTTGGCTCCGGGCAAGTGGAAAGTCATGGCCAAGAGTGGGAAACGTGTCTCGTTGTCCCAGGCTAAGGACCTGAGTAGGAAGTTACCTCTCCGGTTGGGTTACAGGATTAACCAACTGATCTTTGCGCACAATGTCCACAAAGTGGGCACTGTGTCCCCCTTCCCTTAGCAGGACTGTGCTGCACCTGCTCGTGACAAAGGAAGCTTCCTAGAAGCTCCCACACAAACAAAAAAATCAAGATGGTAATGATGGTAACAACTTCTCATGGGGCATATCTAGCCAGTCTTTAATTAACTAATGGGCATAAGAGCTGTAAAAGAAAATTTTATTAAGAGCTAGATATTGAAAAATCTTTAAAGCAGGTTTTCATGCCAGGCCTGGAGAAGGCCAAGAGCTCGGAGGAAGATAGTTATTAAAATCTACTTTGTAAGGTTTGCAGTTTAAAATGGTATACTTAAAAAATAACGTGTATTTATATATAGAGGTATTTCAGTAGAGATTTATACAGAAATACAAAATAAATCATATAAGTTAAGGGACTTGATTTCTCTGAAGTCATAGTCTAGTCATATAGTTTTAAAGAACAAAGTGTATATTGGGTAAAATTTATTTGGCAGGTATTCAACTTTGTCCAAATTTTGTCTACATACTGTAGGAAATTTTAAGACCTAGTAAAATGTTTAGTTAAATTTGGTTGGTTTTGGTGAAAATGGTAATACATTTGAACTAATTGGGAATATAAAATGTTAATTATTTTATTTGTAATCTGTATTGAATTTCCAACAATAGGTTTGGGGTTAAGGCACACAAATGGTCTCTATATTTTTCTGTGTTATACAGTATCACCTTGTAACATTTTTCCTTTACTTGTAGGATAATTTAAATGAATTAAGTTTAAGTTTACTTCCCAAATAAGTAGCATACAGTCAATGATAAACTGTTTGGGTGAATTTGATGAAAACTTATGCCTTGGTTCCTGTTTATGGGTATGTGTAATACAACTTAGGCATCTATAGGTCAAAACATAAAAATTAAAAAAAAAAAAGAGTCGGGCATGGTGGTGCACGCCTTTAATACTAGCACTTGTGAGGCAGAGGCAGGCAGATCTTTGTGAGTTCAAGTCCAGCCTGGTCTACAGAGTGAATTCCAGGACAGCTGGGACTACAGGGAGACCCTATCTCAAAAAGACCCCCCCCCAAAAAAAATAAATAAAATACAAAAAGAAGGAGGTGGTATAATATTCCTTCTGGGATACAAATGGAAAACTGTATTCCAAACCTTTTGATAAATTTTCAATTTTGAGGTCTTGAAACTAACAATGGGAGGAGATTTGTGTGTTCCCACAGGTAAAAACACCAATCTAAATGCTTGAAAATGTACAACTTTTGGCTTTTCAGGATGGACTGGGAAATGCCAGCAGAGAGGCTGACCCATCTGAACATTAAAGAAAGAGGAACCTCAGACTGCCTGAGTCACAGACACTGAGCATCTCTCTAAAATCTATTTGGGATAACTGTTTATAATGTGCCCTAATGAAGTTTACCTTCCAGATGCTGAGAAACCTTCCTACCTCTCCCTTTTATAGGAAAAAGTAAAACATGATGGTAATGAAGTCTTTCCCTAACTGTACATTAGAGCCAACTGTTATAGGGGTAATCTCTTATAAAACAGGTATAACTACATTTTTTAATTGACTGATAGACATAGGAACTGTGAAAGGATAATTTTCCATTTAGAGCCAAATTCAATAGTAAAGTCTTTATAAGTTGTGTAATTAAGCAAAATATATTAATACAGGAGAGCTCTGATATCAGCAATGAATTATTCTGCCTAGGAGATGTTGGCTAGGAGATCCAAGTCTCCAGAATTATAAAGGCCTTTTGCCTATAAGTGGGATATCTGCAAGGAGAAAGGTGGTAAGTCCCTGTTGTTGAAGGCCTGGTGTAAGCATGAAAAAATGTTTTGAGACGTCACTCGCTAATGTACAGTTGGCCTCTGAAATGCCAGAGAGCATTACCAAAGGCCACTAAAGCATTAAAGCAAAATATTGGTCTCCTTGAGTCAGGCAAGACTCCTCCGTCAGAATCAGCTACATCTCAACTGCCTGGAGATATATGTATCCCAAATCTAATTGGCTATTAGCTCTCTCCTTGGAGGAATAATTCATGGCTGATGCTACAAGCTTACGTCCTCTAGTGGTTAGGAGATGTTATAAGCCAAAATAAGAACTTGTCACCCTTTATAGAAAAGCCATGGTTTGTGGATTAACATACCATCCAAACATCTGTGTCTATGCTCACAGCTTAGCTTGCCATAATAATTAGTATTGTTTAGATGCCTGTACATCTAATTGCTTGTGCTTTGTTAGTAGGATTAAAAAGGAATCTCTGGATAAGCTGTCAACCCATGAAGGGAAATGACCTGAACAGACTAGAGTCCAAAAATGACATCTCCAGAGAAAATAGACTGTTTTGCTTCTCACCCACTTGTACCCCTTTCCCAAAGCCTAGGGAACAACTTGTGGAAGAGGAGGTATGGTAGAATGTAAGGGCTGTGGAGAGATTGGGGTGAATTGTGAGACTACAGCAATATAGACTGGACTCTTATTTGATCAAAATGCTTGTGCATACAAGCTTCTCCAATTGGACTATGAGAACCTTGGGTGGTTTCAAAATTTGGACATAGATACTTGCTAATTGGTTTTACATGAATGTTACATTCATTGCTTATGCTTAACAATTGGCTCACTTCATGGTTGGATTTTTTGGATATTAATTGGCCTTAGTGTGAAAATAAAGTTTCAGGTCTGACCTGCCCCCCACTGCCTGGCACTCAAAACAGGCTTGAGCAGCTGGCTATTCAAAACTCTGGTTTCTTTGGGTTGTTAGCCTCACCCATGGCTCACCTGCCTCTCAAAAAAATAACAGAAAATTAAAAGGGTGAGATGTGGGAAAATTTAGTTAAGATGGGTTGCATTCTAAGGCAATGGGACCTCCCTGGCCACACCCATGGGGTGGGATATAGTGACGAAAAGGTTTAGGATTTGGTCATGAGATTTGAGCAATGCTGGATATATAACCAGTCATCTTGAAATAAACTCTCTCTCTGCATTTGGACCTTAACATGCGTCCACGTGGTGTGCTTTCCTGAGTGTGTTTCCCACATGGATCATCCTGGGATTAAATGGGCCCCACCACAAACCTTGATGGACCACCCACAGGGAAGACCAGGTAGGCTTCTCAGAGGAGGTCACAGTAGCTTTCCACTTGTATCTTTGGGTTCTTATTTTTTAAAATGCAGAGGCTACGAGAATACTAGTGCTCTATAGCTTTGTCTTTGGTTGATGGGGAGCCCTGAAGCCTGGAACATCATGTGTGTGCGTGTGCGCATGCGTGTGTATGTACAAATGGCTCAGTTTTGTTTTTACTCCACTGTAGGACCCTTGAAGGCTGAAGCTCTGACTTTTGAAGTATCACATTTTTAAAATTCTTGTTGTGTTTTTGACAGAGCCTCCTTATGTAACCCATGCTAGTCTGAAACTCACTGTTATAGCCCAGGCTGGCTTTGAACTTTCGATCTACATGCCTCAGTCTCAAATGCTGGGACAGGTCTCTGCCACTGTGGCTTGAAGTAACATACTTTCTATAAATATTAAGAGTATCACTTGCCTTTGAGTCCTGTAGCGTATCAATGAGTTCTTCATTGTCCAGAATATTTCCTTCAGACGTAAAGAGCATTCTCAGGATTTTATCTTCAATAGATTTCAGCTGGTTTTTATCAGTATTGATCCTCACGATGAGCTTGATTCTTTGTTCTTCCAACTCGGGTTTTTCAAGTCGCACCACGTCACTAGAACCAAAGTTGGGAGAGTTGGATTATGCCTTTGCCAGTGCCCCAAAGTCATTGCTGTTTCTTTTCTTTCCCTGCGTGTGACTCTCCTTATTCTGAGTGCTCTGGAGCTAGGTACTTTGAGTACTGGGTAGCTGAATCTCAAAGCACAACATCCCCAATCTGGTGGGTCTTCACAGACCTGCATGCCAGCTCTGGGGTTCTCTCTCTCTCTCTCTCTCTCTCTCTCTCTCTCTCTCTCTCTCTCCCTCCTCTCTCTCCTCTCTTCTCTCTCTCTCTCTCCCTCCTCTCTCTCCTCTCTTCTCTCTCTCTCTCCCTCCTCTCTCTCCTCTCTTCTCTCTCTCTCTCCCTCCTCTCTCTCCTCTCTTCTCTCTCTCTCTCTCCCTCCTCTCTCTCCTCTCTTCTCTCTCTCTCCCTCCTCTCGCTCCTCTCTTGTCTCTCTCTCTCTCTCTCCCAAAATTTTCTATTGTTGTTACATCTATTTATTTGTGTGTGTGTGTGTGTGTGAGAGAGAGAGAGAGAGAGAGAGAGAGAGAGAGAGAGAGAGAGAGAATACCAGAGAAAAACTTTGGGAGTTGGTTTTCTTCTTCTACTATGTGCATTCTGGGGATTGAATTCAGTTGTCATTGATTGAATTCAATTGAATTCAGACTTGGCAGCAAGTATCTTTACCCACTAAAGCCCTATCCCTTTTATTTTTGAGACAGGCCTCCTTGTCTTGAAGCTCACCCATTAGGTTAGCCTGGCTTCCCAGGTAGCCCCAGGCATCCACCTAGCTCTGCCTCCCCAGGGTGGGGATTATAAACATGTGCCACCACATCTGGCTTTTTTAAAAGAATGAGTTTCTAGGACCAAGTTGCATATTAGTTCTGATTCTTTAACTTGTAAGTCAGAGATCTGTTCCCTACCACAGTTCTCATGACATCTACTTGTTTCACGGGGAATCTGCAGTGATGTGTTCCCTTGTATATCAACCCACTGTTATTAGGCACAGGCTGAATTCAGACACTTTAAATCATGATAAGCAGAGTATAAGGAAGCATCTCAATTTCACTTGTTCAAGGAATTTTTTCAGAAGAGGGGGTCCTTAAAATAAATTAAATAAAAATGAATCCAGGAAATAGCTTAGAGAAACATGAATCAAATTTGGTAAGAATGGACTGACAGGAAGGATGAGTTAGCTTCTGGAGAGGAGGGGGATAGGAGGAGGTGGGCTTCATGGAATTTCTGGGAATTTGAATAAGGGCCTTGTCCTACCCTGAGGACTAAGGAGCTGTGGTTGGCAGCTTGGGCGGGCAGCGGTGGGGTGTACAGGGCTGTGATGTTGAAAACAGGGAGGGACCTAGAAGATGGAGCAGTAAGCAGAGGAATGAAACAAGGGCTGCCTGCATCATGCCCAGCAGAGCAGAGGCAGCAGACAGAGGTCAAAACACAGGCTGCAGGCTGCTGGGTCCCAGGTCAATAGCATCAGTCAGGGAGACATGGCAAGGAGGTTCTGCATCTCATGACCAAACGCACAGCTGCCCTCGGTCTCCACAGGGAAGTTCTGCTTTCTGTCCCAGGCAGTCTGACATTTTCATGCACACTCAAGCCCAGATAAGTCATAAGAACAAAGTGTAAGTTTTGGATATGGGCTCAAGATACATTTTCCTGTATAATTAACAGCACATACACATATATCCACACATGTACATGTATGTATGTGTGTGTGTGTATTAAATGCAGCCATGTGCTGTGTAATGGTATTTTAGTGAATGATGGACAGAATATATAACAATTGTAAGATTATGTACATCACATAAGGATGGCACTCACTGTCTTTATGAAACCACACTTTATGACTTTGGCAACAACAAAATTGCCTAATGACACATTTCTCAGAATATATCCTTGTTAATGGTATATGCCTAAAAATTAAACATATGTGTAATTAGCTTTACTCAACATTGACATTATTATTGCAGTAAATATTTTAAATTTTGCCTTGTGAAATTCTTGGCTAATTCTTTTCGTGTTGTTTTGTTTTTGTTTTTGAGAAAGAGTCTCATGTGTCCCGGGCTGACCTTGAACTTGCTTTGATGAGGATAGCCTTGAACTCTTGAACCTCCTGCCTCTGCTTCCTAAGTGCTGGGATTTTGAGAGATGCACTGTCACATCCAGTTTCTGTGGCACTAAGGACAAACTATGAGCTTCCTGCATCCTGGCCAAGCACTCTACTGTTGAGCTATGTCTCAAGCCCACAATGAAGAATTTTTTTGAGGTTTTTGGGAGTACAGTGTATCTTGTAGCCTAGACTGGCCTCGGTCTGTGTATGTAACCTAAGGAAGACCTTGAAGGATTCCAGGTTTGCATTGTCAAGCCCAGTTTCATGGGGTTCTGGACACTGAACCCCGGGCTTTGTGCATGCCAGGCAGGCACTCTCCTGACTGAGCTACATCCTCAGGCTTTTTGGTTAATTCTGATCAAACACCCTTGTGCAAGCACGTGCCTGTTTACTACTTGGATTGTTTGAGTCATACAGGGTGTTTTGCACATTGGAAGCTTTTCCTTGTCAAAATCTCCAACTGAAGAGATGGCTCAGTGGTTAAGGGCTCATACTTCTCTTTGGGACCCAAGTTCTGTTGCCAGCGCCACGTGGAGCAGCTCACAACTTCCGCTCCAGGAAACCTGCTGCCCTCTTTTGGCCTCTGAGGACAGCTGTATTCACATGCACACATGCACACAGACACACATGCTCACAAAGACACACATGCATGTATATAATTAAAATAAAAAATAAATCTTAAAAAATCTTTACAATAAGAAATTCCTGATCATCACCCTGCCTCACCCTGATCATTCCGCCCCCCCCCCCCCCGGCCCCCCTCACCTCAGTAACTGGTCCTCCAGACCTGATTTAGTCACAGTGAAGTTGATGATGGTGACTTTGATGCACACCTGGAAGAGAAGCATGGAGCACATGAGGGTCTGGGTGCAGCCCGGATAGCCAGGAGTGCTTTCCTTATCAGAGCACACCTTCCTGGTAGTTAGGAAGAGGTAGAACAGATCTGATTGTGCACAGCCTACCCACACACTCTAAGCACAGTGTAACTTTCCAAATTCAAACACCATTTTCCCTGCCAGCCGGAGAGGTGCGCTTTCTCCTCTGCCACGACAATGACAGGATCCTACAGGATGGCTTGAGGAGAGGCAAGCCAAAGAGGTATTAGAAGCAGCATTTTAGAATCAACAGCTTGAGTCTGAGTTCTAGAAGGTACTAGCTGTAGCTTCTAGGAGATGTAGGATGTTGGGCAAGCCCTCCACTTGTGTCAAACTTTTAACTGATAGTTAAAAGTTGTGATAATAGGGCTGGGGAGATGGCTCAGTGGTTAAGAGCCCTGACTGCTTTTGCAGAGGACTGGGGTTAGATTCCTAGCACCCACATGGAGGCTAACAACCATCTGTAACTCCAGTTCCAGGGGATCCAATGTCCTCTTATGACCTCTGAGGACATTATACTACATGGGTACACTTATATGTATGCAGGCCATACAGTCATACACATAAAATAAAAAGAATAAAATACTTTAAAAAGTTGTAATAATAATAAAGAATTCAAAGGCAAATGAAGGATTCACAAGACAAAAAATCACTTAGTTATAGTGACATGCATAATGTCTTTGTTAAAAATAATTTATTCTTATAAGCAAAAAGAGCTCTATATATTTTATTTCATCAGGACATCTTATAGGAAATTATTATACTACCATAATATTCTTTCGGGGGGTTACAGAAATGTGGTATTTTAACTATCATAATATTCTGACATCACTTGAGTAGACGAATGGCAAGTACAGCTTCTGGACTTCTGGCCAGTGATTCTCAAGTGTCACCAAGTCACCAGGGTTTTCAAATAGGTGATCATTTTATTTTATTTGACATGGATGTTTGCACAGCACCATGAGGCAGGGCCTCATTCTGGGGACTAACTGGGTGGAGACTTGAGTCCCATGAAAGGCAGGGGTGGTAAGATGGGGAACAGGGAGACTGGAAGAGACAGGTCACTGATCTCTGCAGGTGGGAATCCAGCAAGTTTCAGAGACAGAGTACACAGAACAATTCAGTTGGGTGGAAAGTTCAAGACTAGCAGCTCATACCTCAGGCAAGTAGTGGGGATTTGGCATTTTGGTTGTCATATAGAACCTGAAATTTTTGTCGTAATCAATGTCTGAGTCTCCAAGGCGGATGAGTAGTCGTCCACCGCTGAAAAAAGTTTGTTTTAAAAGAATAGGTTCGAGGGCTGGATCCAAAATTTCTTTGAGCTTAAAAAGGGAAACAAACCATACAAAAACAAAGGAGTTAAAATAGAGGTGGTCAACTTGTCAAAATTCCTTGAAGGGATGCAAACTTTGGTGTAAATGAGCATTCCCTGCTCCCTACCAGATCAGGATTATTAATGTCTTTACATTCCCTCTTTTTTTTTTTTTACATTCCCTCTTGACACTGCATGTTTTCTGATTTTCAAATCAATTGTCTAAGTGAACAAGAGCACACAAAGGGAATACATTTATTTAGAATAATCTTATACACTACTCATGTCTATGAGAAATAAGCTAAGAGAAGAAGGCTAGGTATATGAGTTCACTATAAAGTCATCCATCCCTCAGCCATCTCCAGACAAATGCAGGTGACCCCACTCCTCAGTGGTCACCAGAAAGGTTTGTTCATCTTGTGGTTATTCTATTTAGGGGTTAACCAACTCTATCCTATAGGCTGAATCTGGACCCCTGTAGCTTGTTTTCTTAAGTTGAGATTTTTAAAGACCATTTTAAGTGATAAACAGATGACTCCCTCTTTCTAAACCAGACCAAAACAAATATGTACTGAAACTATGTCAGGCTCCAAAACTTAAAATCTTTACTATTCGGCTCTTTATTAAAAAGTTTGTAGCCGGGCGTGGTGGTACACGCCTTTAATCCCAGCACTTGGGAGGCATAGGCAGGCAGATGTTTGTGAGTTCAAGGCCAGCCTGGTCTACATAGTGAGTTCCAGGACATCTGGGGCTACAGGGAGACCCTGTCTTGAAAAGGCCAAAAAAAAAAAAAAAAAAAAAAAGTTTGTGACTGCGGTTTCAGCCTCTTTAGAGTATAGACTGCCATTGTTGGACTACCCAGGCTGTATGTATCATGGAGAGCAGTACAGGAAGATCAAGACAGGATGTGTTGCTTACTGGACCATAGGAAGGGAAAACCCCAGTGTAGAGCACAAGGGCAGAACTGATGGTGGTTTGGGCTTGCCAAGGAGGAGACTTCAAACATGACATCTTTCAGCCCAATAAAGAAAAAAAATCATAAGCTGAAGATGCTAAAACCTATGATATATGTGGCATGCATATATGCACATTTTGGAGTGATGCATATTGGATGGAATAACAACAACAGAAAGACTGGGTCAAAGAACTGACTGAAACAGTGAACTTCTGCTCAAAACAGTAAACTTCTGCATTGAGAATTTTGAGAAAGACTAAGAAAAGGATGAAAAACATGTTTGGCAGAATGCATGAGCTCTGGTGGGGTGGGGGGGGAAGGGAGGGGGGCACAGGTTTGAGAATTTGTGTGAAATGCACAAAGCTTCAATAAAAAAAATAGGCTTTGTGGCCTCTCCACTATTCTGCCTGGTGATTATTTTATTTTTTCCTTCAAAGTCAATGTGATTGAGGGTTGGAGCTCAGACATGGTGACACAATGAAAGGGGTTCTGTCCACTGCTGTGAAAGAGGAAAGTCCTCCCTGGACCTCTCATGTCTCAAACTAAACCTGGGTTTAAGAGCATAGCTTAGGGCTAATATAACTATGCCAAAGACTTCTAGAGACTTTCCTCTCTCCTATGACTTCAAAGTTTAAGGAGGGCCTTGAGTCCATTCCAGCACCTTCTCTTGTTGGCCCAATCAAAGTTTGGCTGCATTGGGGCCCTGATGTTCTCTGTGGTTCAAGAGGGGACTTTGGTAATCACTGTGGATTTTTTAGGTAGTCAGGACTGCTAAGATAGTTAAACCTTTCAATGTCTCAGTTACTCCACCAGAAAAATGGGATGATAGTAACTATCCTGTAAGATGGAAATGAGAGTTAATGACTTAGTACACTGAGAAACAAATTTTGACTGGAGTGAACATCAAGGAATATGAGGGAATACCAATGTAATATTATTCCTTATTATTATTGCAGGGGTTGCAGCCAAGCTACTGGATCAACGGCATTTCTGAGTATCCTTTCTGTCAAAGCAGAGAAAAGTCTACATAGGACTAAACTGCTCACAGTGCATGCTTTTGTTTGTTTATTCACACATAAAAATAGAATGACAAATTAGGAGAAACAAAATGTGGTCAACAGCCAATCGCTTTGTATTCTTGGGTTTTGCACCTGCCCTGGTCTGGGAGGTCCCTGTTGCTGGATTTTTCCCATGGCTGAGCTCAGACTGCTTAAGTCCCAGCTTAAATCTCATCATCCCTAGCCCTCTGTCTAATTTGGATTTGTGCAGGTTAGTTTTTATTGCCAACTTGGCACAATCCAGAGTCACCTGGAAAGAAGGACTCTCCATTGAGGAATTACTTAGATCAGACTGACCTGGGGCACATCTGTGGGGCACTGTCTTGACTGCTGATTGATGTAGGAAGGCCCAACCTAGTATGGGCCATAAGATCTTTTGGCAGGTGGTCCTGTGCTGCATAAGAAAGCTAGCTAATGTCTATGGCCCTGTAATATAGCTTGACGTCTTGTAGGGCAATCCCCCCTGTACTGCATTTTTCACTCAGGGTTGCTTTAAATATTTGGGGTCTTTTGTTTTTCCATATGAATTTAAGGATTATTTTTTCCAAGTCTGTGAAGAAGGTCATGGGAATTTTGATTGGGATTTCACTGAATCTGTATATCAATTTGGGTAAAATGGACATTTTTACTACATTAATTTTCCCAATCCATGAGCATGGAAGGTCTTTACATCTTTTGATGTCATTTTCAATCTCCTTCTTCAGGGGTTTAAAATTTTTGTTGTAGAGGTCTTTGGTATCTTTGGTTAGGTTATTCCCAGGTAATTTATTATTTTTGAGGCTATTGTGAGTGGGAAGGTCTTCTTATAGTCCTTCTCCACTTGTTTATTGTTGGTGTAAAGAAATGCTACTGATTTTTCTAGGCTAATTTTGTAGCCTGCCACTTTACCAAAACTCTTAATCATTTCTAGAAGTTTTCTGGTGGAGTTTTTAGCATCCCTTAGATAAACTATCATATCATCTGCAAAAATGGATAGATTAACTTCTTTTCTGATTAGTACTCCTTTAATTTCCTTCTCTTGTCTTATTGCCCTAGCAAGTGTTTCAAGCACTCTGTTGAAGAGGAGTGGCAATAGGGGGCAACCTTACTGGGTTCCCATCTTTAAGGGAAATGGTTCTAATTTTTCTCCATTTAGGATGATGTTGGCAGTAGGTTTGCTATATATGGCTTTGATCATATTGAGGAATGTTCCCTTCAGTCCGATTCCCTCTAGGACTTTAAACGTGAAGGGATGGTGGATCTTGTCAAAGGCTTTTTCTATATCAATTGAGATGATCATGTGGTTTTTGTCTTTCAGTCCATTTGATATTTATTGATTTATTTATGTTGAAACATCCCTGCATCTCTGGTAAGAATCCAACTTGATCATGATGGATGATCTTTTTGATGTGGGTCTGTATGTGATTTGCAAGTATTTTATTGAGAATTTTTGCATCCAGGTTCATTAGTGAGATGGGTCTATAGCTTTCTTTTTTGCTTGTAGCTTTGCCTGGTTTTGGTATTAGAGTGATGCTCGCTTCATAGAAGGAGTTTGGGAGAATTCCGTCTGTATCCTTCTGAACAGTTTGAGTAGCAATGGTTGTAGGACTTCTTTAAGTGTTTTATAGAACTCTGCTGTGACAGAATGCACAATCTGGGGTGGAATGGGGGGAAATGAAAAGGGAATATGCCTAAACTGAATTGAAAAATTGTGTCTGAAATACACAAAACATCAATAAAAGCACAAAAACAATAATAATAATGAAAAAAGAAATCTGCCGTGAAACCCTCTGGACCTGGGCTTTTTTTAGTTGGGAAGTTTTTAATTACATCTTCAATTTCCTCAAATATTATGGGTCTGTTTAAACTGTCAATCTCTTCTTGGTTAAACTTTGTTGGTTCCTAGGATTTCAGATATTCATCGATTTCTCTTAGGTTTTCAAATTTAGTGGAGTATAGGTTTTTACCAGACTTCAAAATATATTACGGGGCCATAGTCATAAAGACAGCCTGGTACCAGCAAAAAAACAAAACAAAACAAAAAACAAAAAACAAAAAACAGAACCATTGACCAATGGAACAAAATTGAAGATCCAAACTTGAGCTCATACAATTTCAGCTACCTCATATTTGACAAAGGGTCAAAAAAAAAAATCCCTCAGTGGAGGAAGGATAGCACCTTCAGCAAATAGTGCTGGCAAAATTGGATCACCATTTGTAGAAGAACAAAATTAAACCTCTACCTCTCACCCTGTACAAAAATCAACTCCAAGTGGATCAAAGATCTCAACATCAAACCTGAAGATGATAGAAGAAAAAATTGGCAACAACCTACAAGACATAGGCATAGGACAAGACTTTCTAAATCAGACAGCAGTTGCACAGGAAATAAGGTCAACAGTTGACAAATGGGACTTCATCAAACTCAAAAGCTTCTGTACAGTGAAAGAAACAATCAAGGAAGTGAAGAAAAAACTCACAGAGTAGGAGAAAATCTTCACCAGTGATACATCTGACAGAGCATTAACGTCAAGAATATATAAACTATCCAAAACCAAAGAAGTAAGAAAACAAATGACCTACTCAAAAGATGGAGTAAGGAGCTGAACAGAGACTTCACCAGTGAGGAATTAAAGATGGCTAAGAAACATCTTAAGTAGTGTTCAAAATCATTAATAATTAAGGAAATGAAAATTAAAGCCACTCTCAAATATCATCTCACTCCAATATGACTAACTAAGATCAAGAAAACAAAAGATACCAAATGCTGGAGAGGTTGTGGGGAAATGGGAACACTCATCCACTGCTGGTGGAAATGTAAACTTGTACAACCATTATGGAAAGCAGTGTGGAGAACCCTTAAAAGACTCAAAATGAGCCTACCACTTGACCCAGTCATACCACTCCTGCATATGTTTGCAAAAGACTCATCCTACCACAAAGATACATGCACATCCATGTTTATTGCAGCTCTCTTTCCAATAGCAAAGAGCTGGAACCAACCCAAATGCACCTCAATGGACAAGTGGATGACAAAAATGTGGTACATCTACACAATGGAGTACTATTCAGTGGTAAAGAAAGATGACATCACGAACTTTGCAGGTAAATGGATGGAACTCAAAGCCATTATGCTAAGTGAAGTAACACAGTCCCAGAAAAACAAATGGTTTCCCTCATTTGTGGATGCTAACACCAAATCCCCAGATGAAAGCCAAGCTGAACAACATTATTGTTATATTTCTGTTTATCTGAAAGCCACCAAGTTATTATAATGTAAATCTCTCAATGGGCTCTAGAATCCACCCACCACTTATTTTTAGACTCTGTAATTACTGTATATGGGTGGAGAATATGCATCCATATTTTAGAGTAATTTAAAATTAATGGAGGAAAATGTGAATTCCAAAACATAAAAAAAAAAGAAAAGACTGAGACAAAGATGCCAGACAGTTATAGAAGAATGCATGATCTGGGGTGGGGTGTGGGGAAGGGAAAGGGAATATGCCTAAACCGAACTGAAAAAATGTTGTCTGAAATACACAAAACATTAATGAAAGCATTAAAAAAAAGAAAGCTAGCTAAGCACTAGCCAGTGAGTGAGCCAGCAAACAGTGTCCTCCATGGCTCCTGCCTCCAGGTTCCTTCTTTGACCTCCTACCCTGACTTCCCTCAGTGATAGACTGTGATCTGGAAATATAAGCCAAACCCCCCCCCCAGTAGTTTTGGTCAGAGTGTTTTATCACAGTAGCAGAATGAAAGTAGCGCAGGCTCCCCCCTCCTTCTACCGCTGATTCTTGCATCCCCTTGTTCCTGCAGGCTCTTACTCTAGGACCTACCCCCTTCCTTCCCCCTCCCCTCCTCATTTTTCCCTTTCTGTTTACTGTCATTGTTCCCAATTAGGCTGCATACTATGGAGGATGGGAACCTTATCTGTATTGCTCACCCTTTGTTCCAGTCTTGGAGTGATAAATCTCATAATGGAGCATCTTAAATCAACAATCTACTCTTCTGAGAATGTAGTTCAGAGGGTAGAGTGTTTGGTTTGCATGCACAAAGCCCTGAATTAAAGCCCAGTGCATAAACCAGTCATAATGGTACACACCTGTAATCCCAGCACTCAGAAGGAGAAGGCAAAAGGACTGGAAATCCAAGGTCCAGCCTATGTACATGTCTCATGTATACATGAAAGTGTGTCTCAAGAAATCATTCTTATTAGTCATCAATCTAGTTTTTATGCACATAGAAAATAATAGTAACACTCATTTGAATGCTTTGTGATGTGTGAAGTATATGTAGACAGGGTTCCTGCTGGCTTCACTGCTTTGATTCTCTAACCTTTAAGCCCACAGTGAGGCCTAAGAATGAGCAGTGTTAGAAAGTAGAGACTCTTTAAAAATACTTTATTGATTATTTTTATTTTCTGTGTATGAATGTATTGCCTGCATGTATGTAAGTGCACCCTTGTTGTTCACAGAGGTGAACAGGGCTTCAGATCCCCTGGAACTGGAGTTATAGACAGTTGTTAGCCATCATGTGGGTGCTGGGAATCAAACTCAGGTCTTCTGTGAGAGTAACCAGTACTCTTAAATGCAGAGCCATCTCTCCAGCCCAGAAAGCAGAGACTTTTAACTATAAAACAGTGGAGTGGAGACTCCTTCAACCAACAGATTCTTCTGCATCTGAGAATACACTGTTCAAGTAGCAACTGGCCTGACCCCTTTGAAGAAGGCCTTGACTGGTGTCCTTCCCATGTGCAGATGTGTCCTGTTGGCCTGGACAATGTTCCAGATATCTGACAATTGGGAACTAACATGAGGAAGGAAAGTGAAAATCGAACCTCTTCTAGTAAGACAGGTAATCCGAGTCGGATGGCATTTTCAAGTGTTCGTAAGAAGTTACTGTCTGTCAGCTTAATGATCTTTAAACCACTTTTGCTTTCCTTGTTCCGGATCCAGCGGTTCGCCTGTGTGAGAAAGTGCAGAGAAGGGCATTTGCTTATGGGTCCGACAAATGGCTAGGAAGTGGTAGTTTCCAGAATAAAATCAGAATTGTTGTTCAAGACATAAAAACAAAAACCGACATTGAAACAAACAAAAAAATCTTCTCTCCAATAAAAATCCCCTTTAAGTCAAGTGTTTGAGATTTCGGCCCCTTTCCTGTGATCCTGACCACCCTGACTGCTGTCAAGGTCTCGGGGGAAAAACCACTGGCTACATCAGGCTCAGACTAAGGCTCACAAGGACCACATCCCAGAGTGACTGACGCGCCTTGAGAAGACTTATGATCCCTTGAAAGTGAAACTAAAAAGGGACTTTTAATCCTGATGTTCTTCTCAAAGCCAGGCGTGGTGGTGCACACCTTTAATCCTAGCACTTGGGAGGCAGAGGCAGGTGGATCTCTGTGAGTTCAAGGCCAGCCTGGTCTACAGAGCGAGCTCTAGGCCAGCTGGGATTAAAGGGAGACCCTGTCTCCAAAATACCAAAAACCAAAGAAACAAAACAAACAAATAACAAATCCTGATGTTCTTCTCACTTCCTTTTTATTTTCCTTAACTCCTCACCAAGCCAGGCAGGTGACCCAGACCCTGACCAGAGCCCTCAATGGACAACGAAGATAGGTTCCTTCCTGTTTAACCTTTGTGACCTGCTCAAAGGTGACTGGGATCCACCTGAGGAACCAGATTTTCTGGAAAGCAACTCATGTGGCTGTGACGTGGGATGCCGGGCCCAACAACAGTGATGCCTAGCCTCTCACTCCTTTTATCTATGCCCATCAGGTAAATGGGAATATAATGACATGGAGGTGTACTATTGTCCACAGTGGGGTTGTGAAACTATGTGGGGGCTGGGGGTCAAGACCCAAGAGAAAGGTACTGATTTTATAACCTTCAAAAGATGGAAGGGGGGGCCAGGAAGGAACCCCATCAACTTAACTATACTGTCCAATGGCCCAAAGGAGATAAAGCCCAGTTGGTCCACAGGGAAAACTTGGGGCCTATGTCTCTACATGCCTGGGTATGACCTTGGGGTCCTTTTCACCATTCAGAGGTTTGAACCCCCAGTAAATCTCTCAATTCCTATAGGCCCCAACCAAGTCTTAAACCCCCTTGTGCTCCATAAAAATCCCACTCCTGTGCCTGGCCCTACAAACCTACCTCTTACTAACACAGGCGGGCTAATGGGATCAACTAGCCTGCTACTTTGCAAATAGGATCAACTAACTAGCACCTCCTCTGCAAACTGTAACCTCCATTTTCCAATTCCTTAACAAGTCCAACCCCAGCCTTGTCAAGGACTGTTGGCTTTGCCTGGATCTCAGACCACTTTATTACTGTACTGTTGCCCAAATAGGAGAGTTGGAGACACAGGTTAGAAACCTCTCTGCTTCTGATGCCCTCTGCCTGTGCCCCTGGGGCACTAAACCCCTACTAACACTGGGGGACCTTACCGGACAGGGAACTCACTTTACTGCCTCCAGCTGGCCCTCTGTTCCTGAACCTTATAAGACTTACCAAAATTCCACCATTTCTGTGCCCCCAGACTGCACCAAGTATTTGGTCCCTCCTAAGGGCATGTGGTTTGAATGTCTATCAGTCCTAACACCCTTAGCCCCCAGGTATTGGAGTCCCAGTCTGATTTTTGCATCCTGGTACATGTACTTCCCCAAGTTTACTATTACTCAGGGAGGATGGCAGAGAGTACCACATGCCCTCCACTCCTCAGAACCTGGCAGGAACTCATTACCACCTTGGTCCTAGTTCCCCTCCTAGTAGGGACTGGAATAGCCGGTTCCATAGGTTTAGGGACAGCCACCCTTGTAAAATCTGCCTCCAATTTAAAGAACTTTCTGCTCAGGTAGATAAAACACTGGGTGGACTCCACTGGTCATTCCAGTTCCTCTCAGATTCCCACACCTACTTAGCCTAGGTGGTTCTTCAGAACCAGAGGGGACTTGATTTACTTTTTCTCCAGGAGGGGCAGCCTGTGTATGGTCCTAGGAGAGCAGTGCTATTTTTATGTTAACAACTCTGGGGTCATTACAAAAATTTTAACCTTAGTAAAGCAACAGTTCCAGGAAAGGGTAAGAGCTAGAAAACCAAGTGTAACTGTTTGAATCATTGTTTTCCTTCGCCCCTGGTTGACTACCCTCCCCAGTGCCCTGGTGGGACCCCTACTTATCCTTCTGGTTGCTCTGACTTTTGGCCCATGGATCCTAAGTTCACTTGTCAGATTCATTAACCAGTGGGTAAATTCTATTAAAGTCATGGTCCTAAGGACCCAATATACCCGCCTCCCTAGCAGAGATCATTCCATCTTGGAAACACCAACTGTGGTTGACACTTACGAACTTCAAGGATTTGAAGACCTTACAACGAAAGGGGGAAATGAGATAGAAGATTATTGAGATAGAGGATTATAGTAACTCAGGGATTGTGTTCTCAGATACCATTAAGCCATTTTCCCTGAATCATTCTAGGAATGACTAGTTTGCTTGCTTTGTGCGCTTCCCCTTGATTGTTAACTTTACCTGTGGTGTTAAACTCCGATTGGCTGTTGTACTTATAAAAAGCCCTGTAACCCACGACTTGTGGCCACATTCCTCCTGAGTTGAGTGTTGGCCCAGCATTGTAATTAAATTAAACCCTGCTAATGGGGAATGGGTCTAGACTTGACTGAAATTTTGTATGAAATGCATAAAATTTCAATAAAAATTGGCTTAAAAAATTTAAACCCTCCTTTAAACTCCAAAAAAAAAAAATAAATAAAACAAAATAAAACAGGGGAGAAAAGAGGTGTCCAAGAAAGCTCAGACTTCTGGCATTCAGTTTTGCTTCTCCACTTACACAGGGACTTCCTCCTTTTCTAATCCTTACTTAGAATTCAGGAAAGCAGCTAGAAGGATGTGTGGATTCCAGGTCTATCATACCCTGACTGTCTTGATTCCTCTTGGGAAAAAAAAAGGGCTATAGGGCATGAATTTCTGGCCCCTGTACAAAATGGAAAGAAAGCAAACAGTCAATCTACTAAACAAACCAGTCAAAAATGAAGTTTGGAGAGTTCTTACATAGACCACATCTCCCTTCTCACAAAGTGGGACAGTTCTGTGGTTCTTTATCCACAGAATGAGGGACTCACTGCAGAAGGCTTCCAAGTGCCCAGTGTTTAAATTGCCATGATCTTAGACATGCGTTAACGTCTACTCTATCACAAATGTCTGTTACACACCTGATCTTGGGGATCAATCATCAAAGGCCACCTTCTCCCCTGAGTGACTAAGATGCCATTTTCCGTCGATATCAAGTCTCGGGGCAGCCCATCTGTGTTCCACTGCCGGATCTCATAGGGATCGCCCAGAATGTTAATGAGACTGAAGGCGGGGTCAATTGGGATCTCCAGGTACAGGCAGTCCTTGATCCAACATTCTATAAGCTGTATAAGGAGGAACACTAAGGAACACTCAAGAAGAGGGGGCACACAAGACATATTATGGAGGGTGAAGGATAAATGTCTCAGTGTGGAAAGTCCCAGACAAGTTGAGAAACCCCCAGATCCCCAACCCAATGATTGTGCCGTCTGGAAAAACATATGTGAGCCCTTACAGTCCCAAGCCCTCAAACCATAAAAAACCCCCACAAAACTATAGGAAAATACTTGGTCTTTCTTCCTAAGCCCCTTAAAAATCAAGATCAACTATGGTTCAGTGCCTCAGTTTCTCTCTGGAGAAACCGGTCCTTCATTGTTCTTAGTAAAGAACAATCTATTCTTGAGGTCAGTCTCATCTTTCATTTTCACTTTGCCCTGATCAATCTGGATTTTTTGAGGATGGCAGTCATGCACAATACAGGACTCTCTGCTCTCAGATGGCACCATTGCCCTAGTGAAGACCATGGCTGAACCAGAGGATCCCTGAGTTCTTTGGGGGCCTAGGTGACTTCTAGACCAGGTTCTACAATACAAGGTTGAAGGCCAATATTTTTATGAAGTCATTTCATAAAAATAACTAAGCAATTCTTCTTGGTAATTTAGTTCTCTTGGAAGGTGCATGTAGTAGAGAAAATTTATGGTCTGCTAAGTGAGAAACTATATTTTAAAATATAAGCCATAGAAACCAGAGGCTAGAAAGATGGCTCAGTAGTTATGAGCACTTCCTGTTCTTGCAGAGGACCTAGGTTTGATTTCCAGTCCCCACACCAGGTAGCTCACGACTGCCTGTGATTCCAATTCCAGGGAATTCAACACCCTCTCCTGGCCTCTGTGAGCACCTACATGCATGTTATGCATGTACCCACACACAGATACAGACACATAAAATAGGTTAAGAAATTAAACCCTAGAAACCACAGATTCACCCATTGTCTTGCTCCTTCCCATCCTGCCAGCTCTCTGTGCCTGTCCCATCCCTTCAGGACACGTCATCACTGGTGACAGAACAACATGTGAAGGCAAGGACCTCACTATCTCTTTTTTGCTCCCCAGGTTCTTGTGTTGTTTGAATGACAAGTAGCTTTCTAATGTAGGAGAAGGAAAGGGAGAATCATGTCAAAGGAAGCCTAGGCAAGGCTGTCACTGGCCAGGGTAGAGACGGAGGCTGTAGAATAAGCATGTATTTTGGACCTAGTGAACCACCATAGTGGAGAACCTCCATGTGAATGGAGGAAAAGAAATCTCCCGCACCACAGCTGCCCAATTTCATTTGTCTACACAAAGTGGGCTTACTCACCAATGACCGATACTGGGCTGTGAAAGCCCCATAATAAGCCACACAAGCCGCTGCTATGAATACATTCCCAATGATGTTCGATATCTCTTCTTGGAATTTCTCTATGCTTTCTTCCCATCGAACCTGCTCATCTCCTAATGCAGCCGTCAGCTTTTCAGCACGTGACAAGCGTGCTTTGGTCAGGGACATATTCTTTGCTAGAAAATTTTGAGAATGTTGGATGCCATTATTTAGTATTTTCTCAAATTATTAAAAGTTGATCAATTTGTTTTGGTTTTCAGAAGAGCTAGTGCTATTTGGTGAATGATGTCAGTTCACCTCTATGAAATCTGACACCAATTTGACATCAGTTTACATTTCAGAGCCAGGTATAGGTTGGCCTCTTCCAAACCACGAACCTCTTGTGATCTTCTTACAAGCTTTTTCACATGTTGGATATTGAACATATGTAATATCTGTAGTTCTTTCCATCTAATACTAGAAGGCTTATGAAAGATGGCCAATGGTAAAAACATCTCATGTGCTAAATTAAAGCTCCGATCCAACTGCTTGATAATTCTTCCTACTTTGAAAACTGGGCCTTTCCTGTCCAAAGTAAAATTGATAGTTGCTTACCCAGACTTTCTTTCTCATTCACACCTCTCTCATATTCATCTTGTAAGGTCTTTATCTGATCTTCCACTTGTTTTAGTAATGCCTGCTTTTCTCTCAGGGTAGCCATTGTAATATCAAGTTCAGCCTAATAAAAGCAAGAAAACAAATAGGCTCTAACAGAGGTTGAATTTGCCTATTTAATATTGATTTCAATATATATTCTTTGTCACTTTTACATGTTCAAAATACTTCAGATGTAACTTGGGCTAGAAATGTAGTTTGGTTGGCAGGGTGCATGTCTAATATGGGGAACCCTGGGTTTGAGTCCTTGCATTGCATAAAAAAGGGCATGGTGGTGCCTGGGTTGGATAAAGGTTGCTGCTGGGCCACAGGAGAGAGCTGGGGTGCAGTACAGGCTGGCGAGCAGGCAGGCCAGTCGGGAGCAGAGAACCCTGGGAAGTGAGGCATGCAGGCTCTAGCCTGGGTTAGACAGAGGTTGCTGCTGGGCTATGGCAGAGAGCTGGCTAAGTGAACAACCCACCCCCCACCAACTATAACTCTGGACAGAGGTTCCAATAAGTCCTACAACCAACCCAGTAGAACTGGGTGGCAGCAGAGGGCCTACAATGCTCAGAAGGTGTCATTTGGGCTGTTACCCACCTAGTTCTTGTGAAACAGAAAGGGAAGAGTGAACTAAACCTTCCAATATATAAACAAAATTGAAAACCCAAAACCTAAGCAAGTCAACACTCCATAAATAAGGAGACTACAATGAAGGTACCTGAAGGAACAGGGAAAGCAATCCTTCGACAGAGTGAAGAGACACTAGAGATTCGCACCAGAATATAGGCAAAAAGTAAATGACATGCCAAAAGCACAATGAAAAAACAATATGGGAAAAGCCCAGAATAACCCCACATCAAACTCTACAGAGCCTGTGGAGGACCCCTTCAATGTGATCTCTGTAGATATAGCCCAGGATACAGATTATAAATTAACAATCACCGATATATTCAAAGAAATTATAGAACTAAGAAGAAAGAATTAAAAACTCAGAAAGGTCCTAAAGGAGATAATGAGAAACTCCAGAAGGAAGTGGAAACACAGAAAAGAATCCATACTGAAATGAAAATGGAAACCAACGAGTGAAACAAGGAGCTAAAAGAAAAGATTGAGAAGCTCCAAAAGGACGTAGAAATAATAAAGAAAACACAAGATGAAATAAAAAGGAAATCAAACACTCATCCAATCAACAGGAAAGAATGGGAAAAAGCCACAGAAGCAGAATGGAGGAAGCAGAAAAAAAGAATATCAGACCTAGAGGATAACACAGAACAATTAAAAAGCTTAAGTAAAGATTACAAAAAGTTTAAAAATACACAATGGAATAACCAGGAAATGTGGGACATGATGAAAAGATCAAACCTCTGCATCATAGGGATAGAGGAAGGAGAAGAATCCCAAGAAAATGGTATTGATCAGATCGTCAACAGAATAATAGTTGAAATTTTCCCCAAACTAAAAAAAGACAAACCCATACAAATACAAGATGCACATAGAACACCAAATAGACTGGACCAGAGAAGAAACTCCCCTCGCCATATCATAGTTAAAACATTAGATGCCCAAAATAAAGACAAAATTCTGAAAACCACAAAAGAAAAACAACAAATTACATATAAGGGGAAATCTATCAGAATTAAAGCTGACTTTTCAGCACAAACTATGAAAGCAAGAAGAACGTGGACCAAAGCATTCCCAGTGCTAAATGACTATCAATGCCAACCTAGGTTACTATACCCAGCAAAAATGTCAATTCTAGTTGAAGGAAAGAGAAAACTCTTCCATGATGTAAACAAGATGAAAGAATACATGTCCAGAAAACCAACCCTTCAGAGAATACTTGAAGCAATTCAAAGGACAGAGGAGGAGAGCAACTACCCCCAGACACCTTGAAACATAAATTAATAAAAGCAGAATTGCAGAAGTAGAAACCTAGACTAAAACAGCAAATGGATAATGAGGTGAAAGGAAGCAACACACATCTCTCAATTATCACCTTACATATTAATGGACTAAACTCCCCAGTCAAAAGGCATAGACTGGTAGGATGGATTAGGAAACATAATCTGTCTATATGCCACCTACAAGAAACCCATCTCACCCTTAAGGATAGGCACCAACTTAAAGTGAAAGGATGGAAAAAATATTTCAAGCAAACGGTACCAAAAAGAAAGCAGGAGTTGTTATTTTAATATCAGATAAAATAGACTTAAAAGTAGAAGCAATTAGAAGAGACAAAGAGGGCCATTACATTCTTATCAAAGGGAAAATTAACCATGAAGACTTCACAATCATTAATATATATGCACCAAACTCCGGTGTACCAATCTTTATAAATACAACTCTACAGGCCAATAAGGCACAGATTAACCCCAGCACACTCATAGTAGGGGACTTCAATACCCTACTCAGTCCTTTGGACAGATCAACCAGGCAAAGAATAAACAGAGAGACATCTGAACTGAACAATACAATACAGCAAATGGAACTCACAGACATCTTCTGAATATTCCACCCAAACACCAGAGAATATACTTTCTACTCAGCACCCCATGGAACATTCTCCAAAGTTGGCCACATACTTGGACACAGATAAAACCTTGACAAATACAAAAAATTGAAATAACTTCATGCAATCTATCAGACCATAGTGCAATAAAGCTCAATATCAACACCACAACAAGCCCTGCTACCTACAGGACCACATGGAGACTAAACAACACACTCCTGAATAACAAATGGGTCAAGGAGGAAATAAAGAAAGAGATAAAGGCATTTCTGGAACTAAATGACAATGACAGTACAACAGAACAAAACCTATGGGACACTTTAAAAGCAGTCCTAAGAGGGAAGTTTATATCCCTGGGTGCCCACATTAAAAAAATAGAAAGAGCACAAATAAATGAGCTAACACTGCAGCTGAAAACACTTGAAAGACAACAGCAAATGAACCCTAAATGCAACAGACAGGAAGAAATAACAAAAATCAGAGCAGAAATCAATGAAATAGAAACAAAGAAAACAATACAAAAAATCAATAAATCCAAAAGTTGTTTCTTTAAGAGAATAAACAAGATAGACAGACCTCTAGCCCAGTTAACCAAAAGAAAGAAAGAGCAACTCCAAATCAATAGAATTCATGATGAAAGGGGAAATATCACAACAGACAATGAAAAGATCCAGACAATCATATGGGAGTACTTCAAAAACCTATACTCTACCAAATTTGAAAACCTAAGAGAAAAGGATGAATATCTGCAATCCAGGGAATCACCAAAGCTAAACAAAGAAGAGACTGACAGCTTAAACAGAACCATAATATATGAAGAAGTTGAAAATGTAATAAGAGATCTCCCAACCAAAAAAAGCCCAGGCCCAGATGGTTTCACAGCAGAATTCTATAAAATATTTAAATAGGACTTACAACAATTATTACTCAAACTGTTCAGAAAGATACAAGCAGAGGGAAATCTCCCCAATTCCTTCTATGAAGCCAGCATCACTCTAATACCAAAACCAGGCAAGGATGCAACCAAAAAAGAGAACTACAGATCCATCTCATTAATGAACTCAGATGCAAAAATCCTCAACAAAATACTTGCAAACTGTATACAGACCCACATAAAAAAGATCATCCACCATGATCAAGGTGGATTCATACCAGAAATGCAAGGATGGTTCAACATACGAAAATCAGTAAATATCATAAAACACATAAATGGACTGAAGGACAAAAACCACACGATCATCTCAATTGATGTAGAACAAGCCTTCAACAAAGTACAGTATCCCTTCATGATTAAAGTACTAGAGGGAATTGGACTGGAAGGATCATTCCTCGACATAACCAAAGCCATATACAAGAAACCCACAGCCAGCATCATCCTAAATGGAGAAAAGTTAGAAGGATTCCCCATAAAGGTAGGAACCTGGAAAGGATGCCCCTTGTCACCACTCCTCTTCAATATAGTGTTTGAAACCCTGGCTAGGGCAATAAAGGCAAGAAAAGTAAATCAAAGGAATATTGATTGGAAAAGAGGAAGTAAAACTATCCCTCTTTGCAGAGGATATGATAGTTTACCTAAGGGATGCTAAAAACTCTACCAGAAAACTCCTAGAAACGATTAGGAGTTTCAGTAAAGTGGCAGGTTACAAAATTAACCTAGAAAAATCAGTAGCCTTGCTTTACACCAACAACAAGCAACTGAAGAAGGAATACAAGGAGACCTTCCCAATCACAATAGCCTCAAAAACAATAAAATACCTAAGAATAAACCTAACCAAAGACACCAAAGATCTCTACAACAAAAATTATAAACTTCTGAAGAAGGAGATTGGAGAAGACATCAGAAGATGGAAAGACCTCCCATGCTCATGGATTAGAAAAATTACTATAGTAAAAATGTCCATTCTACCCAAATTAATATATCAATTCAATGCAATTCCAATTCAAATCCCCAGGACATTCTTCACAGGCTTGGTAAAAAATTCTTAAATTCATATGGAACAACAAAAAAACCCCGAATAGCCAAAGCAACCCTGAGTGAAAACAGCAATACAGGGGGAATTTCTATACCAGACATCAAACTATACTACAGGGCTATAGTCATAAAAACAGCCTGGTACTGTCAGAAAAACAGTCCTGTAGACCGATGGAACAAAATTGAAGATCCAAACTTGAGCACATACAATTTCAGCCACCTTATTTTTGACAAGGGGGCCAAAAAGACTCAATGGAGGCAAGACAGGATCTTCAGCAAATGGTGCTGGCAAAACTGGATCATCACTTGTAGAAGAATAAAATTAAACCCCTACCTCTCACCCTGCACAAAAATCAAGTCCAAATGGATCAAAGACCTCAGTTTGAAACCCCAAACCCTGAAGGTGTTAGATGAAAAAGTTGGCAGCAACTTACAAGACATAGGTGTAGGAAGAGACTTTCTAAATCAGACAGCAGCTGTGCAGGAAATAAGATCAACAATTGACAAGGGGGACCTTATAAAACTCAAAAGTTTTTGTACAGCAAAAGAAACAATAAGGGAAATGAAGAGAAAACCTACAGAGTGGGAGGAAACCTTCACTGCTGATTCATCTGACAGAGCATTAACTTCCAGAATATATAAATTACTCAAAAAACAAAGGAGTAAGAAAACAAATGACTCACTCAAAAGATGGAGTAAAGAGCTGAGCAGAGAATTCACAAGTGAGGAAATGGAGATGGCTGAGAAACATCTTAAAAAGTGTTCAACGTCGTTAATAATTAAGGAAATGCAAATTAAAACCACTTTAAGATATCATCTCATCTCGATAAGGCTGGCTAGGATCAAGAAAACAAATGATACCAAATGCTGGAGAGGGTGTGGGGAAAGAGGAACACTCATCCCCTGCTGGTGGGAATGCAAACTTGTACAATTTTTTCATTAATTTTCCAACATGTAATTGCTATAAAATTATTTTCTGAATAAGAAAAAAAAAAAAGACTGGCAGCAAAAACAAAAACAAAAACAAAACAAAACCCAAAGCCAAAATAAAAACAAGAATAAATAAATCATAAAATAAATCATCAATCAATCAATCAAATAAATCACAAAAAGAATAGAGAAACGTGTAATAGTTACTATAATGGATTATGATTTTTACATGATGAAATAAATAGAATATTTATGCATGCTAAAGACTAAGTTTTCCTAACTAGCTGTCCACGTGAGTTGCTTATCAACTATGGTCACAGGCCACAGATAACTGGCTACTTATTTAGAAAACATTAATTATATATAATGGGTTTCATTAGGACATTTCCATACATGTATATAAAGTATATCTGCCACATTCATCTTCCATTACAATTCTTGTCGTCTCTTACTTCCTCTGATCTCCTTCTTCCTCCTAACTAGTCTCCTGTCTACTTTCATGTCTTTTATTTTTAATGACCTAATGTGTTTCAGCAGGGTCACCTACAGAGACATGGGTATCTTACTAGCAGATACAGGACTCGTAAGCAGCAAATGAAACCAGCAGCTCTTAACCGCTGCTTTTTGGGTACAGTTTGGAGGACTTTTTTCTCCTCCTCCTCCTCCTCATCCCTCCTCCTCCTCCTCCTCCTCCTCCTTCTCCTCCTCCTCCTCCTCTTCCTCCTCCTCCTCCTCCTCTTTCTTCTCCTCTTCCTTTTTCTCCTTCTCCTCCTCCTCCTCCTCTTCCTCTTTCCTTCCTTCCTCTTACTCCTCCTTCCTCTTTCCTCCTCTTCCTCCCTCCTCCATCCTTCTCCCCCTCCTCTTCCCCTCTTTCTTCTTCACTGTGCTTGGGGCTTAGCTCAGGGCCTTGTGTAGTTGGCAGTATTCTCACTGAATCACACCCCTAGCCTCTAAGAACATTTTTCATATTTGGTAATAATAGAAAAGAAAATCAATAGAAGATCACATTGCGGGGTGATACCTGTGTGAAATCTGAATGACAGTGCCTATTATGAAGTTATGCTGGCACAAGCTAATTCATGCGTGCATTGCTTGGGTGTTGGTTCATTGTGTGGAGTCACCTCAGATCTATAGTAGAATTTACTATCTGGATATTTATAGATAAGTTTTGCTTATCTCTGCTCCACACCCACAGCCCACTTAGTAATCTGCTCCACTACAGGCTCATTCTTTGCTCTTGGGGAGATGAAGAACTCTGATTGTAGGTTAGGTAGTCCCAACATCCAAGATGACACTAGGTGAGAAACACAAGTGACCACCAGGCAATTCAAAGGCACCATAGAAATAGTTTTCTCCATTTTTTTCTGATGAATATATTAAGGAAATGAATCTAGTCAAGACTTAATTTCCTTTCTTGCTAAGAGAAAGTGTGAGTGATGAGTGGCTAAGACCTTCCAGCCACAAAGAATCCAATGTTGATAACGCACCTGGGCAGCGCGGAGCTTCTGTCTCTTTGGCTCAACCTCTTTGACCACCCGAGCATATAGATCCATGGCTCGAACCCACATGCACATGGATTTACAGGCTTTGGACACTTTCTCCACCTTTTCAGGGACAAAGTCAGGATTGTTGATATACTTCTGAAGCTTTGCCAGTATCTGAGGCTTTATGTTTTCCTTATCATATTCTAACAATCGTCGTAGGAAGTTAGAGTCACCAAGAAATTGCTTTGCTGTTGTCCAGTCAGGCCTGAAAGACAGGGTACGTCGACAGCACTTTAGTCAAGGAATGTAAGAATGCAGGAGATGAGTTCCACAAGAACATTACAGTACAATCATGGCAGGTGGAAAGTTCAACCTCAGCACTACACACACAATATATGGGGGGAGAGAAAGGTCATTAAATGGTTACATTTTCACAGCCCAGATTTGGTAGAGAATGGATTATAGAATAATAGAGTTTTAGAAATGTAAGCCACAGAAACAATAGTTTTTCTAAAAAAAGATTTGCTTTATTCTGTTATTAATTAGATGTATATAGGAGTGTCTGTGTGGTCAGAAGAGGGTTTTGGTTCCCCAGGAGTTGGACTTACAGGTAGGTGGCTGTGAGTTACCTGGCAGAGGTGCTAGGGACCAAAGTTAGGTTTTCTGGAAGAGCCACAAGCACCCTTGGCCACTGAGTCATCTCTCCAGCCCTGAAACCATAGCTTTTATTTCAAAAACACCTTAGATACTCATGTATTGTCTCTTTTGGACTAGCTTTGACCTTTAAACTCTCTTGCCAGGATGCTTCAAAAATCATCTTCTGACTAGGCTTTACAGCTAGTTCAACCACACTTTTAAAATGTAAGACACTGGCCAGGTGTGGTGGCGCATGACTTTAATCCTAGCACTTGGGAGGCAGAGGCTGGCAGATCTCTGAGAGTTCAAGGCCAGCCTGGTCTACAGAGTGAGTTCCAGGACAGCTGGGGCTACAGGGATCCCCGTCTCAAAAAGACCAAAAAAATTGTAAGATATTATGGAAACAATATATTAAAAACATTTGTTTTATTTTATTTTTAATTATGTGTATGATGTCTGGAAATGTATACCTGTTCATTATGATACATATGTTTTTAGTATAAAAGAATTGTACAGTTGGAGAAAATTTGTCAACTGCATGTTATTAAGAAAATATGTCAAACCCCTTGGCATAGTGTATACACGTTCTTGTTTTTCTGTGATGAAATCCATTCTGTTCAGAGAGTGTCATTGGTCTCATGCTCTCTCTTGGGTCCTGCTCTCCAGCTGAGCGTCAGTCCTAAAGATGCCCACTCACATCTGACCTCGAACTGCCTGCCTCCCATACACAAAGGGATTTACATCTTTTACCATTTAGTACAAAATAGATATTGAATTAAATGTTTGTTGAATAAACATATAGGAAAATATGAACATAGAAAGCATTAAGGAAAATCCCACCAGAAATTCCAAATGACTCACTTAACATTTAGGAGGATAGAAATTGCTTCCATTACAGTCATGACCAAATCAGGTGGCTTTGTAAAAACCCTGATTTCAGAGATATCTGCTTTATCTAAGGAATCCAGCGCTTTGTTGGCAGCTTCAAGGGCAGGTAGTGCTTCTTCGAGGTCTCTTTGAGCATCATCAGCTATTGCTTGGGTCTCTTCTGCCTTCACTTTAGCTGTAGCTTCATCTTCTTGGACAACATTACGGACCTAATTATAGAAACAAAACTGCTTAATGGGTCTCGTTATAGGTTGATCATTTTTAATCAAACCTGAAAGGGTTAGAGCACCTAGAAGTGGACATTTCACAATGGACCTCCTGTGACAGGCCACAGTCAGAATGCAGGCACACTCAAAATACTTTCTCAGATTACCATCAGATGATATATACAAAGAGCATATGAAACAAATGAATTTTGTGTTAGGTTTGAGTCCCATGTCCAAAACATCTCCTATGTGTGCAAACATTCCCAATCTGGAAAATTCCAAATCCAAAACAATTATGAGATGAGGGACATTAGGCCTGTGTTTGAATTTCAGTTTTAAAACAAACTTAGATGCTGCTGGAGAGATGGCTCAGAGGTTAAGAGCACTGGCTGCTCTTGAAGAAGATCTGGGTTTGGTTCCCAGCACCCACATGGTGGCTAACGACCATCTGTAACTCCAGTACCATGGGACCTGACACCTTCTCCTGTTCTTTGTGGGCACTGTACACATAGGTGCACTTACATACATGCAGCCAAGACTCTCGTACACATAAAATAAAAATAATAAATATTAAAAAAACAAGCAAATTGTTAGCCGAATGAAGAAGCCTTCTCTCCACACCATTGGGTGGTACTGTGGTATACCTGATCAGCATTTTCTTGGTCCACCACTAGTTTTTCCATCAGGATTTCAACATCTTGTGATTTCTGTAGTAGCACAGGTTCTAAAGCAGAAAGATCTAATTTCATTTTATCTACTAATACATTGGTTTCTAATAGCTTGGTGAGACCGTTCTTCACTCGATCTCGTGCCTAAAGGAAACAAAAGTTTCTATTATAACAGAGTAATGATAAGCTAGTAGTTACTGTCCTTCATTATTCATATTAGAGGTTTACACCTACAGTATTAGCAAACTGATTCATTACACTTCAAGTTGTAACCCCAGTGTAAGTAGGGGAACCTTCAGGTAATGGAACTCTAGGCCTTGCCGTTGCCCGTGTGTGTGGATCCAAGCTTTCTGGCCACAGCTGTGGATTGTCTCTGAACTATTTTGGTCACTGAGGGAAGTGACCGAATGTGTGAGTGACAACTTCAGACAGTACTCCCTGAAAGCCTCAGTTCTGGGAGCTTGTCCACTCAGGGTGGCTCAAGAGCATTGGAAGCTCAGGGATCCAGGGTTCTGGCATTGAGCTCTGGTTGTTGGATCTGACCCCTATGCCCTAGGAGTAAAAACCCTTCTCTAGAACCACAGGGGGTGGTATGTAGTAGACGAGGCCCCTCCGGAAGAAGAAAGAGGAGCTATTGTTTGAAGCTGAGTCACAGAGATCATTTCAAATTGATAGAATTCAAAGCATCTGTCATATTATTTTACAAGTCATTCATTTTGCAAGGCAGAAATCCTCCAAAAAGCATTCTGATGTCTAAATAGCAAGTGCTTCCATCTTTATTGTGTTTAAAATGTTGGAATTTTGGGTCCAGTCAATAGCTTAATGGCGGCTGCCACTTCCTGATGCTTCCTGTGTCAGGTCAGAGTTTAAGCCTTTCATGAACAGTGTCCTATTTAAATTCCATAACAGTCCAAGTAGGAGCTACAGGTGTTTCTAAAGCTTATTTTCTAATTGTTGAAATTTTTATATTTTCCTTTTTGTTTTTATGAAAGAGGGTATCATGTAGCCCAGGCTGGCCTCAAACTCACTATGTAACCAAGGATAACGTTGAACTCTGGGTCCTCTTGTCTTCATAGCCCAAGTGCTGGGATTCCAGACCTATGTCAGTATGCCCAGTTAAAAGCTTATTTCTACATAAACTTACACAACTTCCATGGTGGGCTCAAAGTTGTGACTAAAAGAGCAGAACTTCTGGTACATGTATACTGTGTGACACTAAAGCTCTTGGTCTTAGTGGGAACCAGCTGCCCATGTTAGAGCATTCAAAGTCATCTCTACTGCTCAACAGAAAGCTTCCTCCCGTGTTAACCCTGCTGAGATGGTGAGCGCTCTCCTTCACTTTGATCCCATTGTATTATCCTTCTTCTACTGAATTAACAATATTCTTGTCAATGAGAGTAGGAAAATACAAATATGCAGGAAGTGAGGGAAGGCCTTGCACTAAGAGAATGAGACTCCCCCATCCCTATCATTAAGAGCACAGGTCAATTTGAAGAGGGCCCTGAACGTTTTTGGAGACTTAACTCAGTAGTTGAGTACTTGCCAAGTATTTTTACTCACTCCTCAAAGTCTTAGATTTAAGCCCAAAACAAATTCTTTTCATTGAGGAGACTGAGCTTACGTTGATGAGCTGCTTCTTTTTCTCGGTGAGCATGCTCAGGTAGAGATTGATAAGCTCCAGGTAGGAGGTGGGTGTGGTGTAGTAGTGCCTGCGGAGCTCGGCATAGTACCGTTCTGCCATCTGGGAGACGCTGAGATGCACGTTCACACACATGAGGGAAAGCTTTCCCTTCAGCTCTTCATTCCCAGTGTCCACAGATGAGAAAAACGTCTTTGACACAGACAGAAGTGCTTCTCTGGGCCACTGTAAATAAAAAGGCAAAATACCTGTGGGTCATTTCTACAACATGTGGTTTAGCAATTAAACAGCTGTAGGCGCTGGGACGCCCTTTCACCTAGTAAACTTAATCCTGCATCTTGGCCTTCATGTATAGAAGCTCTGTCTCTGACAGCGGGATTGCAATCTGTATTTGCTGACCAGTTTGCCTCCAGAATGGTCAGGCACAAATAAGTTGTTCAATTAATATTGGCTGGTTGGATGAAGCTATCACTGGAATTCCCTGCATATACAAGAGCTTGTTGCCTTCGGTTGCAAACGGCTGTGAGGATGGGTCCATCAGTGTAACCAGTGCCCTGCACCTACTCAACTCCTTTTTGCCTCTCCTGTTTCTTCAGGCTCACAGAGATCACCACACTTGCCTGGACCTTAGACAAATCCACCTTTTTGCTACTCTGTTCTGCAGCAGAGAAACACAGCTGGCCTCACTATTTTGCTTGCTTTTTTGAGACAAGGTCTTTTACTCTGTAGCCTAGGCTGGGTTTGAACACACAGTGGGGAGTACAAGCATCAGCCCCTACGCCTGGCTCGCTTCGCTTTCAATTCATGACAACTAGCCACTTGGTGCAGCCCAGAAATGCCTCTACGTTTTCTAATACACCAATTTTGTAGTCTCGTGGTATTTCAGTCATGCTCCCTCTCCTCTTACTATCATCAGATGGCTCTGCCTCCCATGTCACTAAAAGGCAAGAAGAACTTCAGCGGGCTCTTACAACCCTCACTCTGGACATGCTCACCTGCACCTGTGTCCCTCCCTGTCCAGGTCTGCCTGTTCAGTGATGAACACATCCTGTACTTCACTGCTTATTCACTTATTCAATGACATTGGTACCACAAGGCTTAATGTCACACAGTGCATCAATAGCTTTCTCTTTTTGGGTCATTTTTTATCAACACACACACATACATACACACACACACACACAGGGCCCAAATTTTCATTCAAAAATATTTCTTCTGGATCACTTAGACGGCTCACTGAGCAAAGGCACCTAATTCTAAGCCTGATGCCCTGAGTCTGATACTTGAGATGCACAGGGTAGAAGGAGAGAACTGAGGTGACACTCGTAGTTCATCTGACCTCCAAGACATGGCATGTCATGTATCCCAGTACACAGATAAATGGAATAAAGCATTTCTCTTTTCCTGACCCGGTACACCTAACTCCTACCCCTGTCTTTATGGTTTTGGATAAAGGTTTCAGATAAAACTTCGTGAAATTGTTGGCTGTAGCCACTGTCTCACTGTCTCGCTGTCCTGCTGTCCCACTGTTCCACTCTCCCACTGTCCCACTGTCTCACATTCCCACTGTCCCACTGTCGCACTGTCCCACTGTCCCATTGTCCCACTGTCCCACTGTCTCACTGTTCCACTGTCCCACGGTCTCACTGTCCCACTGTCCCACTGTCCCATTGTCTCACTGTCCCACTGTCTCACTGTCCCACTGTCCCACTGTCTCACTGTCTCACTGTCCCACTGTCCCACTGTCTCACTGTCTCATTGTCCCACTGTCTCACTGTCCCACTGTCCCACAGTCCCACTGTCCCACTGTCCCACTGTCTCCCTGTCCCACTGTCCCACTATCTCACTGTCTCACTGTCCCACTGTCCCACTGTCTCACTGTCCCACTGTCCCACTGTCTCACTGTCCCACTGTCCCACTGTCTCACTGTCTCACTGTCCCACTGTCCCACTGTCTCACTGTCCCACTGTCCCACTGTCTCACTGTCCCACTGTCCCACTGTCTCACTGTCCCACTGTCCCACTGTCTCACTGTCCCACTGTCCCACTGTCTCACTGTCCCACTGTCCCACTGTCTCACTGTCCCACTGTCCCACTGTCTCACTGTCCCACTGTCTCACTGTCTCACTGTCCCACTGTCTCACTGTCTCACTGTCCCACTGTCCCACTGTCCCACTGTCTCACTGTCCCACTGTCCCACTGTCTCACTGTCCCACTGTCTCACTGTCTCACTGTCCCACTGTCCCACTGTCTCACTGTCCCACTGTCCCACTGTCTCACTGTCCCACTGTCTCACTGTCTCACTGTCCCACTGTCCCACTGTCTCACTGTCCCACTGTCCCACTGTCTCACTGTCCCACTGTCTCACTGTCTCACTGTCCCACTGTCCCACTGTCTCACTGTCCCACTGTCCCACTGTCTCACTGTCCCACTGTCTCACTGTCTCACTGTCCCACTGTCCCACTGTCTCACTGTCCCACTGTCCCACTGTCTCACTGTCCCACTGTCTCACTGTCTCACTGTCCCACTGTCCCACTGTCTCACTGTCCCACTGTCCCACTGTCTCACTGTCCCACTGTCTCACTGTCTCACTGTCCCACTGTCCCACTGTCTCACTGTCCCACTGTCCCACTGTCTCACTGTCCCACTGTCTCACTGTCTCACTGTCCCACTGTCCCACTGTCTCACTGTCCCACTGTCCCACTGTCTCACTGTCCCACTGTCTCACTGTCTCACTGTCCCACTGTCCCACTGTCTCACTGTCCCACTGTCCCACTGTCTCACTGTCCCACTGTCTCACTGTCTCACTGTCCCACTGTCCCACTGTCTCACTGTCCCACTGTCCCACTGTCTCACTGTCCCACTGTCTCACTGTCTCACTGTCCCACTGTCCCACTGTCTCACTGTCCCACTGTCCCACTGTCTCACTGTCCCACTGTCTCACTGTCTCACTGTCCCTCTGTCTCACTGTCCCACTTTCTCACTGTCCCACTATCTCACTGTCTCACTGTCCCACTGTATCACTTTGTCACTGTCTCACCTTCTCACTGTCCCTCTGTCTCACTGTCACACTGTCCCACTGTCTCACTGTCCCACTGTCCCGCTGTCCCACTGTCTCACACTCTCACCATCCCACTGTCCCACTATCTCACTGTCCCACTGTCTCACTGTCCCACTCTCCCACTGTCTCACTGTCCCACTGTCTCACTGTCCCACTGTCCCACTGTCTCACTGTCCCACTGTCCCACTGTCTCACTGTCCCACTGTCCCACTGTCTCACTGTCCCACTGTCCCACTGTCTCACTGTCTCACTGTCCCACTGTCCCACTATCTCACTCTCTCACTGTCCCACTGTCTCACTCTGTCACTGTCTCACTGTCTTACTGTCCCTCTGTTTCACTGTCCCACTGTCCCACTGTCTCACTGTCCCACTGTCCCATTGTCCCACTGTCTCACACTCTCACTGTCTCACTGTCCCACTGTCCCACTCTCTCACTGTCTCACTGTCCCACTGTCCCACTCTCTCACTGTCTCACTGTCCCACTGTTCCACTGTCTCACTGTCTCTATTCCTTGCTCCCCTTCTCTTCGATCTCTTCCATATCACCCACTGAGACAGGTCTTGTCAAGATCACAGATGATATCAGTGTCAGGAGCCTCTCTTCCTTCGCAGACTTTGTTTTGTCTTTGTTTCTTGACTGTGGCCACCATTTCGTGCCTGAGTGACCTCCTGGGAGCCCTTAGAACTAATTCAAGCCCTTAGTGCGAATTCAAGCATGGTGAGTTGTGCCCAGTGTGTTAACCTCAAAAACAAGACAATCTAAGTTCTTAAAGAGATGCTCTAGGGGGTCACCAACCTGGACAAACCAGTCAATGGTGCAGCAGTTGACCAGGGATGGAAACATCCGGCATCGGACCCGGAAGGCCTCTCCAACTGGGCTCATGCAGAGAACAATGTGCAGCTTCTGACGGACTCTGCTGATAAAGTACTGAAACACCTGACAAAGAAGAACAATTTTCAATTGAAAACAAGCAGGAAATGAAAACAATTGTTGCTCTCATCAAACACAGCACAGTACAGATGTCCATGGCCAGAATGATCATCCATTCTGGCTCATTTTTTTATACTGTGATAGTTAGTGCTGTCAACTTGACAACATTTAGAATTCCCTGGAAGACTGTCCTTTGAGTATGCTGGGAAGGGGGTCATCTTGTGAGAGGACTCATTGCAACTGTGGGCAGGATCATTCACCAGGCTGGACTGCATATGGTGAAGAAAGGCGGGCAGCAGCAGCACACACGTTCAGTGTCTGCTCTCTCTCTGACCGTGGATGCCATGGCATCATTCTGGCATCTTAGACTTCTGCACCATGATGGACTGCACTACTGAACTTCGAGCTGGAATAAATCCTTTTTTCTTTAAGTTGTTTTTGTTGGGTATTTTATCAGAGCAATGAAAAAGCAACTAATATACTTATGTACTCTGGAAATAGTGGAAAATGATGGTTTGAGCTGGGCCTGGTAGTTATGCAAACCTGTAATCTTAGCTACTCAGGCAGCAAGATTACAAATTCAAGGCCAGTTTAGGCTACCAAGAGAGTTTAAAGCCTCCCTGAATGACTTAGTGACACCTTATCTCAGAATAAATGATAAAAAGTGTTCTGGGGATATAGGGACTATAGTTCAGTATTAGAGGACTGCCTAGCATGTGCGAGGCCCTAGGTCCAATGCCCAGCACCTCAAAAGAAAAACAAAGAAGCATTTTATTGTTGCCCATTGCAATTTGTGCACTGTATATGATGTAAGACCTTCTTAGCATATTGAGGAAATCTCTGGGATAGAGTGGGCAGTGAGATTTATAGCAGGTTTTACTTTGGAGCAGAAAGCGATCAGAAGTGAAGGGTAGGGGACAGGCATTTGTTTTTGCAGCTGTGGAGTGTGATAGAAGTGCTGCAACCCTGGAGAGAGTGGTTTTGGATGTGACTCCTTATTTTAGCTGCTTCCTATTATGGAGAAGGGTGCATGGCTTTGGGGCTTGCAGCTGACAGGGGCACATTGATTGGTTATCTGCTCCCTGGTTCAGCAGGAATGGTGAGGTAGAGACTGTACCTTCCATGACAGTCAACTTCCACCATGTGTGGGTGGCTGGTTTTAACTGTCAACTTGACCCAATCCAGAATCACCTGGATTGCTTACATCAGGTTAGGCTGTGGCCGTGTCTGCAGGGGATTGGTTTATTGTTGATTGACCCAGCCCACTGTGCAAGCCATAATTTTATGGACTGGGTCCCAAATTACATAAGAGTAAAAAGAAAGTTAGCTAAGCAGAAGCAGCAAGCAGGCAAACCCTTTCTTCCCTAAGTTGCTTTCTATTTGCTGTAGCAACATAAATGAAATTAGGACAGTGGGCATTGTGCATTCATTCCAAGGAGTTCAGCCTGCTTTTATTTCTTTTGCCTCCTGGGGACCCTGTACTTTTCTAACACACCCCTGTGGTCTATGTTAGCTGAGGTAGACTGCTGACTGTTCTTATAATCTCTGACCCAGGGGAACTTCTCACAAAGAGACACAGAAGCTCTATGAGAAATCATCACCAGAAAGTGGAAGAAGGTGCAGAGAGAATTGAAAGACTGGGGTGCACAGTGCTGGAGAAATGGATGTGGGCAGCAGCTACATTGTCTGGGAGACGAAACATTTTTGTTTTCTTCATGCATGACTTTACTGACAGGCAAGGGAATGAAGAACATTAGACCCCTGCCTACAGCCTTCCTCTGGTGGGACACTGCAGGTGTGTCGGGTGAACACATACTTAAAGAAGAATAAGGGGGGGCTGGAGAGATGGCCTAGCAGTTAAGAGCGCCGACCACTCTTACAGAGGACCCGGGTTCGATCCCCAGCACCCACATGGAGGCCGAGAACCGTCTGAAACTCCAATTCCAGGAAAGCTCCAGTTTCAGGGGAATCCGACACCCTCTTCTGACCTCCGCGGCATTGCACGATACGGGTGCACAAACCTGCATGCAGACAGTACATTTATACACATACAGAAATAAATAAAATTTAAAAAAAAAGAAGAATACAGGGACTGGCTGGGTTAGACAAGACTGTGATTTTAGTGGGGTGTCAGATTTCTGATATGGACATTTCTGGTGCCAACACTTTAAAAACACAGAAAATGGGCTTTTCCAAGATTCCCAAAGTGTTGGGTGCATTCTGAGCAGCTAAGGGCAAAGTCTGGGAAGAGGACTTAAGGGCCCCGAAGAGCATTGGGAAGTGTCAGAGGTGGTCCGAGGGCATTTGGATCCTTAGGGACTACAATTTGACACCATAGATATCACCTGAGGGTGTCAGGAGACAACAGGGAAAGCCCCCGTGTCAGCTGAACCTTTCTCCTACTCAACCAGGTACAGACCTTTACATCTGGCCCTGGAGGATCAGCTGGTAGAGTAAGGCTGGTGTACAGTGGTTCCATGAGTACATCTAACCAGGTGCGTGATTGGGGTTCACCCCACTTGGATGTGGGGAACTCCGGCTGCATTGCAGGGGAAGCATTGTGACCTTCCAGTCTACAGGACCAGGAGTGCCTGGGGCCCTCAAGGTGTGGGTTCCACAGGCCGGGGGGGGGGGTTCAGGTGGGTGTTGCCTGGCTTAGTCCTTGGGCAAACTGTTTGCTGGTTGGGTGAGTGGTGTTGGTCTGTACAGTGTTAAGATAGAGTTGAGATTATGGAGCGTAGAATGTCCATGCCTGTGTATCGATTAGGAAGTCAACAAACACCTGAAGAGTATAACCAACACCAGTGTCAATTCAATAAGCACCTAGGCTTCACATTGGAACCACTCCCAACAGAGGCTCCCAAATGCCTAAAGCTCAATAAAAGAAAGACTCAGGTGGATCTGCACCAAACACTAATACCCCTATTCAAGTACTCTCTAATGAAGACCCCTTGGATATAATTCAGGATACAGATCTCAAAAGAACAATTATGAATATGATTAGAGAAATTAAGGAGTTGAGGGAATTTAAGGAGCTTATAAACAAGGAAGTCTGGGATCTAAAAGAAGATGGATAAATTGAAAGAGGACAATGATAAACTACAGAATGAAATTACAAAAGATATAGAAATATTGAAGACAATTTAAGTTGAAATGAAAAAAGAAATGCAACATTCCACAAACAACTTGGAAAGGATGGGAGAAACTCTTTTATTTTATTTATTTATTTTAGGGGTATGAATGTACTGTCTGCATGTAGGTTTGTGCACCCCTGTCATGCAATGCTGCGGAGGTCAGAAGAGGGTGTCGGATTCCCTTGGAACTGGAGTTTTCCTGGAACTGGAGTTACAGACGGTTTTCAGCCACCATGTGGGTGCTGGGGATCGAACCCTGGTCCTCTGCAAGAGCAGTCAGTGCTCTTAACCGCTGGGCCATCTCTCCAGCCCCGAGAAACTCTTTTTTAAATTTATTATTATTATTTTTTATTTTTATTATTTTTTGAAATTCTTAATAATAGAATGGATGAAGTAGAAAATAGACTATCAAGATTGGAAGACAATATGGAAGAATTGGATAAATCAAGTAAAGATTATAAAAAAGATTAAAAAAACACAAGAATGGAATAACCAGGAACTGTGGGATACTATGAAAAGACCAAACCTGGAATTAAAGGGATAGAAGAGGAAGAAGACTCACAGGATGGTGATATGGCCTAGGTCTTCAACAAAAATTTAGAGGAATAATTTCCCAAATTAAAGCAAGAAATACCTATGCAAGTATTAGAAGCATATAGAACTTCAAGCAGACAGAACCAGGAAAGAAGTTCCCCACGCCATATCATAGTGAAAACACTAAATGTTCAAAGCAAAGAAAGGATACTGAGGGCTGCAAAAGAAAACCTAACAGAACTGCAGAAGACTTCTCAATTCAGATGGTGAAAGCCAAAAGAGCTCTAAAATATTTCTGGTTCTAAAAGACTATAGATGCCAACCCAGAGTACTATATCCAGCAAAAATGCCTATTATAATTGAAGGAGAAAGGAAAATGTTCCATGATATAAATAAGTTGAAAGAATTCTTCTCCAATAAGCCATCCCTGCAGAGACTACTTCAAGCAATACAAAGAGCGGAGGGCAGGGATGACTATAACCAATCAACACAAGAAAACAAATGATACAACCACTATGGAAATAAAAAACTAGGATAAGAATGTACTAGAAATCAAAACGATTAGATGCAATTTAATTCTTTCAACAACAGTTTTAAATATCAATGGAATGGATTCTCCAATTAAGAGACAGAAACTAGTAGAATGGATTAAGAAACAAAACTCATCTTTTTTTTCTTGTCTCCAAGAAACTTACCTCACCTTTAAAGACAGATATTATTCCAAGGTAAAAGGATGGTAAAAAAAGAATAATACGGGGCTGGAGAGATGGCCTAGCGGTTAAGAGCGCCGACCGCTCTTGCAGAGGACCCGGGTTCGATCCCCAGCACCCACATGGCGGCTGAGAACCGTCTGAAACTCCAACTCCAGGAGAACTCCAGCTCCAGGGGAATCCGACGCCCACTTCTGACCTCCGCGGCATTGCACGACACGGGTGCACAGACTTGCATGCAGACAATACATTCGTACACATACAGAAATAAATAAAATTAATAAAAAAAAAAAAATTTTAAAAAAAAAAAAAAAGAATAATACAAGTAAATGGCACTAAGAAAGAAGGAGGACTCACTATGTTAATACTGGATAATATTGAATTCAATGCCGTTGCTTATGCTTTGTGTGTGAGATGTTTGATCACTGGGTGGAACATCTTTGGGGCAGATAGACAGGCTTTTTGCCAGGCCTATGTGGTGCATTTCTGAATATCTGGAAAGATTTGGTTGGCTGGAGTTGGCCCCGGAACTTGCAGGGATAAAAACCTTAAGGTTTTTATTTTGTGGTGATGTGTTTGGGGGAACTTCCCCATTTGGCTGGATGGGCATAAATATTGCAAGTTTAGTAGAAAATAAGACACTTGTACTGGATTGAAGTGGCTAAATGTTTCTAGAGTGGAATGGTATAACCATTAAAGCCAGTTTTCTAATGGTCTAAATGGGATTATAACCACACTGAAAACCATGGTTGGTTTTCTTGTACTGGATTTCCAGTTGTAGATTTGGATTAAAGGGTCATAGACAAGTAATGGGTTACCTTTGACTACTGAAAGACATTTTTTGGTCTCTATTATGCAAGTGTTAATTTTGATACCTGTTCTACCCATTTCAAGATAACTTGACTCAAGAAATGCTAGGTTTACTTCCCCGAACTAGTGGCATGCACCCTGGAAGGAGACAGTTTGGATGGACTTGGTAAGTTTTTTCAGCTTAATTCTGGTCAGCAAGTATGTTATCTGTTATTGGAAAACTTCAAACCAGGATATAGGATTTATATTTAAGATATGTCTAAAATTGTTTAAATTTCTCTTATAGGCTTTGCCTGCTTACCCTATGGTGTTAAATTTCTTCCAGTCAATGTTTATGCAAGGCTTCTTAGGCTTTTCTTCAGGTTTTATCTAAATATGATACAGTAATTAAAAGTACCAGATTGGTGTAACTTAACTTTTTTGGATGCTTAATGCCCATACCAATTTGGCCAAGGGATTTGGGGGACAATTTTGTTCCTTTCCCTCTGAGGTCAATTGGTCCCAGGGGACTTTGTACAGGGGCATTTCTTTAAAATGTTCTGCAATTATGAGTCACCAGGCTTCCTGTGCAGGGAGGTCTTGGAGATCCATCCACAGAACCCTAGCCAATGTCCAGTCTATAAAGAAGAAGCCCAATATAGAAGAAAGTCGTCTTGTGCTCCAAAAGGAACCCTGGTCTACCAAGACCTGACTTTGTCCTCAGTAGATGGAACTGGTTAAGAATGGCCAGAAGGAGCCAGACACTCCCCCATCCCCGCCAAAACCCAAGTTCCCCTTGAAGACCAGAACCTCGAATGACCTTGAGAAAACAAAGTTTGGTTAATTTGGGCTAATTGTGTGGACTTAAGCACCCCAAAAGAAAGTATAACCCAAAGATAGTCAATATATTTCTTTTAAAGCCTGAAAAATTGTGCCTCCACATATTGAGCGTAAAGTTATATGAAATAATGTTAAACAGGCATAAAAACCTTAGATCTTGGCCTTGATTAACAGAGTAGGGTCACCTACAGCCAAAGGACAAGTCCACTATTGTTACTAATTAATGCTCAATAATAAATTTTTCCTTTTTCTTTCTAGCAACTAAGTGGAAATTCATATCTTGACTGTTAAAAAGCCTGAAAAGCAGGTCCTGAGTCCAGACATCATGGCCAAACGAACAGAAGGAGAAACATAATAAATGGTTGCTTTGAAACCACTCGTCAAGAAATTCTACTGGACTTTTAAGTTGGAGATTGGAATTCACCCCATTCTGACTTCTCCTGGTCCCCTGCCGAGATCCTGTACCAAACTACTTCTGCCTTCCTTTCGTTTTCATAGGCTCCAGTCAAGGATGTTTTCCCCCTCTGTAGTTATGCTTGGGAGACCTTTAGATTGACCCTGTGAATGGGGGATACCCCAGTTGTCACACCCAATGTCCCTTTTCAGCATGGAGGAAGTCAGAGTGGTCTGCATTCTGATTCCCTTCTGGTGATCGGGGTGACCCTTTTCAGAGGGTAACATAGATAAACAGGAGCTAGAAATTGATTAGGCTTAATCAAGTTTCCAAATCATAATAAAAATTTCTCAACAAAGAAAAAAAAGGTACAGGGAAAGCGATTAATGGAATAGCAATGGTGAAATGGGGGGCAGGGCAGGGTAGAAGAGAAAACATAGGGAGGGATAACTAACACTAAGGATTTTTGAAAAAGTCATATGGAAACCTACTACTGCAAAACCTTCCTAAAATATACACATTTACAATATACAAAGATTTTAAATGAGTTAGCCTACTATGGAGAATACAACATTCCTCCTATGGACTACAGGATTACAAATAAGAAGCATATTGTCAGGGTCCCCTCTTTTGCTATTATTGGCCAGTGAGATCCCATAAATAGCCAAACATTACAGGCTATTGACATTGCTCTTGTTTGCTCTCCAGAATAGGATACTAAGGCCTTATTGTTGGAGACACCACATACTTGAATCAAAGGGCATGTAGAAATCTAGCTGGTGCTGACACAAAATTTTCATCCCCGTAGTCTAGCTTTCATAGTTCTGGAAGATCCTATGTACTTTATCATTAATCATTTTAAGCTGTAAACCCTGAAAACTACAGTAACAACTGGCCTGTTGAGATACAACCACTGGTTCAATAGTGGCATGAATTTCATGTAAGTAATCCACCACAGTTGGTTATATTTAAGAGTCTAGTGCACAGGATGGAATTCATACATGACACCATTATTAGAACCAAGAACCTGCAGCTAGACAGCTCCTAAGCCCTCGTGGAAAACTACTACATTTGCATCAATGGCCATTGTATTAAACTGGCTGCTAATGATTTACCACTATACCCATAGATTTGTGCACCTCTTTACCTTCTTCAGAGAAGATTCTTTCTGCAGTAGATGACAGCACAGAGACCCACAACTAGTCAACACAGAGAGAGAATAAGAGACTGTGGCCTGCTCAGCCTTAAATGGGACATCTGTATCACACAACTCCCTCCAGGGCTCAGGGATCCTCATGGAAGAGGGGGCAGAAACATTCTAAGAGCCAAAAACAGTGGACCACGCCAACAAAACAGTGTCTTCTGAACACAGCAGGGCAGCTGTACATGTGAATTCACAGTGAATGTGACAGAATGTAAAGCTGGATTCTGATCAATTTTAGCCTTGGTGGAAGCTGAGGTGTGCTGGCAGCCTCCCTGGTGGGAGACGATGGTTCTTTTTCTCACGTGAGAGACCCAGCAGTTCAACCATGTTCTAGTTGATGGGCTGACAGCCAAGAGTATTTGGGCAACACAAATTGCATTGGAAGATATTAAAAAAGCAAAATAGAAATAAAAAAAGCGGACAGAAAATTGTGTGGGTAGGGAGATTAGGTGGAACTGGGATAAGGTGAGACCAGAAGTGAATATGGCCAAAAATACATTGTATGAAATACTCAAGTAGTTAATAAATGTATTATTTAAATTATATATAAATAATATATATTATATGTATTATATATAAATAATATTACATATATATATATATATATTTTTTTTTGAGACAGGGTCTCCCTTTTAGTCCCAGCTGTCCTGGAGCTCACTCACAGAGATCTGCCTGCCTCTGCCTCCCAAGTGCTAGGATTAAAGGCATGTGCCACCACGCCTGGCTTAAATTTTATATTTTAAAAGAGGAAAAATGTTGCCTTATGTAACACAATAAGAGATACGTATGGTACTAGCCATGGATTGTGGGTTATAGATGTGTTCTAAAATTCTTCATAATAAATCATATTATTTTGAACAATTAGCAAACATAGACAATAACATACATAGAGTTACAAAGAAAATTGTATTGATTTTTTTGTCGATGGACACCTTATAGGAGAATTGTGGATTACTGAGTAAAAGGCTAAGATGCCCTTTTGCTCAGAGAGTCGAGCACTACCCTGGCACGCCTACCTCATCTCTGTTCCCCTCGGAAGTTCCGGCTTCTTTTGCTCTTGGTCTGGTGGCGGCTAAGACATACTCCAGCTCATCCTTTTCAAATAAATTAGGGACTTCGCCTGAATTTAGGATGTTATTTATATCTTCTAGGAACTCTTCCACTACAATCTGGGGAAGAAAGCAGAATGGTTTTTGGAACTCAGTCATTTAAAAGTTATCGCATGGAAGTTATAAAGCAGATATTTCATCTAAAATTCACATGTGCTGATGTCATGTTTAACAGAAGATAATCTTAAAATTTAGATGGTCTCATAAAATTCTAACATACCAAATGTATTGATTTTTTTCATGTTTTTCCCATTTTATCTTGTAAAATGCATTTATATCTGTTCTAGATTCATATGTATTGTGGTGATAAAATATTCTATCCCCCTCCCCCGAAAAAAAAAGCAACGTAGGCAAGAAAGGGCTTATTTGGCTTATAATTCCAGGTTACAGGGGAAGTCAAAGCAGGAACTCAAAGCAGCTAGTCGCACCATATCTCCAGTCAAGAGTAGAAGACATAAACTCATCCTTGTTTGGTTGGTTGCCCATGCTCAGCCAGGTTCAGGACCCCCTACCCAGAAGATGGGTTTCCCCATGGGCTGGATCCTCCTACATCTGAGAACAGTCAAGACCATCTCCGTAGACATGCCCACGGGCCATCCATGCTCTACATAATTTCTTAGTTGAAATTCCCTTTTCTAGGTTGTGGCAAGTTGGCAGTTAAAACTAACCTGCACAATGTTGTACCTGGTCCAAGTCAGAGATACAAGTATTTTATGTTCTGCCTATCCAAGTGCTATTTTACAATAAAACATTTTGGGGGGAATGGACAGAGTCTCACTACGTAACCCTGACAGGTCTGGAACTCCTTATGTAGACCAGGCTGGGCTTGAGCTCACAGAGATTCACCTGCTTCTGTCTCCTGAGTGCTGGGATTAATTATAAAATTTAAATCACACTTGTGTAAGGCAGTGCAAATATGGTAGTGGAGCACACTACTGAGCATGCATGGGTCCACCCACTTGGCATGGGCACCCTGCCGGTGCCCAGCCCCCAAAGAAGACTGATCCCCACTGCCCTGGAGCTGTCAGCTGCCAGTAGCTCCTTGGTGGTGGGGGGAGCCTTGGGGTGCTGGGACTTTCTTTTAGATCTGAACGAGTGATTTGCACCGTATGAAATAAGTTTCTTACTTCATAGTTGATGAAATCATTAAAAATTTATAGTTTTATTTTTGTTAAGTTCATAGTTATGTAAAACCATGTTTTCTTTCAGAACCAATTCTAATGTCTTTATTTTTATTATTTTCTGCTTTAATCTTGTTTGTGTTATTTGACCTGATGCTTTCTTACTGTCGTTCTTGTTTGCGGTCAACTATTTTGTTTATTTTTTTAGAGGGTCTCCCTGGTCATGGCCCATACAGAAGTCTTGAAGTGGCCAGGGTGGCCTCCATCTCACAGAGATCCACCTTCCTCTGTCTCATGAGGGCTGGGATGGAAGTCGCGTTCTACCATGCCCAGCATGAAGTAAATTATTTTTGATTGCTTGCAATTTTTGAATCAAATCTAGATGTCATTTATATTTGGTCGATTATTCCTGAAGAGAGATTTAATTAACTAATTAAAATTTAAATCTCTATTAGTTCATTAATTAATGTGTGGGTCTGTATATGTACCACTGGCATGTCTCTCCTTCCACTATGTGGGTCCCAGGGATTGAACTCAGGTTGTCAGGCTTGGTGGCAGGTACCTTTCCTCACTGAGTTATCCTACCAGCCCCTGAATACAGATTTTGATTTATTTTATAAATACTTATTTTATTATTTTTATTTTATTGTATGAGTGTCGCTTGCATGTATGTAAATGTGCCCATGTCATGGAATGCATGAGGAGGTCAGAAGAAGGTGTCCAGTCTCCTGTAGCTGGAGTTACAGATTTAGCAGCCATAGGTGTGCTGGGATTTGAAGCTGAATCTTCTGCAAGAGCAGCTAGTGCTCCTAACCAATCTGGGGCTAACTCTCCAGCCCCAGATTCTGATGTTTTTATCTTTATATGGCTGGTTTAAAGTGCTTATGCCACAGCATCAACTTATGCTTTGATTAAAGCACAGAAGGGTATCAGTGTAGCTTCTGCTTTGGGGGGAACTGAGGGATAAATTTCTTTAGATAATATATATATATATATGTATATATACATATATATATGTATATATATATTATCTAAAGATATATATATATACATATATATGTATATATATATGTATATATACATATATATAAAGATATATATATGTATATATATACATATATATATGTATATACATATATATATTATCTAAAGATATATATGTATATATACATATATATATAGATAGATCTATAATATATGTATATACATATATATTATCTAAAGATATATATATGTATATATATACATATATATATATAGATAGATCTATAATATATGTATATACATATATATTATCTAAAGATATATATATGTATATATATATACATATATATAGATCTATATATATGTATATATATATAGATCTATATACATATAGATATCTATATGTATATATGTGTATATATACATATATTGATTTTTTCTATATGTATAGAAAAAAATCTATATCTATATATACATTTCTATATATATGTATATATATACATATATATATAGATATCTATCTATCTATATATATCTATATATATACATATATATAGATATCTATCTATCTCTATATATATACATATATATATATAAATGATCAGGTTTTAAAATTTTTCACCGTGACTAGAAAACATTTAGTTTTTCTACAGGTATAGAGTATACTGTACAGCCATTAATTCCAGATGAGAAATATATTCTTCAAAGCATTTCTGCTACAGATGAAACTTCTGATGTCTTGTTTCCTCAATTTCTTCTCACATTTACAGTGATTTTGCATATGTACAGGCACACATCTACATATTCCTGCAGAACTTCTGAGATTGACTGGGGTTCCTGGCAGAGCGACTTTCTGTTTATTAAAGATGGGGTGGGGCCATGTGACTTTATTTATGGATCTGTAGTACTTGGAGCTTCATAATGTAACTTGCTTGATTTTAAAGGCAAGTTTAAGAATTCTATGAGCAATATTTTAATTTTAGAATTACTATAGGTAAGCAAAACTAAGAAAATAAAAATCACTCGCAAGCCCATTACTTACACATGGCGTATTTATTTAATGGTGGGGCCCAAAGCCTTACCCTTTTTGCTCCTCTGCCCCTGAAGAGAGAGCCTACATGGCAGGTAAGCTTTGTTGATATAACACTTTATTTATTTATTTATTTTTTTTGAGACAGGGTCTCCCAATAGCTCCAGCTAGCCTAGAGCTCACTTTGTAGACCATGCTGGCCTTGATCTTACAGAGAGATCTGCCTGCCTCTGCCTCCTGAGTGCTAGGATTAAAGGCATGTGCCACCACACCCAGCTTAAAGATGGTTCTTAGCTATGTGGGTACTGGGAATCGAACCTGGGTCCTCTGGAAGAGCAGTCAGTGCTCTTAACCACTGAGCCATGTCTCCAGTCCCAATATAACGCTTTATAAACATTTTCATATTAAAGTATAAGTTTCTATACCATCATCTATAATTTTACATGGTATTCTATTGCTTTTATTTGTTTTTAGTTTATGTTTATGAGTATTTTGCCTACATGAATTTAAATGCACTCATGTGTTCAATGCCAGTTGAGGCCAGAAGAGGGTGATGGAGCCCCTGGAACTGGAGTTACAGATGGTTGTTAGCTGCCAGCAGGTGCTGGGACTAAACCTGGGTCCTTTGCTGGAGAGCAGCCAGTGATCTTAATCATGGAGCCACTTCTCCAGCACCCATGGTACTCTACTGAGTGATTATAGCACAATTTACTTATTTGATTTTGTACAATGAGACTCTGCAAAATTATTACTTAAAAATACAATAGCTATTCTTTCATACGTGACTTTGTATGCAACTGTGACTCTGTGTAAAAGAAACTCAAAGGCTTTAATTACAGATTGTCAACTACCTTCCAGAAAGCTCTTATTAATTTATAACCATCCTAGTACTGGTAAAAGAGCAGGTTTATGTTTTCTACACCTTGCCAATACCTTGTTATGGCTTTTCAAATTTCATCAATTTGCCAGGCCAAACCAATAGCATTTATTATGTGTATTTGAAAATGCATAGTGTGTGTGTGTGTGTGTGTGTGTGTGTGTGTGTGTGTGTGTGTGTTTGTGTGTATGCCTGGTATGCCCGGTATGCCTGTGGAGGTGAGAGGACAACTTCCTAGAGCTGGTTCTCTCCTCCCACCTTCAGTGGGTTCTGGGGATGGAACTGAGGTTGCTGCAAGCAAGCACCTTTGCCTCTGGTCATTTTCCAGCCCCTGTAGATTTTTCTTTGTATGAAGTGCTCAAAAATTCAAAAAATATACATTAAAACAAAACTCCCCAAATTTAAAAGTAAAAAAGATATTCATTGCATTCATAGATATTAAAGTGTTTCCCTTTCTTTTTGTTTGTAATTAATCCTGCTTATGCTTAAAAACTGAAATTGAAAAGCATGTATATATCAAATTATTATGTGTTTATAATTTGGTTCATTTCTAGAGAGGTTATTTTCCTCTGAAGTTTAAGAATCCAGTGGAATTGCTGTTGAAACCTTATATAATGGCCACGCTCACACTGGTCATTATAGATGCAGATGAAAATTTACTTAATTTTAGAATTAATTTGGCTGAAAACTTAGCTCTTATTTTTTTTCCTTTTCTTAGTATAGCACATTTCCTTAACTGATTTTACTTAGGAAATTATTTTCCTTTTATATACTTCTAAATAAAGGGTTTATATAGTTAGCTTTAGTCGTCAACTTGACAATTAAAGAATCTAGAATCCACTGGGAAGAAAATCTCAGTGAGGGACTGTCTAGGTTGGGTTGCCCTGTGGGTGTGTCTGTGGAGGATGTCTTAACTAAGTTAACTGACAGGAGAAGATCCAGCCCATGGCAGGCGGTACCATTCCCTGAATCTGGTATGTGTAGGGAGATGGACAAGCTGAGCTTGAGAGAGCAATTCACTTGTCTCTGCTTCTGACTGTGGATGTGATGTGACCAGCTGTTTTATGTTCCTGTTGTCTTGACTTCCCTGCTGTGGTGGACTGTAACCTGGAAGTGTGATCTACAGTAAACCCCTTCTCCCTTAGGCTCCCTTTTGTCAGGCTAATTTTATTACAGTGGCAGAGCTGAGAACAATCACTTCCCCCGGCCTCTGCCTCCCCATCCAAGAACAGCTCTCTACACTTGATATGGCTACTTAGAATTCAAAGGGAGACACTTAGTAAAAAGTAAAGCTGTAGGCTGGAGAGATGGCCTAGTTGTTAAGAGCACCGACTGCTCTTGCAGAGGACCTGGGTTCGATTCCCAGCACCCACATGGCAGCTGAGATCCATCTTTAACTCCAGTTCCAGGGGAATCCAACATCCTCTTCTGACCTCTGAGGCATTGCAGGACACGCGTGCACAAACCTGCATGCAGACAGTACACTCATACACATACAAAATAAAAATTAAAAAAAAGTAAAGCTATATCCTAAAGGTCTTTTACAAGGTGCAGGGAATTTACTAGCAGAGGCAACAGTTCTTCCTACTTCACCTTTCATGACAGCATGGTGGACTATAACCTCATGTGCTTCCTATTCTCATACATATTACTGTTTCAATATCTACCTGGGTATCTGTGAAAAGGAAAACCATATTTTTTTCTTCCACACCAGCCATTTTGTACAACTTCCTCAGATCGTCATGGAAAGTATCATAATTATATCCTCGACTAAGTTCAATCTGCATACACTTGTAACCACATATATGAGCTCCAAGTCTTGTGAGAGACTGCTTTCCTGTGCCTCCGACACCGACCAGCAATGCATTGCCCCTTTCCTGGCGGATCATCCGTGCAATCCTGCAAGGAACAGAACAGAGAAAGATTTGTTTCAAGTTCACAGATGGAGAAGGCCTGCTCCAGTGGGGACCAGTGGTGGCCGGCAGAAGGGTGCCACAATGGAGGCTATCTCAGATCACTGCCGGGTGAATGGACTGCTTGCTCTTTCCCCATCTCCCCTTCATTTCTCTCAAGGTTGGTGGTTCTCTGCTGCAGAGATGTGAATTTAAAGTAGAGTAAAATTCCCCTTCTCTTGGTCTAAGTGTAAGGATTTTTTTCAGGAACTCTGACTGATTTAGGCCTTTTTTTTGGGTCTTTTTGAGACAGGGTCTTCTTGTAGCCCCAGCTGTCCTGGAACTCATTATGTAGACAAAGCTGGCCTTGAACTCACAGAGATCCACCTGCCTCTACCTCCAGAGAGCTGGGATTAAAGGTGTGTGCCACAACACAGAGCCACAACTTCTTTTTTGATGTATTTTTATTTTATGTGTCTGAGTGTTATGCCTACTATATATATATATATATATATATGTGTGTGTGTTTGTGTGTGTGTGTGTGTGTGTGTGTGTGTGTGCGTATACTTGTGTCAAGCAGTGTCCACAGATAGAGGAGAGAAGATGTCAGATCCCTTGGAACTGGAGTTAAGGGTGGTGCAGTCTTCTGCCAAAATAGCCAGTGTTCCTAACTGCTGAGTTGTGTCTCTAGCCAGCCACAACTCCTACTGACTGTTATATAGACCAGCCCAGGGCTCCACTTAGAGGGATGAGCAAGCCCCAACCAGACCTAGGAAAAGACACTACCATCGAAGAGAAGGGTCAGTGGGGACAATCACTGTATGATACAAACTACATTTTACAGTTTCTGATTCACTTTGATGAGAATTTGAAACAGTATGACAATGTTGTAAGAACGGATGCTCAACAAGAAGGAGAGGAAAAATAAGTAAGTTTAGGAAAAATTGGAGAGAGTTAGAAAAAAAATCTTACCACTAAACTGAGAAGCAAGTCCCTGGAAGGCGAACTCAGAAATAGGAGGAGCAGAGGAGGTGGAGCAGGTGAGGTAGGGGACTTGCTCAAAGCACATGCTGAAAAGAACTCAGAGAAAGAGTTAAAATGATGAGAGACAATGCAAGGACAAATCTCGGGCAGTGGATGGGATCTCAGAGGTCACATGACAGCAATTACAGAGGGAAATTAGAGAGGGGCAACAACTGATGTAAGACTGAAATGACTGAAGAATCCCTGGAGTGGAGCCCACGGACCCCACGGACCCCACAGAGGCCCGCACTAAACAGCGCTCACAAGGTATGGAATATAATATAGGCAATAGCACTGGGCATGGTGGTGTGAGATTAATCCCAGCCTTTGGAAGGAAGAGGCAGGAGGATCTCTAAATTCAAGGCCAGCCTGGTCTACAGAGCGAGCTCCTGGACAGCTGGGTATAAAGGGAGACCCTGTCTTCAAAGACACCAAAAAAATATCATCGGTGTCTTTGATCTCAAATTAGTCATTTAATTTTTTACAGAAATATCTGTCATTTATCCATTCATCCATCCACCCACTTGTCCATCTATCCATCCATCCATCCATCCATCCATCCATCCATCCATCCATCCTTCCATACATACATACATTGTAGTTTGCTTTCTGTTGCTGAGATAAAACACTGGCTAAATAAAACTTGGATGAGGAAAGGGTTTATTTGGCTTACACAGCCCAATCACAGTTCAACATCTAGAGAAGTCTAGTGTTTGCCTTCAATTGCCATGTCAAAACACTCTAACCAATACCAACTTGGGGAGGAAAGGGTTTATTTGGCTCACATCTCCTGGGTCACAGTTCATCATTGACAGAGCCTAAGGTAGAAACTCAAGACAGGAATGTGGAGGCCGGAGCCATGGGCCATGGAGGATAACTGGTTACCAGCTTGCTCCTCTGGCTTATGCTCAGCCTGCTTTCTTATAGAATGCACAAGAAGCTGACCAGGGTGGCACTGCCCACAGTGGGCTGGGCCCTCTCATGTCATTCAACAATGAAGAAAATACCCCACAGGGCTGGAAAGACCTGACTGCTCTTGCAGAGGACCTGGGTTCAATTCCCAGCACCAGCATGGTGGCTAACCACCATCTAACTCCAGTTCCAGGGGGATCCGATGCTTTCCTCTGACCTCCATGGGCACTGCACAACACAGTTTCACTTATACACATGCGGAATATACACACAAAATATAATACACATAAAAAAATAATAAAAAGAAAATACCCCATAGACATGGCCACATGCCAGTCTAGTGGAGGGAACTCCCCATTTGAGGTTACTTCAACCCTGGTGTGTCAAGTTGACACTAAAGCTCTCCAGCACACCAAGGCAGGAAATCAAGGTAAGTTTGAAGTTTAAAGTTTAAACCAAGAAGTTTGAAGCAGAGACCATGGAGGAATACCTTATTGGCTTGCTCACCCTCTTTTCTTTTATAGCCCCAGTCCACCTGCCCAGGTGGACTGCCCACAGTGGACTGCCCCTTCCTACATCAATTAGAAATCAAGAAAAATGCCTCACAGACATTCTCACAGGCCAGTCTGATGGAGGAAACTCCTCAAGTGAGGTTCTCTATCCCCACATGTTCAAGATGACAACCAAGATTGAGTCATCATTCTATCTATCTATCTATCTATCTATCTATCTATCTATCTATCTATCTATCATTTATCTATCTATCTCTATCATCTATCTTCTAACATCTATTACTGATATTCTACCATCTATGTATCTATCTATCTATGTATCTATCTATGTATCTATCTATCTCTATCATCTATCTATCTTCTAACATCTATTACTGATATTCTACCATCTATGTATCTATCTTCTAATATCTATTACTGATATTCTACCATCTATATATCTATCATCTACTAACATCTATTACTGATTATCTATCTATCTATCTATCTATCTATCTATCTATCTATCTATCATCTTTCATGACTTATTTATGATGCAGAAAATTGCAGAGAACTTACTTGGCTCAAATATTTTAAAATTATAATAGCTTTGTTGTTTATAAACTTTTTTCACAATGTTTATTGATAGATACAAGTATATAAAATCAGGGCATGAAAATGATTTGATAGATTAAGTAGACTTAATTTCAATACTATAATAAGGGAACAATTCAAATTCTCACCATTTGTTTCACACCCACAAAAACCACTTCAAGGGCATTAACAGTCTCTCAAATCTGATCAGTTTTGTGCAAGTAAACCATGTTTCTTTTTAAAAAGGCTTGTGCACTTGCCCAGGCTCAAGAATATTGAAATCTAGCACATAAAGCACATTACTAGAGGTAGAAATACAGGCTATATACTATTATGGCAACAACCATCAATTACAGTTAAGGATTTTCTGTAACAACCAAATGGGTAATCAAATATTGCAACAACTCAAGTATTACTGAGCAAAGTGCATTTCTACAGTATTCAGTGTTGCTATTCAGTTTTTTTTTTTAACTTTAAACAGCCTATGATAACTGGCAGTAAAGAAGGTCCTTGCAATAGACTGCCTCTGCTTGAGAACATATGATGTAATTATTGCATGCGGCTAATATACCATCTAAACATTAAAGATATTCCTAAAATATTTGATGGTAGACTATGATTAAGATATTACACTACAAAAAACCTTATGCAGTGCTTCTGCTTTAAATATTGTGCCCCCAAATGAAGTGCAGTAAACACGTGTCCTGTCTTGATCTCCCCCTGCATTGGCCTCCATGATACTGCCGAGGTAATCCAACAATGGCAGTCTATATTCTGAGGAGGCTAATTTTCCATTAGCTGCTTAGTTCACAAGCTGGTTATCTCAGCAGTCCTCAGTCCGTATTGGAAGGCTAAAAGGTAAAAAAGCTGTATCTCATGTCTTTGAGGAGTGCCAAAAATGGTGGCATCCACAGAGCATATGTGCCTGCCTGTAAGAATTGTAGACAGGCCAAACAATGGTGCTCTCTTTTTTTCTTTTTGTCTTTTTACTAAGATCTCACGTTTTGTGTCTGCATTACAGTTTCTCTGGTCGTACTTTCCTTCTGGATGCTTAAGGCCATACAGATAGTCCAGATTAACAAGGTTTTGTTTTGTTGAGGTCAGTTGAGGATCTGGTCCTCAGGGGTCTCTCAGGTTTTTTTGTGGGAGGGGAGGGTGGGAGCCCTTTGCTTCTTTCAGCATCTCATCTGCCAGTTCCATCCATATGAGGACAACAAAGTCAGGTCTTGCTAGACCAGGATTCCTTTTCTGAGGGATGAGCAGACTTTCCTCTTTATAGTCTGGACACTGAATGAAGTCCCATTAGTGGCTCTCCAAGACCTCCCTGAACAGGAAGACTGGTGACCCACTTCTGCAGGACTTTTCAAGAGATGCCCCCACATGTAATCTCCTAAGACTTGGTTGACCTCTGAGGGCAAGGAACAAAGCTGTCCCCCAGGTCCCTATGCCAAATTGGTAGGTATGGTCGTTAAGCACCAAGAAAGGCTAAGTTGCACCAGCCTGTTACATTGCACCTATATTAACACTGTATCCTTTGGAAACAAACTATGTTATTTCCATAGCATATTTCTTGATTCACATCTTTCCGTTTTAATCCCTTATTACTCTAAAGGATGCACACATACCCTCCATCATATACTAAAGGTCCAAGGTCTGAAAATACTTGTTAGGTCAGCTCTAGAACCTGTGTAGGGATTCCCAATACAAGAGCACAGTTGTCTTTACATCGTGAGGAATATAATATTAACATTGCTCATTTTGTCTTACACCTAGGTACTTGGTACTAGCATCTACAGATGAGGGACACCACTCATCTTTTGTTTTTCTGGGACTGTGTTACTTCACTTAGCACAAAATCTTATCTTCTAGTTACATCCATTTACCTGCCAATTTCATGATGTCATCTTTCTTTACTGCTACATAGTACTCCGTTGTGTAGATGTACCACATTTTCTGTATCTACTCATCAGTTGTGGGCCATCTGGGTTGGTTCCTGCTCTTCACTATTGTGAGGAGAGCTGCAATAAACATGGATGTACATGTATCTCTGCTGTAGGAAGAGTCTTATAGATATATACCCAGAAGTGGTATGGCTGGGTCAAGTGGTAGGCTCATTTTGAGTCTTTTAAGGGTTCTCCATACTGCTTTCCATAGTGGTTGTACAAGTTTGCATTCCCACCAGCAGTGGATGAGTGCTCCCCTTTCCCCACACACTCTTCAGCATTTGGTATCATTTGTTTTCTTGATCCTAGCCAGCTTTATTAGGGTGAGATGATATCTTAAAGTGGTTTTAATTTGCATTTCCTTAATTATTAGAGATGTTGAATACTTTTTAAGATGTTTCTCAGCCATCTCTATTTACTCACTTGTGAATTCTCTGCTCAGCTCTTTACTCCATCTTTTGAGTGAGTCATTTGTTTTCTTACTCCTTTGTTTTTTGAGTAGTTTATTTATTCTGGAAGTTAATGCTCTGTCAGATGAACCAGCAGTGAAGGTTTCCTCCCACTCTATGGGTTTTCTCTTCACTTCCCTTATTGTTTCTTTTGCTGTATAAAAACTTTTGAGTTTAATAAGGTCCCCCTTGTCAATTGTTGACCTTATTTCCTGCACAGCTGCTGTCTGATTTAGAAAGTCTCTTCCTACACCTATGTCTTGTAAGTTGCTGCCAACGTTTTCCTCTAATACCTTCAGGGTTTTGGGTTTCAAATTGAGGTCTTTGATCCATTTGGAGTTGACTTTTGTGCAGGGTGAGAGGTAGGGCCTTAATTTTATTCTTCTACAAGTGGTGTTCCAGTTTTGCCAGCACCATTTGCTGAAGATCCTGTGTTTCCTCCATTGAGTCTTTTTGGCCCCCTTGTGAAATATAAGGTGGCTGAAATTGTATGTGCTCAAGTTTGGATCTTCAGTTTTCTTCCATTGGTTTACAGGAGTGTTTTCCTGCCAGTACCAGGCTGTTTTTATGACTATAGCCCTGTAGTATAGCTTGATATCTGGTATGGAAATTCCCCCTGTATTGCTGTTTTCACTCAAGGTTGCTTTGACTATTTGGGGTTTTTTGTTGTTCCATATGAATTTAAGAATTTTTTTCCAAGCCTGTGAAGAATGTCCTGGGGATTTGAATTAGAATTGCATTGAATTGATATATTAATTTGTGTAGAATGGACATTTTTACTATAGTAATTTTTCCAATCCATGATCATGGGAGGTCTTTCCGTCTTCTGATGTCTTCTTCAATCTCCTTCTTCAGGAGTTTATAATTTTTGTTGTAGAGATCTTTGGTGTCTTTGGCTAGGTTTATTCCTAGGTATTTTATTGTTTTTGAGGCTATTGTAATTGGGAAGGTCTCCTTGTATTCCTTCTTCAGTTGCTTGTTGTTGGTGTAAAGCAAGGCTACTGATTTTTCTAGGTTAATTTTGTAACCTGCCACTTTACTGAAACTCCTAATCGTTTCTAGGAGTTTTCTGGTAGAGTTTTTAGCATCCCTTAGGTAAAACATCATATCCTCTGCAAAGAGGGATAGTTTTACTTCCTCTTTTCCAATCAGTATTCCTTTGATTTCCTTTTCTTGCCTTATTGCCCTAGCCAGGGTTTCAAACACCATATTGAAGAGGAGTGGTGACAAGGGGCTGTCTTGCCGGGTCCTACCTTTATGGGGAATCCTTCTAACTTTTCTCCATTTAGGATGATGCTGGCTGTGGGTTTCTTGTATATGGCTTTGATTATGTTGAAGAATGATCCTTCCAGTCCAATTCCCTCTAGTACTTTAATCATGAAGGGATGATGTATTTTGTCGAAGGCTTTTTCTGCATCAATTGAGATGATTATGTGGTTTTTGTCCTTCAGTCCATTTATGTGTTTTGTGATATTTACTAATTTTTGTATGTCAAAACATCCTTGCATTTCTGGTATGAATCCAACTTGATCATGGTGGATGATCTTTTTGATGTGGGTCTGTATACAGTTTGCAAGTATTTTATGGAGGATTTTTGCATCTGAGTTCATTAATGAGATGGGTCTGTAGTTCTCGTGTTTGGTTGCATCCTTGCCTGGTTTTGGTATTAGAGTGATGCTGGCTTCATAGAAGGAATTTGGAAGATTTCCCTCTGCTTGTATCTTTCTGAACAGTTTGAGTAATAATGGTTGTAAGTTCTCTTTAAATATTTTATAGAATTCTGTTGTGAAGCCATCTGGGCCTGGGCTTTTTTCAGTTGGGAGGTCTCATTACATTTTCAATTTCTTCATATATTATGGGTCTGTTTAAGCTGTCAGTCTCTTTGTTTAGTTTTGGTGATTCCCTGGATCGCAGATATTCATCCATTTCTCTTAAGTTTTCAAATTTGGTAGAGTATAGGTTTTTAAATTTTTAAAAAATTTTTATTTATTTATGTGTATGAATGTATTGTATGCATGTAGGTCTGTGCGCCTATGTCGTGCAATGCTGTGGAGGTCAGAAGAGGGTGTCAGATTCCTTGGAACTGGAGTTCTTCTGGAATTGGAGTTACAGACGGTTCTCAGCTGCCATTTGGGTGCTGGGGATCAAACCCGGGTCCTCTGCAAGAGCAGTCGGTGCTCTTAACTGCTAGGCCATCTCTCCAGCCCCGAGTATAGGTTTTTGAAGTACTCCTGTGTGATTGTCTGGATCTTTTCATTGTCTGTTGTGATATTTCCCCTTTCATCACAAATTCTATTGATTTTGAATTGCTCTTTCTTTCTTTTGGTTAACTGGGCTAGAGGTCTGTCTATCTTGTTTGTTCTCTCAAAGAACAAACTTTTGGATTCGTTGATTTTTTGTATTGTTTTCTTTGTTTCTATTTCATTGATTTCTGCTCTGATTTTTGATATTTCTTCCTGTCTGTTGCATTTAGGGTTCATTTGCTGTTGTCTTTCAAGTGTTTTTAGCTGCAGTGTTAGCTCATTTATTTGTGCTCTTTCTATTTTTTTTTAATGTGGGTATCCAGGGATATAAACTTCCCTCTTAGGACTGCTTTTAAAGTGACCCATAGGTTTTGTTCTGTTGTACTGTCATTGTCATTTAGTTCCAGGAATGCCTTTATCTCTTTATTTCCCCCTTGACCCATTCGTTATTCAGGAGTGTGTTGTTTAGTCTCCATGTGTTCCTGTAGGTAGCAGGGCTTGTTGTGTTGTTGATATTGAGCTTTATTGCACTATGGTCTGATAGAATACATGAAATTATTTCATTTTTTTTATTTGTCAAGGTTTGTTCTGTGTCCAAGTATGTGGTCAATTTTGGAGAATGTTCCGTGGGGTGCTGAGTAGAAAGTATATTCTCTGGTGTTTGGGTGGAATATTTGGAAGATGTCTGTGAGGTCCATTTGCTGTATTGTATTGTTCAGTTCAGATGTCTCTCTGTTTATTCTTTGCCTGGTTGATCTGTCTAAAGGACTGAGTGAGATATTGAAGTCCCCTACTATGAGTGTGCTGGGGTTAATCTTTGCCTTAAGGGCCTGTAGAGTTGTATTTAAAAAGATTGGTGCACCGGAGTTTGGTGCATATATATTAATGATTGTGAAGTCTTCATGGTTAATGTTCCCTTTGATAAGAATGTAATGGCCCTCTTTGTCTCTTCTAATTGCTTCTACTTTTAAGTCTATTTTGTCTAATATTAAAATAGCAACTCCTGCTTTCTTTTTGGTACTGTTTGCTTGGAATATTTTTTTCCATCCTTTCACTTTAAGTTGGTGCTTATCCTTAAGGATGAGATGGGTTTCTTGTAGACAGCATATAGATGAATTTTGTTTCCTAATCCATCCTCCCAGTCTATGCCTTTTGATTGGGGAGTTTAGTCCATTAATATTTAAGGTGATAATTTAGAGATGTGTGTTGCTTCCTTTCACCTTATTATCCATTTATGGTTTTAGTCTAGGTTTCTACTTCTGTAGTTCTGCTTTTATTAATTTCTGTTTCAAGGTGTCTGGGGGTAGTTGCTCTCCTCCTCTGTCCTTTGAATTGCTTCAAGTGTTCTCTGAAGGGTTGGTTTTCTGGACATGTATTCTTTCATCTTGTCTACATCATGGAAGAGTTTTCTCTTTCCTTCAACTAGAATTGACATTTTTGCTGGGTATAGTAACCTGGGTTGGCATTGATAGTCATTGTTCTTCTTGCTTTCATAGTTTGTGCTGAAAAGTCAGCTGTAATTCTGATAGGTTTCCCCTTATATGTAATTTGTTGTTTTTCTTTTGTGGCTTTCAGAATTTTGTCTTTGTTTTGGGCATATAATGTTTTAACTATGATATGGCGAGGGGAGTTTCTTCTCTGGTCCAGTCTATTTGGTGTCCTATGTGCATCTTGTATTTGTATGGGTTTGTCTTTTTTTAGTTTGGGGAAATTTTCATCTATTATTCTGTTGACAATCTGATCAATACCATTCTCTTGAGATTCTTCCCCTTCCTCTATCCCTATGATGTGGATGTTTGATCTTTTCATCTTTTCATTGTGTCCCACATTTCCTGGTTATCCACTCTTGTGTATTTTTAAACTTTTCGTCATCATTACTTGAGCTTTTTAGTCGTTCTGTGTTCTTCTAGGTCTGATATTCTTTTTTCTGCTTCCTCCATTCTGCTTCTGAGGCTTTTTCCCATTCTTTCCCGTTGATTGGATGAGTGTTCGATTTCCTTTTTTATTTCATCTTTTATTTTATTATTTCTATGTCCTTTTGGAGCCTCTCAATCTTTTCTTGTAGCTCCTTGTTTCATTTGTTGTTTTCCATTTTCACTTCAGTATGGATTCTTTTCAGTGTTTCTACTTCCTTCTGGAGTTTCTCATTATCTCCCTTAGGTCCTTTCTGAATTTTTCCTTCTCTCTTCTTAGTTCTATGATTTCTTTGAATATATCTGTGATTGTTAATTTATAATCTGTATCCTGGGCTATCTCTACAGAGATCCCATTGAAGGGGTCTTCCACAGGTTCTGTAGAGTTTGATGTGGGTGGGGGTGTGGGGGTGTGGTGTTCGCTTACCTTGCACCCCAGCTCTCTGTTGTGGCCCAGCAGCAAGCTCTATCTAACCCAGGCTAAATTCTGTGTGCCTCGCCTCCCAGGGTTCTCTGCTCCTGGCTGGCCTGCCTGCCCACCTGTCTGTACTGTGCCCCAGCAGCAGCCTCTATCCAACTCAGGTTAAATTCTGTGCTCCTCACTTCCCAGAGTTCTCTGCTCCTGGCTTGCCCACCTGCCTGCTGGCCTGTACTGACTGTTTATAAAATCATGCTGACCATACTCCACATATAGGTTCCATGATAAGGGCCTGGATGCTGACCAATCTTCTACGAGAGCAATGCAGGGTGCACAGTAGGTGCTTCATCTGTTGTCCATATTCAAGCCACCAATTTCTAGAGACTTTAATGGCTATGAAATAAAGAACAGTGGCCAGACTTAGTATGTGGTCCTGTTTAGTGGCCAGGCATAGAAATTATGTAGTGTGAGAACAGAAGTGAAGTCTCCAAGAACTTGTTTAAAAAGCACTATTCAGAACCAAGTCTAGACTCTTAGCTCTTAATCCTCTGAAGTAAGAACTGAGCTTTCAGATTTGTCTACTCCATTTTTATGCCATCTCCTGCTTCTTAGGCAGGTCTGTGGTTCCTGTACCCTGAGCCCTGAATACCTTGATAGTACTGCTCTAGACTAGAACACAGGTCACCAAATTATAGTTTGTGGGTCAGATACTGCCTGCAAACAATCTCTCTCTCTCTCTCTCTCTCTCTCTCTCTCTCTCTCTCTCTCTCTCTGAATGTTCCTGTGTCTCTCTGTGTTTTAATACCTATGAGTTAAAAACAATTTTCAGATCTTTTTGGAAAGAGATTAAAAGCAACTCACAGAAGAAAAAAGTAATCCTATGAAATTAAAGTTTTAGTGTCTATGAATGAGGTTTTATCGAAATCTATCAAACTTGTCAGTATCTGCATCTTCACACTCAGGCAGAGCCAAGAGGCTGCAACAGGCACAGATGGCTCAAAGAGCTACAATATTTTCTTTTAAAAATAGTTGTTATTTCTATTTCATTAGTTTGTATGTGTACCTGAGTGTAAGTATGTGAAACACATACATGCAGGTGCCTGAAGAGGCTGGAAGAGGGTGTCAGATCCCTTGGAACTGAATTATAGGCATTTGTGTTTTGTGATGTGGATGATGATGATGGGAACCTAATGTGGGTTGTCTGCAGAGCAATGCAAGCTCTGAGCAGCTGCACCAGCTCTCCAGCCCCTGCAATATTTCTGTGGATCATCAAAAATTATTTATTTTTATTATGTTGTGTGGTGTGTGTGTGTGTGTGTGTGTGTGTGTCTGTGTGTGTGTGTGTCTGTGTGTGTTGGCCTGTGTGTGGGTGTCCAGAGAGCAGAAGAGGGTGATAGATCCTCCGGAGTTGGACTTATAGGTGTGCCTTCAAAGGTGGGTGCTGGGAACTGAACTTGGGTCCTCTAAAATAGTGACAAATACTCTTAACCTCTGAGCCATCTTTACAGACAGACGGGAGTCTATGCGGCTCTTTTCTTTAAAAAATTTATTTATTATTTTGTTTTATGTGCATGAATGTACTGCCTGCATGTGTGTTAAGTGCATCTGCGTTCTGCAGCTGTGTGGTTCTTTACAAAAGCAAATTGTCAATTTCTTCCCTTAGAACCTTTTTCATTTGTTTTCCTAGACCAAGGAATATCTAGAGCTACCATTTACAGGGCCATGTCTTGATACGGCACACGTCTGAAGGAGCACGCTCCAGCTTATTTGCCTGTTTCTCTTCAGATACCCACGGGGTTCTATACTGACGGCAGATGAACCGCTCATGTTTCCTTATTCCTTTCCATAATGTACACATGCTGTACAATGGAAGAAATAGTGACTGTTGTAAAAAAGACTGCATTGTAGAAGGCACACTTTATTTGTGTACATCATTCCTCATAACAGTTTGAGTCTTTCAACCTGGGAAACATTCTGGATTGTTCTACTGGAAACTGATAGCTTGTTCAATCCTATTTCCTAGTGTTATTTTTTTTCCTGGCAATTTACATATAATGGAAGAGAAAACTCCCCACAGTGAGAACCCATTATATGTAAATTGCCAGAGTGGTCTGGTTACTCTTTCGTGAAAGAAGAAGATTAAAAGTTCAAGGAAGCCAGAGTTGCTCATCCTCTGAACTAGTCCCCAGGATCTGAGACCAGAGTGTGGCCGTTATTACTATGTTTTGTTTGGCAAACTCAGAGCCTGCCTGAACTATGGGAATGGAAGTTGTCTGGGGACCCTGTGTGGGCAGGAACAGATGGGAAACAAGTATCTTGACAACTTAGTGACAAACAGTCATATGTTATAATGCAAACTGTGACAAACACGACTTCTTGGTTTGAGTTAATTTATGAGCAGAAATGTAGTATTTGTTGTGGTTTACATGTGAAAAAAAATCCTTGTGATTTAAATGTCAGTCTGAAAAAGGACCAATAATAAAATGTACTCAACATAAGAATTAACCTTTGGGCTGGAGAGATAGCCTACCGACTGCTCTTGCAGAGGACCTGGGTTCAGTCCCCAGCACCCACATGGTGGCTGAGAACCATCTGTAACTCCAATTCCAGGAGAAATCCAGTTCCAAGGGAATCTAACACCCTCTTCTGACCCCCGTGGCATTGTATGACACAGGTGCACAAACCTGCATGCAGACGGTACACATAGAAAATAAATAAATACAATTAAAAAAAGAATTAACCCTCAAAGCTATTAAAATTTTGCCATAAGGTGTGGTGGCACATGCCTTTAATCCTGGCAATTGGGAAGCAGAGGCAGGCAGAACTCTGTAAGCCCAGCCTGGTCTACACATTACATTCCAGGCCAGCTGTGGCTACAGGGAGACCTTTTCTCTAAAAACAAAACAGAACAAACATTGCTGTGGTAGCAGGTCAAAGGAAATCTCAGTTACATTTTATACTGCTTTTTTGCAAAGAATATATCACCAAATCTGGGTACTACATTTTTTTGAGAGAGTCTCACTATGTAGCCCTGGCTGGCCTAGAACTCAATGTGTAGACCAGACTGACCCTAAACTAAAGGTGTGTACCACCACATCTGGGTTTTGGATCACTTTTAAAGTGGAACATTGGAAATTTACAAACTAAGTATGCTGAAGGCTAGAAAGTCTCTTTTAACAGGCAGAATGAAAGAGCCATGATGATTTTGTTTTTTTAGAAGAGAGGGGATTTAAAAAAAAAGGGGGGATTTGAGACTGGCTTTCCTATGTAGCCCAGGCTAGTCTAAGTTTGCAGCAACCCTCCTGCCTCAGTCTCCCAAGTACTGGGATTATAGGTGTGTACCACTGCTTCTGGCAAGATCTGGGATAGCTTTTTCCTGATGAAGATGTAAAGAGAGACCATTTATAAGGGAACAAGATAAACTCTATTTTTCTATTTTGTAGAAATACACCATCTGAGAAACAGCCCCCATCCTCAGATTCCAGGAGAAACCACAGAATATCTCAATAGCTAACAGGGAAGGACCAAAGGTTGTTTGTTGAAAATAACTAACAGGGAAAGACTGCTGGTTAAACATGTTTGCTCTTCTGCCAGGATATACTAAGTGAGTAAAATCCCCCCCCCATGATGCCACCAAAGCTGACAGATGGCCCTGACCTCTCAGTCTAAAAATCATGCTTCCTTAGTCCCTATGAATCAATAACAAAATGCCAAAACTGGAAAATTTTCCCTTTGCAGTTTTTCCTTTAAAAGCCCCCCCCCCCTAAGCTCTGGGACCACTTCTCCTAGCTTGTTGTCAGGAGGGTGGCAGTCCAAGCTCAGCTTGAATTAAAGACTCTTTGCATTTACATCAGAGCCATGTGTTCTGGTGGTCTTTTGGGGGTCCTGGTGATCTAGGCATAACAAAGACAAAACTAAGAGAAACATGAGAATGATTTTAAGATATCTGGGGGCTGTTAAGAAAATATGGATCCATCTTGGGTTAGAAGATCTGCAGGAGAGTTAGGCAAAGGACTGAAGGTGATTCCTAAGACTGCCATTCACTAGTTTGGGGGAGTCACCTAATCTTTCTATGACACAGTCCACAAGTTGGCTGCAGTAATGTTTCTGGTCCTATTTGATCCCATCAAGGACCAGAGCTTTGCCTTCTTATGAATCTGGTGGACCTGTGTGGCTGTTCTGGCTAAAAGAACATGGTAGGGCTGATAGGTGACTTCCCAGTCAAAGTAATCAAGCCATTTGGTTTTTGCCTGGATGTTTTTCTTTTGCAATTGCCTTCAGAGCCCAGGGCTACTATGTTAGGAAACCCAGACACTCTGATGCCTCCATGGAGAGGTGTGTGGGGACAGAGATGCTCCATCTTCCTAGTTACTGTCTCATGTGACTACAAGTGAGACCCCAAGAAAAATTGCTGTCATCATGAAAGACAATAGTTAAAAGATGCTGGTCCATACAAGTGTGGCTAAAAAGTCCACTGGAACCTTCTCTGGGCCTTATTTGTGAAGAGATTGTGATACTGAGCCAAGAGAAGGGCTGTGACAATTAAATGGGATGCTCTGCATCACAGTTCCCATGTACACTGAGTGCTGTCATTATTCCTGCATCACAGTTCCCATGTACACTGAGTGCTGTCACTATTCCTGCATCACAGTTCCCATGTACACTGAGTGCTGTCACTATTCCTGCATCACAGTTCCCATGTACACTGAGTGCTGTCATTATTCCTGCATCACAGTTACCATGTATACTGAGTGCTGTCATTATTCCTGCATCACATTTCCCATGTACACTGAGTGATGTCATTATTCCTGCATCACAGTTCCCATGTATACTGAGTGATGTCATTATTCCTGCATCACAGTTCCCATGTACACTGAGTGCTGTCATTATTCCTGCATCACAGTTCCCATGTACACTGAGTGCTGTCATTATTCCTGCATCACGGTTTTACATGTACACTGAGTGCTGTCATTATTCCTGCTCCCAGGATGGGCTGGACACTGGAAGGCACAGGAAAGAAGTGTTGGTTCACTTTCAAAGGGTCATTTTAACACTTAGAATTGTCCAAAAGACATGAACCACTCTACAAAGTGGTGTGTGCCTGAGGAACTGAAGATATTCAGGCTGGATGCCCCCATATCAGCAATGTCTCTCCAAGAACATTATAGGAGGTAGAAGTCATACTCAGAAGCAGATGGAATCTATGATTCCCCAATCCACTACTGTCTTGCGACCTCTATCTTGAGTCTCCATATAGGTATACATGTAATTAGCCCAATATAACTTTTTCAGTCACCTTAGATCCTTTTTTTTTTTAGAAAAGTAACTTTTTAACTTTATTATTTTATGTTATGACTGTATTGTCTGCATGTAGGTAGGTGTACCCATGTCATGCAATGCTGCAGAGGTCAAAAGAGGGTGTCGGATTCCCCTGTAACTGGAGTTAAAGATAGTTCTTAGCTGCCATGTGGATGCTGGGAATCAAACCTGGGTCCTCTGTAAGAGCACTCAATGCTCTTAACTGCGGAGCCATTTCTCCAGCCCGCTTAGATCCTTTATAACAAGATACAGCATATAAAAATAAAGAAAACTAATGGATACACAGCAGCAGTAACTTGAGATCCCATAGAAGATTCATGTGGTATATATTTAAGGTTATTAAGGTATCTTTGGGGGCTCAGCTGTTAAGACCATGTATTGCTCTTCCTAAGGACCTTAGTTTTGTTCCAGGAGCCCACACTGGGCAGCTCATAAGTGCCTGTAAATCCAAGCTTCAGAGGGTCTGAAGGCCTCTTCTAAGCTGTGCAGGTACCTGCATACATGCAATGTATACACACATATACACCTAATAAATGAATAATCTTTTTAAAATCTTATAAAATATATTTTAATCTATATTAAGAATTTCTACAGTACTGTCGCCTACCGAATAATAGACTAGGTTTCTTACAACTTGGTTTCTATGTTTTAATGCAAAACAAATAAGATAATATGTAACTGGGAAGCTTGTAGCACTATACCTTGATACGTGTTCTATGGCATCCAGGAAGAATACAAGCTTTACTTCTTTGGGATTTGTGAGATTATAATCATCAAGATAGTCCTGTAGAACATTTCCAATTTTGTCTAAATCAGGCAAATCATCATAAATTCGATCAGCCTTATCTGCTCCAAACTAAAAAGATGATTTGTGGGGGAAGAACCAGGGTGGATCAGTTATGATATATAGATATATGGCACACAAAAATTTGAAAGTCACTGGACTTAACTTTTTAAAGTGGTATATTATAATATCAATGAATTTCACAATATAATTCACACAGGTTCTTAGATTGATTTGTTTTCACAATTCCACACTCTGCTTTCATGGTTTTGCTCTAGGGTATTGACATCAGAAAACCTAATTGATTGAAAAGGTGCATGAAAGACTGTTATGTCATAAACAATCATGCTGGGACTATGTGTAGTTTTTACATAGCACTCATGTAGGAGTAGATATATTAGGGAGAATAAAAACAAGGTGTTATCTAAAGGGAATCATGTTCTCTGTTTGGACCACTTGACATGTCTTTTCTCTGTTGTAGCAACTGTGAGGTGGGTACTTCCCCTAAAAGAAGCGAGGAAAAGCAAGAGTTCTGCTGTAATCCAGGGCAAATGCTGTCCTGCTGAGTCTTGTCCCCGATCCAGGTCTTGCTTTCTTTTTGTCTTTGCTTTATTCTCATTCTCTCTCTCTCTCTCTCTCTCTCTCTCTCTCTCTCTCTCTGTATGTATGTATGTATGTATGTATGTATGTATGTATGTATGTATATGTATTGATAGCACATGTTGTTGGTCCTTGGGAGCCTTCTACCTTTTGTTTGAGACAGTACCTCTTACTGGCCTGGAACTTGGCCAAGTAGGCCAGGTTAGCTGCCCTACAGCTTTTAGGGATCTGCCTGTCTCTACCTCTCATTTGCTACCTGAAATCACAGGCATTTGCCACCACATCCAGCCTTGACACAGGTTCTGCACTCAGGTCCTGTGAGGGCAAGCACTTTACTGAGTGAAGCATCTCCACAGGCCCTTCTTTATTCTTCCATTTGATAATATTATTGCTAAAAACACACTGGAAGTATAACTTCTGAAAGTGAACCTTAGACTTCTATTTTTGATGACAAATTTAAACAGATATATTACAAAAATAAATTGTTCATCTCTTTTTTTCTGTCAGGTGTTAACACTCATCTGAGGGTGGTTTTCAGTGTGGCTCTCAGCACATATAGAGAGACAAGTTTATTTACCATCAAATAAACATGGATTGACAGCCTGAGGGGTTATATAAACAAAATGATGTAAACAAAACGACCTCAAGACTCTGAGAATGTGTTCCCTAAACAAGAGTCAACTTGTTAGAACTAACATGTAGGTGGGATGGGTGGAAGATTTATTTTAGGCAGGTTCAGAGGGTAAAATTAGGCCCATGTATTGATATTTTTGGAAGGACAAAAGCCTATAAAGATATAATTAAAAGACAGTTATACAAAAGAGTATTTGCTATGAATTAGTTTCCTTGGAATGAAGGGGACAGCTCAGTGACTAACAAGTTTCAATAACCTGGAAGCATTTGAGCAGGGGGGTCTGCAGAGATACATAAATATAATACAGAATTCTAGTTTTAAGGAAAGGGGCTAAACCTCTTTGCCTCCTTCTAAATCAATATTTGACAACTCTGATTCACACTATTACCAAAACAAAGGTTACTTTTTCTTCAAAGGACCAGACAGTAAATACTAGATTTTTCGGATCATCTAGTCTTTACCTCTGCTGCTGTTGGGCAAAGGCAGGCTTATAGATGTAGGCTAACAAGTGGGTGTAACTGAGTACTGATAAATTTTTATTTATAGAAACTAGATAGCAGGTGCATTTGGCTCATGAGTCTAGAGCTTGCTCATATTTTGCCTAGTTGTTTAATCTTCACAGATGTAAAATTCTTGTTCAAGATGAGTCTGATCTAGAAAAAAGTAAATGCTTTATATTCTTTAACTATAATCAAAGCAAAACAACATACTTGCCTTAATGAAATCACCAAATATGATAGGCTTCCTTAAAAAATATTCCAGGTCAATTGCAATTCCAAAATGTTTGTCTGTTAAAAGACAAAATCAGTTTTATTATGAGAATAATCTTGGAATAATAGCTGCTGTTAATATAAAAATCGAGAGAAAGCCATGTTAACACCATGCCACTTTTGTTTGGTGGATAATTTGCTAGGTTTAAGACTATTTAATAAGTATTTAAAACTTTTGTTTAAAACCTTAGAACTAGAGATCAGGAATTTCCCAAGACCACTTGAAACACAGGAAACTGGAATCCCCTCCCCCGCCCCCACCACCAACTGGGATTGCCGAAAGAGTGTCCAAGTGGATTCTTTGGAGAAACTTCAGAACAGAAAGGGAAGACTGAGTTAGACATCCAATAGAAAGCCTAAAACTTAGACAAGTCCACAATCCATAAGCAAGGAGAAAAGAAGAAAAAGAAAGCAATCAAACAAACAACGAAGGTATCTGAAGGAGGCAAGCAAAGCAAGCCTTCAACACAGTGAAGAGGAACTTGGGATTCACATTGGAATACAGGCAAAGAGAAACACACATGCCAGGGGCATGAAGAAGAGACAACATGGGAAAGGTGCAGGATAATCCACACCAAGCTCTACCAACCCTGTGGAAGATTCCTACAGTGGGATCCCCTGGGGATGGCCCAGGACACAGATATTAGAAGTACAATTGTGGACATACTCAAAGAAATAAAAAACTATAAAGAACAAGTCAGAGAACTTAAGAGAGAGAATGAAAAACTCAAGAAGGTCCTAGAGAGAGAGAATGACAAACTCCAGAAGGAAGTGGAAACACTAAAAAGATCCCATGTTGAAAAAGATAAGGAAACCAACCAGCGAAGCAAAGAGATTGAGAAGCTCCAAAAGGAAGTGGAAATACCAAAGACATCAAAAGACGAAATGAAAAGGAAATCAAACACTCATCCAATCAACAGGAAAGAAATGGAAAAAGCCTCAGAAGCAGAATGGAGGAAGCAGAACAAAGTATATCAGACCTGGAAGATAACACAGAACAACTGAAAACCTCAAGTAAAGATTATGAAACATTTAAAAATACACAAAAGTGGAACAACCAGGAACTGTGGGACACTATGAAAAGATCAAACCTCCACATCATAGGAATAGAGGAAGGAGAAGAATCCCAAGAGAATGGTATTGAGCAGATCTTCAACAGAGTAATAGATGAAAATTTCCCCAAACTAAAAAAAAGACAAACCAATACAAATACAAGAAGCACATAGAACTCCAAACAGACAAGATCAGAAAAGAAACTCTCCATTCCATAGCATAGTTAAAACGCTAGACATCCAAAACAAAGACAAAATTCTGAAAGCCACAAGAGAAAAATGACAAGTTACATACAAGGCGAAACTATCAGAATTACAACTGACTTCTCAGTGCAAACTATGAAAGCAAGAATAACGTGGAGCAAAGCATTCCCAGTGTTAAAAGACTATAGATGCCTACCCAGGTTACTATACCCAGCAAAAATGTCAACTATAGTTGAAGGAGAGAGAAAAATCTTCCATGACATAAACAAGATGAAAGAACACATGTCCAGAAAACCAACCCTTCAGAGAATACTTGAAGCAATCCAAAGGACAGAAGGAGCAACTTTCCCCAGGCACCTAGAAAGAGAAATTAATAAAAGCATAACTGCAGAAGTAGAAAACTAGACCCAAAACACAAATGGATAATAAGGTGAAAGGAAGCAACACACATCTATCAGTTATAACCTTAAATATTAATGGACTAAACTCCCCAATCAAAAGACATAGACTGGGAGATTGGATTAGGAAACAGAACCCATCTATATGCTGTCTACAAGAAATGCATCTTACTTTCAAGGACAGGCACCACCTTAAAGTGAAAGGATGGAAAAAAATATTCCAAGCAAATGGTACCCAAAAGAAAGCAGGTGTTGCTATTTTAACATCAGACAAAATAGACTTCAAAGAAAAAGAAATCAGAAGAGACAAAGAAGGCCATTACATTTTTATTGAAGGAACAATTCACCATGAAAATTTCACAATCATGAATATATATGCACCAAACTCTAGTGTACCAAACTTTATAAAGACAATTCTCCAGGACCACAAGGCACAGATTAACCCCAGTACACTCATAGTAGGGGACTTTAATACCTCACTGAGCCCTTCAGACAGGTCAACCAGACAAAGAATAAACAGAGAGACATCTGAACTGAATGATATGATATACCAAATGGACCTCATAATCATCTACCAAATATTCCACCCTAATACCAGAGAATACACTTTCTACTCAGCACCCCACGGAACATTTTCCAAAATTTACCACATACTGGGACACAGAAGAAACCTCCACAAATACAAAAAGTTTGAAATAATTTCATGCATTCTATCAGACCACAACACAATAAAGCTCACTATCAACACCAGAATAAGCCTTACTATCTACAAGAACACATGGAGACTAAACAACACACTCCTGAATAATGAATGGATCAAGGAAGAGATAAAGAAATAAAAGCATTCCTGGAACTGAATGACAATGATAACACAACACAACAAAACCTATGGGATACTTTAAAAGCAGTCCTAAGAGTTAAGTTTATAGCCCTGGGTGCCTACATTAGAAAAACAGAAAGAGCACAAGTGAATGATTAAACACTGCAGCTAAAAACACTTGAGAGACAACAACAGATGAACCCTAAATGTAACAGGCAGGAAGAAATAACAAAAATCAGAGCAGAAATCAATGAAATAGTGTGCTGGATAGCTTTAGTGTCAACTTGACACACCTGGGTTGAGGGAGCCTCAATTGGGGAATTGGCTCCATTGGACTGGCCTGTGGCCACATCTGTGGAGTATTGTCTTGATTGTTGGGCACGTGGGAGGGCCCAGCCCACTATGGGTGGTGCCACCCTGGCCAGGTTGTTGTGTACAGTATAAGAAGGCAAGCTGGGCATGAGCCAGGGGAGCAAGCCAGTGAACAGCACTCCTCCATGGCCTGTGCTTCAGCTCCTGCCTCCAGGTTCCTGCCCTGGGCTCCTTAAGTGATGAACTGTGACCCAGGAGATGTAAGCTGAATAAACCCTTTCCTCCCCAAGTTGGTGTCAGTAAGAGTGTTTTGTCACAGCAATGGAAGACAAACTAGAACAGAAATTGGTACCAGAAGTGGGGTATTGCTGTGACAGACCTGTCCTTGGTGTTTTGGGGAAGGATTGTGGAGGCGTTTAGAACTTTGGGCTGGGAAGAACATTAAATGCCTAAAGATTGTTGCTGTGGAGCTTGGAGCAGTTTTGCTGAAGGAGTTGTAGAAGATGGAGGCCTGGCTTGTGAAGTTTCTAGTTTCAAAGGAGAGCAGAGATCATCAGGACTGTGTAATCTGTGGGTTCTGGTCAGCTGGGGCTGTGGAGAATCAGCTGTAAGTAACAAGAGACCAGAACCTGAAGTGAAACTTTTGTGGTACTGGGGCAATTGATGCTGGTTAGCTGGGGCTGAAAAATCAGCTGTAAGTAACAAGAGACCAGCATCACTGAGGTGAAATCTTCTGGGGAGAATATCTTCAAGGTCAGCACACAGAAGCTGTGACCCAGAAAGGGCCTGAGCCTCCATCTCGAGCCAGAAGCCGGACTTGGTAACGTGTAAGAGTCTCCTATATGGTTCCGGTGTTGAAATTTGAGGGGGTCACAGAGAGCAGCCGAGGCTTGGCACTGTGAGAGGTCAGGAAAGACCATTGGTGGAAGTGCACCTCGGTTGCAGTGAAGACCCCAGGATTGCAGGGGTCATGGAGAGAAGCTGAGGCTTTGCACCAGGAGAGGTCAGAAGAGACCATTGGTGAAGGTGCTGCCTCAGTTTCAGTGGCGACCCCAGCTTTTTGGAGATGCCAGGACCATGGGACGACCACCAAGAGCAGCGGCAGGTGTGGAATGGAGTCGGCCTGGGCCTGCGAGATGAGCTGTGTGTGCCACGGATGGCAGAGTCAGAGAAGGGGAGCTGCCGAAACCCTTTGGAGCCCAGAAGATTGTGAGTGAATCCCAGGTGTCCAGCCTTGAGCTACTTGCTGGACTTAGGTTTTGAGTGTGTCTGATTCTTCCCTTTGAAATAAGACAGTACTTGTTTTGGATTTTACAGCAGCCCACAGTTAAGAGACTTTTAACAGACTGTGAACTTTTAAGTATTCAGACATTTTAAGAACTGTGGGGCTTTTAAGGTTGTACTGTCTTAGGTTGTGATTAATGTTAACATCATACTTTGGGGATAAGAACTGGAAAGGTGGTGGTTTAATAGTGATGTGTTTTGTGTGTCAAGTTGACAAGGTCAATTGTGTTGGATAGCTTTAGTGTCAACTTGACACACCTGGGTTGAGGGAGCCTCAATTGGGGAATTGGCTCCATTGGACTGGCCTGTGGCCACATCTGTGGAGTATTGTCTTGATTGTTGGGCAATGTGGGAGGGCCCAGCCCACTATGGGTGGTGCCACCCTGGGCAGGATGTTGTGTACAGTATAAGAAGGCAGGTTGGGCATGAGCCAGGGGAGCAAGCCAGTGAACAACATTCCTCCATGGCTTATGCTTCAGCTCCTGCCTCCAGGTTACTGCCCTGGGCTCCCTAAGTGATGAACTGTGACCCAGGAGATGTAAGCTGAATAAACCCTTTCCTCCCCAAGTTGGTGTTGGTCAAAGTGTTTTGTCACAGCAATGGAAGACAAACTAGGACAAATAGAAACAAAGAAAACAACACAAAAAAAATCAATGAATCCAAAAGTTGTTTCTTTGAAAGAATAAACAAGATAGACAGACCTCTAGCCCAGTTAACCAATGTGATGAAAGGGGAACTATCACAACAGACAATGAAAAGATCCAGAAAATCATATGGGAATACTTCAAAAACCTATACTCTACCAAGTTTGAAAACCTAGAAGAAATGGATGAATATCTGAAATCCTGGGAATCACCAAAGCTCAAGCAAGAAGAGATCAACAGCTTAAACAGACCCATAATATATGAAGAAATTGAAGATACATATGACAAAGCATTGATTTCCAGAATATATAAACTACTCAAAAAACAAAGGAGAAAGAAAAAAAATGACGCACTCGATAGATGGAGCAAAGAGCTGAACAGATACTTCACAAGTGAGGAATTAGGGATGGCTGAGAAACATGTTAAGAAGTGTTCAACATCACTAATAATTAAGTAAATGCAAATTAAAACCACTTTAATATATCATCTTACTCCAATGAGACTGGCTAGGATCAAGAAAACAAATGATACCAAGTACTGGAGAGGTTGTGGGGAAAGGGGAACACTCATTCACTGCTGGTGGGAATGTAAACTGGCACATCCACTATGGAAAGCAGTGTGGAAAATACTTGGAAGACTTGGAATGAACTTGCCACCTGACCCAGCCATACTATTCCTGGTTATGTACCCACAAGACTCATCTTACTGCATAGATACATGCACAGCCATGTTTATTGCAGTTCTCTTCACAATAGCAAGGAGATGGAACCAATCCAAGTGCCCCTCAACTGATGAGTGGATAGAGAAAATGTGGTACATCTACACAATGGAGTTCTATGCAGCAGTAAAGAAATATGACATCATGAAATTTGCAGGTAAATGGATGGAACTAGAAGATATTGTGTTAAGTGAAGTAACACAGTCCCAGAAAAACAAATGATGAATGGTATCCCTCATCTGTGGATGCTAGTGCCAATTACCTAGTAGTAAGTATTTCTTGTGCAGGGCTCCTTGAGCTTTATCCAAGTAGTTGGGAGTGGTGCATATTGGAAACAACAATAACATCAACAACAAAAACAACAACAACAGAAAAGACTGTGTCAAAGAACTGACTGAAACTGTGAACTTCTGCTTGTAACAGTCAACTTCTATATCGAGAATTTTGAGAAAGACTGAGAAAAAGATGAAAAACATTTTTGGCAGAATGCATGAGCTCTGGTGGGGTGGGGTGGTAGGGTAGGGGACACGGGTCTAGATTTGATTTGTAACATAATCTTGTACAAAAATATATATGTGTATAAAAATAAAAAAACTTTAGGACCCGATGCATTTACAGCAGAATTCTACTAGACATTTAAAGAAGATCTATAACCAATATTACTTAAATTATTCAAAAAGATAGAAACAGAGGGAGAACTTGCAAATTCTTTCTATGAAGCCAGCATCATTCTATTACCAAAATCCAGGTAAAGATATAATCAGAAAAATTAAACTATAGACCCATATCCTTAATGAACATAGGTGCAAAAATTCTCAATGAAATACTTGCAAACTGCATACAATCACACATCAAAAAGGTCATCCACCATGATCAAATTGGCTTTATTCCAGAGATGCAGCATATGTAAGTCAATAAATGTCATAATTCATATAAATTGACTCAAGGACAAAAACCATATGGTCATCTCAATAGATGCAGAAAAGGCCTTTGATAAAATTCATATGCAGCCAGGCAGAGGCAGGCAGATCTTTGTGAGTTCAAGGCCAGCCTGGTCTACAGAGTGAGTTCCAGGACAGCTGGGGCTATAGGGAGATCTTGTCTCGAAAAGATGGAAAAAAATTCAATATGCATTTATGTTAAAAGTCCTAGAGGGGATTGGTATGGGGGGGATGTTCCTCAACATAATTAATGCTGTATCCAACAAACCTACAGTCAACATCATTGTAAATGGAGAACAAACTCAAATAATTCCCCTTAAAATTAGGAGCTAGACAAGGCTGTCCATTGTCTTTACTACTTTTTAATATAGTACTGGAAACTCTTGCTAGAGCAATAAGGCAAGAGAAGGAAATTAAAGGAGTACAAATTGGAAAAGATGAGATGACATTATTCCTTTGTGCAGATGATATAATAGTATACCTACAAGATGCCAAAAATTCCAACAGAAAACTCCTAGAAAGGATGAACACTTTTAGTACAGTGGCAGGTTATAAAACTGTACAAAATTCTGTAGTCTTTCTATATACCAGTAACAAGCAAGTGGAGAAAGAGTACATGGAAAGTTTCCCATTCACGATAGCCTCAAAAATATCTTGGAATATACCTGACTAAAGATGTTGAAGATCTCTACAATGAAAAATTTAAATCTTTAAAGAAAGAGATTGAGGAAGACACCAGAAGATAGAAGGACCTCCCATGCTCATGGATTGGAAGACTAAATACAGTAAAAATGACCATCCTACCCAAAGTGATATATAGATTCAGTGCAATCCCAATCAAAATCCCCATGACCTTCTTCACATGAGCCTTCAGTATTGGTGTCAGCATACACAAGACCCATGCAAATTTAAGTAGACGACCCCAGCAGGGAACTGTGGAAATGGGCAGCAGGAGCATACGAACAGGGTCCTTGGAGTTTGGAAATTCTATTTCTACATGGTCATGCACCTTCTCCCTGGCTTTTACAAACTTTCTGTCCCCTCTACCACAGTGGTCCCTGAGCCCTGGGTGAGTGAAGCTGAATATAGGAGTCCTGTCTGAAAACTCACACGTTTGCAGACTCCTAATCTCCACCATTTGACCATTTGTGCCCTTTTGTGTTCCCAGCCCTCTGTCGCATGAGGGAGCTTCATTGATGAAGTTGAGAGATTCCTTTGTCTCCTGTTCAATGTTGCATGAGCCTTAGGTATGGAGGTTGCAGGAGTGCCGCTTCCTCTCCAGCATTTGGTATCATTTGTTTTCTTGATCTTAGCCAGCCTGACTGGGGTAAGCTGAAAGCTTAAAGTCATTTTAATTTGTATTTCTCTAATTACTAATGATGCTGAACACGTCTTAAGATGTTTCTTAGCCATCTTTATTTCTTCTCTGTTCAGATCTTTAGCCCATCTTTTAATTGGGTCATTTGTTTTCTTGATTCTTTTTTTTTTTTTCCTCTGTCGGATGTGTTGTTGTTGAAGATTTTCTCTTACTCTGTGAGTTTTCCCTTCACTTCCTTGGTGGTTTCTTTTGCTATACCAAAGCTTTTTAGTTTAGTGAGGTCCCACTTGTTGATTGTTGACCTTAATTTCTGTGCAACTGAAGTCTGATTTGGAAAGTCCTTTCTTATACCTGTATCTTGTAGATACTGCTGATGCTTTCTTCTAAGAGTTTCAGAGTTTCAGGTTTCACATTGAAGTCTTGGATCCGTTTGGAGTTAACTTTTGTGCAAGGTGAAAGATAAGGGTCTAGTTTCATTCTTTCACAGGTGGAGATCCAGGTTTTTGAGAACCATTTGCTGAAGATGCTCTTTCCTCCAGTGAGTCTTCTTGGCCCCTTTGTCAAATATCAGGTGGCTGAAATTGCATGTATTCAAGTTTGGATCTTTAATTATGTTCCATTCACCTATGGGTCTATTTTTGTGCCAGTACCATGCTATTTTTATGGGTATAGCTTTGTAATATAGTTTGAAATCTGGTATAGTAATCCCCCCTGCATTGCTCTTTGTGCTTAGGGTTGCTTTGGTTATCCAGGGTCTTTTGTGCTTCCATATGGATTTTAGGATTTTTTTCTAATTCTGTGAAGAATGTCATGGGGTATTTGATTGGGATTGCATTGAATCTATATATTACTTTGGGTAGGATGGCCATTTTTACTATATTAATTCTCATACAGTAGTCAAGGTGGTCCTCACACTTCTAGCAATCTGCTTGCCTCAGCCTCTTTGATGCTGGGATTATAGAAAGAAGACACCCAGCTTAAAATACTTGTTTAGTTATCATATAAAATAATGAGTTTCATTAAGATGTTTGGTAGATGTACATCATTGTGCTGTGCTCGTACTGGTCCCTTGCCAGCCCTTACCTCTTTTCTACCCTTCCTGCTAATTCTCTTCCCCCCACATTACTAATCCCTTGAATGCATACATCTATTTATTTAACTATATATAAACTCCATTTAACTATATATAAATTCAATCCTGCCTCTACCTAAAATTCTATACCCAATTAAGACTATTAAGCCTTTCTTCATCCCAGTAACACATTTTCATCATGTTTTTGTATGTTTCAGTGATCAAAGGAAATAACTTCTATTTATGAAAGCCTCATAAACTCATTTTAATTCCTCTCTATCGGAACCAAATTTCTTTTCTTTTTCCTTTTAAGAACAGCAGGCATGGTGGCATGTCCCCAGCAGTTGGGAGGCAGCAGCTAGGTCTCTGTGCTGTGAGATTGAGACCAGCCTGGTCTATATAGGGAATTCCAGGCCAGGTAGGGCTACAGGGAGACCCTGCCCCCGCCTCCCACACACATACACACACAGAACAGCTTACTGGCCATTTCTGTCAAAATGACATGGAAGTAGTGCTTGTCTTCATTGTTGATCAAACGATCATGGAACACTCGCTGACATTCATGGCAAAAGAGTCTAAATATCTGATGTTTGTCTCTTATTGTTCCTGGATCACACTGGAGGATGCCTAGAAAAGAAAAGAAGAGAAAAGAAAAAAAGAAAATTCTGCATTTGTGGACTCTCTAGTAATAGTTCAATAAACTAGGGAACACCTAAGTCCAGCTTGATCCTCACATAACCAGAAGGGATGCCCACACAGATAATGAATGGCACCTCACTTTATGCCATGATAAAGACATTATTCCTTGTTTTATATTTCTTTTTCTAAATTAATTATTTATTTATTTTATGTGTATGAATGTACTGTCTGCATGTAGGTTTGTGCACCCATGTCATGCAATGCTGCGGATGTCAGAAGAGGGTGTTGGATTCCCCTGGAACTGGAGTTGTCCTGGAATTGGAGTTACAGATGGTTCTCAGCCGCCATGTGGGTGCTGGGGATTGAACCCGGGTCCTCTGCAAGAGCAGTCGGTGCTCTTAACCGCTAGGCCATCTCTCCAGCCCCAATTCCTTGTTTTATATTTCTTAACCGGACATGTGACATGGTTAGATTTCACAATATAAGCCATGTTCCTTTCCTTATTACATGGTTACAGTGGGTCAAATGAGGTGTGTTACATTTCTTTATGTATGTGGTATGTATGTATGTATGTATGTATATAAGTGTGTGCTGTGTGGTGTTATGCAGTGTATGTGTGGCAGATGGTTTGTGTGTGGTGTGTGTATATGTGGCAGACATATCATATGTAGTGTGTGGTTTGTGTAGTGTGTGTGTGGTGAATGGTCAGTGGTCTGTGGCTTGTGTGTGTATGGTGTGTGGTATGTGGAGTATGTGGTGTGTGGTCTGTGTGTATATGGTGTGGTGTGTATATGTAGTATGTGGTGTGTGCGTCTTGTGGTATCTGTGTGTGTTGTGTGGCATGCGTGGTGCATGTGGCATGTATGTGTATGTATGTGCTGTGTGTGGCCTGTGTGTGAGTTCACTTACCTCACAACTGTTCTTTCAGATGCTCATACTGTGTCTTATTTTCTTTTCAGCACTGCATGTGTGCATGTGTCTGCACGTCAGTGCAGGACCCACCGAGATGTTGGATCCCCTGGAGCTGGAGTTACAAGTAGTTGTGAGCTGCTGGATGTGGGGCCCAGCATTGAACTGGGGTCCTCTGGAAAAGCATCAGGTGCCCTTGTCTACTGAGCTCTCTCCCCAGCACTGCTTACAGCCTTTGCAAAGCTCATATTCTGTGTCTCATTCTTCTCCAGTATTGAGTCACCACAAATGTCCCTTGTCTGGCTGCTACTCAAGTTACCCAAAGTACACCTTTAAAATATTAATATGTGGGGCTGGAGAGATGGCCTAGCGGTTGAGAGCGCCGACCGCTCTTGCAGAGGACCCGGGTTCGATCCCCAGCACCCACATGGCAGCCGAGGGCTGTCTGAGGCTCCAATTCCAGGAGAACTCCAGTTCCAGGGGAATCTGACACCCTCTGACCTCCGCAGCATTGCACGACACGGGTGCACAGACTTGCATGCAGACAGTACATTCATACACATACAGAAATAAATAAAATTAATAAAAAAATTTAAAATATTAATATGTGAAAAAATAATATGTGGGGGTACTGGAGAGATGGTTCCTGGTTAAGAGCATTGGGTGCTCTTGCAGAGGACCTGGGTTCTATTCTTGGCAACCACATGTGACTAACCATAATTCCAACTCCAGGAGATCTGACACCCTCTAGTCCATGGGCATGGCATGACATAGGTGCGCTTGCATTCATGCAGGCAAAACACACAGCATAAAAGTAAAATTTAAAAAATTCAAAAGTAGCATCAATTGTCATTGCAAACTTAATTCTGACAATTTGAAGTTACAGCAGAAGCAGTGATGTTAGCAGTGCTGGAAACGTTCCTTCTGCTTGGGGGCCCTCGCCACAGGTGTCCCATGTGCAGGGTAAGAATACTACCATGTACACAGCAGGAAAAGCAGAGTTTGTCTCACAACACAATAGGTACTGCACACATCACCTGTCGTACTAGGGGATTTCTATAGAAATCGATGTTTTTTGGCTGTTCTTGCTGTTTGCAACTCATTATATAGACAGAGCAGGCTGTGAGTTCATAATCCTCCTGCCTTTGCCTCCTAAGTGCTGGGGTTATAGGTATGCACTACCATGCCCAGCAATACTGCATTTTAAAACATTTCATGTTTGATTGGTATGTGATATACTTTTTTTTTTTTTGGTCTTTTCGAGACAGGGTCTCCCTGTAGCCCCAGCTGTCCTGGAACTCGCTCTGTAGACCAGGCTGGCCTTGAACTCACAAAGATCCCCCTGCCTCTGCCTCCCAAGTGCTAGGATTAAAGGCATGCACCACCACACCCGGCTGGTATGTGATATACTTTTTTTTTTTTAAAAAACATTTTTTCTTTTATTTATTTTTATTTCATGTGTATCATGCAATGCCTGAGGAGGACAGAAGAGGGTGTTAGATTCCCTTGAAATTGAGTTACAGACAGTTGTTAGCTGCCACGTGGGTGCTGGGATTTGAACCCAGGTCTTCTGTAAGAATAACCAGTGCTCTTAACCACTGAGCCATCTCTCCAGCCCTGTGATATACTTTTTTAAAGGGCTTAAGGTTGAATTAACTACTTTCAGTTAATATTTAGAAACAGCAGACTTTCCAAGATATTTTGATGAAATGTAGAGATGGGAGAAACTGAAATTTCTTGATTATTTTATAAAGTATTAGTGGAGCAGATAAAATGGATCTTGAATTTCTGTCTTTCTGCTTGTTTTTGAGATAGGGTGTCTCTATATTCCTGGCTGTCCTGGAACTTACTATGTAGATCAGACTGGCCTCAAACTCACAGAGATCCATCTGTCACTGCCTCCCAAGTGCTGGGAATAAAGGCGTGTGCCACCACATTTGGCATTGGATCTTGAATATTGAAGCTCATAAATTATATTAAAAACAGGAATAGATGGGCAATAGGAACAGGATTAATCACTGTCTGAGGACCAGGCAGTAAGTCTGAAGCAGCTCACCAGAGACAGAAAGTCACAGTATAGTATTTCTGTAAAAAATTAATCCATGGATCCCTAGGCTATACTACTAATGCAGGAGAGAAAGATTCCAATGGAGAAGGAAGAACATAAGTCACTGTGTTGTCTTGCAGCAAGGATGGTTGGTGTGTCACCCTTGGGTGTTCCCACACTTTTGAAAGGGGAGGGGAAAAAAGTAAAAAAGTAAAACAGAATCATGAAACCATAACACAAATGACAGAATGTGTGAAATCCAGTGGGGGGCTCTTCAGAGAGGATGAGGTCCCTTCAGAGAGGATGAGGACCTTTCGGAGAGAGGATGAGGACCTCAGTGCATTTCAGGAGTGTTTAGAGGAACCGTGGGAAGGTCATGTTCCAGGAGCACTGAGGCAGCCCCAAGGAGGAAAATCGAAGGCTAGGCAACGCAGAGATACTGCTTTAGCAGAGTCTGAACAGGGGTCACCTGTGGCTGCTGTGCAGAAGTCCCCGCTAAGGAAGGCAGGCCGGGTCCCTGCTAAGGAAGGCAAGAAGACAGATTAGGAGCTGCTCAGAGAGGAAGCTCTTCCTGTTGGAAATATTTGTGAGAGGGCTGGGGAGATGGCTCAGTCAATAAAGTGCTTACTGCAAAAGCATGAAGACATGAGTTTGATCCCTAGAACCCGTGTGAAAAGCCAGGTGTGGTTGTGCGCTAGGGGGTGAGACAAGTGAACACCCAGGGCTGTGGCCATAAAGCCTAGTCTTCTTGGTGAGTTCAAGGCTAGTGAGAGACCCTGTCTTAAAAAATAAGGTTGGGGCTGGAGAGATGGCTCATTGGTTAAGAGCGCCAACTGCTCTTGCAGAAGACCTGGGTTTGATTCTCAGCACCCCCATGGTGATGAGGAACCATCTTTAGCTCCAGTTCTGGGGGAATTCAACACCCTCTTCTGACCTCCATGCCATTGCATGACACAGGTGCACCAACCTGCAGACAGTACACTCATACACATAAAAAATAATATATTGAAAAAATAAGGTTGACCTCTGGTTTCTATCCCTACACCCACACCTGCACAAGCCTGTGTGCCAGTACATATATACATATATACAAATATACATATATACATAGACACACCTACACACTTGAAGAAACCTTGGTGAGAGATAATGGTTGGGGTTACTATGGAATAGACAAAGTGGAGAGAAGTGGTTGGAGTTGGGATATATCCTGTTATTTTTGTTATTTAACTTTATTTATTTACTTATTTATTTATTTATGTGCTCTAAACCCAGGGTCTAGTACTTGTTAGGTAAATGCTCTACTAATGACCTAAATCCCCAACCCTGATTTGGGATACATTTTAAGGAAAAGTTGTGACTATTGTTCCTAAAACAGATGGGGGTTATCAAGCCTCATAGACAGAGGGGCTAATGGGAGCCTCCTTACCCATGGCCAGTGGTGGTGAGCAGCAAGAATCAATTCAACTTTTAATTCAAGTTTAAAAAGTTCAACTGGACAGCGGAGTGAGGACACTGGGAACCATACAGAATATGTGAATCGCCGGCTTAGAGTGGAAGTTGAAATCTAGAATAGATGGTGGAATGCCACAGAACAGACCAAGATAGGTTGTGGACTGAAGTCAGAACCCAGGAAGGGGCTGCCAAGGGAGGGGCAGCAGCCAGGGACAGAGTGAATGCAGGAGAGCATGCCCAGAGGACGGGAGAGAGTGAATGCAGGAGAGCATGCCCAGAGACAGAGAAGGAGTGAGTGCAGGAGAGCATGCAGAGAGGACAGGGAGAGAGTGAATGCAGGAGAGCATGGACAGAGACAGGGAGAGAGTGAATGCAGGAGAGCATGCAGAGAGGACAGGGAGAGAGTGAATGCAGGAGAGCATGAACAGAGACAGGGAGAGAGTGAATGCAGGAGAGCATGCCCAGAGGATGGGAGAGAGTGAATGCAGGAGAGCATGCAGAGAGGACAGTGAGAGAGTGAAAGCAGGAGAGCATGAACAGAAACAGGGAGAGAGTGAATGCAGGAGAGCATAGATAGAGAAAGGGAGAAGTTGAATGCAAGGAAGAGGCATCAAGAGGAGGGAGAGAGTATGCGAGAGAAATCACGAGAAGATGGGAGAGAGTTAATGCAGGAGAGCATGCACGAGGAGAGAGGAAGAGTGAATGCAGGAGATGGACAGAGACAGGGAGAGAGTGAGTGCAGGAGAGCACAGGAGTGAGCGTGCAGGGGAGCACAGGAGTGTGTGTGCAGGAGAGCACAGGAATGTGAGTGCAGGAGAGCACAGATGTGAGTGCAGGAGAGCACAGGTGTGAGTGCAGGAGAGCACAGGTGTGAGTGCAGGAGAGCATGGAAAGAGGAGAAGGAGTAGTGAAAGTGCAGGAGAGCATGCACAGAAGATGGGAGAGAGTGAATGCAGGGAGCGATGCACAGAGATGAGGGAGAGGGTGAATGCAGGAGAGCATTGGACAGAGACAGAGAGAGATTGGAATGCCAGAGGAGCGATGGACAGAACAAATGAGAGAGTGTGAATGCGAGGAGAGCAAATGCACAAGAGACAAGGAGGAGAGTTGATGCAGGAGCATGCACAGGACAGAGGAGAATGAAGAATCAGAGGGAAGACATGCAGAGAGAAGAGGGATGAAGTGATGCAAGAGAGCACATGGCGAAAGGCGCAGAGTTGTGAATGCAGAGAACACAGAGGACAGACGAGAGATGCATGCAGACACAATACGACCGACAGAGACAGGCGAGAAGAATGATGCAGAAGCATGGACAGAGACATAGGTAGAGAGTAATGCAGGAAGTGCATGGACAGTGAAAAGGAAGAGATGATGCAGGAGAAGCAATGCATAGAAGTGCAGGGAAGAGTGAAATGCAGGAGCATGCAGAAGAGGACAGGGGAGAGGTGAATGTAGAGTAGCATATGCAGCAGAGACAAAGAGATAGTGATGCAAGGAGAGAATGCCCAGAGGATGGCGCATGAGAGGTGAAATGCAGGGGAAGCATAGACAAGAGGAGGAACAAGAGAGGAGTAGAATGCAGGGAGCACTGAGAAACTGGGAATAGATGACAGGGGAGAGTGAATTGCAGGAGATGGCATAGGCATGAGACATGGAGAATGAGTGAGAGTGCAGAAGAGCATAGGAGGCGAGAGGAGGAAGAGGAAATGCAGAAAGATGGCAGAGAGGTACAGGGAGAGGAAATCAGAGCCAGAGAAACAGGAGAACAGGAGGGAGTGAATGGCTGGAGAGCATGCCAGAGTGAATGGGATGAGAGTGAGTGCGGAGACATGCCCGAGAGGATGGAAGAGAGTTGAATGCAGGAGATCGAATCAGCAGAGACTGGGAGAGAGAGTGAATCGCAGGAGGCATCCAGAGACAGGGAGAAGGAAGTTGCGATATTCAGGCAGAGTGCATGGACAAGAGACATGGGAGATGGTGAAATAGCGGAGAGCATGCAGAGAGGTACAGGGATGAGAGTGAATGACAGGAAGCAATGAACAGAGACGGGAGGCAGAGTGAATGCAGGAAGAGCATTGGGACAGAGACATCGAGAGAGTGCTGCAGGAGGAGCATACACAGGATGAGAGATGAATCAAGGAGAGCATGCCCAGAGGATGGGAGAGTGTGAATGCACAGGAAGATCTTGACAGAGGATCGGAGAGGTGAATGCAGAAAGAGCCATGCACAGAAGTGAGATGGTGAATGGAATGCAATGCACAGAAAGAGGATAGAGTGAATGCAGGAGAGCATGATAGATGGAAGCATGAGAGAAGAGAGAGTGAAGAGCACGTATACACAGCTGGACAGGCAGAGGGAAGAGAATACATGCACAGGAGAGCATACCGAGCAGAAGGAGAGTGAATGCAAGAGTTGATTGCACAGACAGGACGAAGAAGAGTGACATGGGCAAGGTAGAGAGCTTGCACAGAGGATGGGAGAGAGTGAGTGCAGGATGGAGAGCATGCACAGAGGATGCTAGAGAGTGAATGCAGATGGAGCATGTCAGTAGAGGCAGGGAGAGAGTGAATGCAGGAGAGCACAAACACTGTAGACATGGAGAGAGTGAATGCAGGAGCGCATGGACAGAGATGGAGAGAGTGATTCAGGAGAGAGCATGCTAACAGAGGAGGAGAGCAGTGAAATGCAGGAAGCATGCACAGAGAAGAGAGAGAGTGAAGCAGGAGGATTGGCGGGGACAGAGAGAGGGGGAGTGTGAAGCAGGAAGCATGCACAGAGATAGGGAGAGAGTGAATGTGCAGGGAGAGCATGGACAGAGACCAGGGTGAGAGAGTGGAATGCAAAGAGAATAGCAGCAGGAAGGAAGAGGTGACGTAAGGAGGATGCAAGACAGAGAGATGGAGAGAACGTGAATAGCGAGTGAGAACAAGCATAGGCTAGGAAGCAGAGAGAGTAGTGAAGCAGGAAGCATGTGCGACTAAGACAGGGAGAGAGTGGAATGCAAGTGAGAGCAAGAACATGACAGGAGAAAGAGTGAATGCGGAGAGCAATGGCACAGAGATTGGGAGAGAGTGGATTGCAGGACGAGCATGCACAGATGAGAGTGGACATGAGTGAACGCAGGAGAGCATAGACAGAGGAGGGAGGAGAGTGAATGCAGGATGAGCATGCCAAACGAGGGGGAACAGTGAAAGCGGGAGAGGCATCGCACTAGAGAAGGGAGACGTGTGAATTGGGCAGGAGAGCATCAGTGCACAGAGGCAGGGAGAGAGTGAATGCAGGACAGCATAGAAAGAGACAGGGAGAGAGTGAATTCAGGAGAGCATGCACAGACAGGAGAGAGTAATCACGGGAGCATAGGACATAGGAAGAGACAGGAGAGAGAGTGAATGCAGGAGAGGCAATGCACAAGAGAGAGAGAGAGTGAAAAGCAGAAGGCATGACAGAACGGATGCGAGGAATGTAGGTAAGACAATAGGACCAGAGACATGGAGAGAGTGAATGCAGGAGAGCATGCCCAGAGAATGGGAGAGTGTGAATGGAGGAGAACAATGCAGGAGAGGATCAGGGGAGCAGAGTTTGAATGCAGGAGAGCATGAGACAGAAGACAGGTGGGAATGAATGCGGAGAGGGCACGGCAACGAGGATTGAGAGAGTGAAGCAAGGAGGAGGTCATAGGCACAGAAGTGGGGCAGAGTGAATGCAGGACGAAGCATGCAAGAAAGCAGGGAGGAGAGTGAATGCAGAAGGATGCATAGAGACACAGAAAGAGTTAAAATGCAGGAGAGCAAATGCAACAGTAAGTAAGGGAGAGAGTGAACTGCGGGAAGAGGCATGCATACAGAGACATGGAGAGAGTGAGTGCAGGAGAGCATGCACAGAGGATGCTAGAGAGTGAATGCAGGAGAGGATGTATAGGAAGGACATGCAGGAGAGTATGGGGAATGCAGGAGAGCATGCACAGGGGATGGGAGAGAGTGAATGCAGGGAGCATGCACAGAGATCCTAGAAGAGTGAATGCAGGAGCGCGATTCAAGAAGAGGTAGACAGGGCAGAGAGTGAATGTCAGGAGAGGCAATGAAACAGAGGATTGGAAGGCAGTGAATCAGAGAGCATGCAGAGAGGACAGGGAGAGAGCGAATGCAGGAGAGCATGAAAAGAGACAGGGAAAGAAGCCAGAAGTCATCGCCCAAAGAATGGGAAAGAGTGTGAATGCAGGAGAGGCTTGCACAGAGTGATGGGAAGAGGTGAATGCAGGAGACAGAGACAATAAGAAGAATGGAGAGAGTGATGCAGAGAATTCACAGAAGACATCTCAAGAGAGTGAAGCAGAGAGATCGATACAGACAGACATAGGGAGAGAGTGATGCAGAGATCATCACAGAGACAGGGAGGAGAGTGAATCAGGAGACATGATCAGAGAGAGGGAAGTTTGAAGCAGGAGAGCATATCACAGAGAACAGGAAGGAGAGTGAAGGAGAGCATGAACCAGAGAATGGGAGAGAAGTGAGGTGCAGGAGAGAAGCACAGAGGACAGGAGGAAGACGAGCGTGAATGCAGGAGCTAGCATGCAACAGAAGGGAGAAGAGTGAACTGCAGAGGTGGGGATCACAAGACAGAGGAAGACAGTAAATGAGAAGCATGAACAATTAGAAGACCAGGGAAAGAGTGAATCAGAGAGGCAATGACAGAAGAACTGGGAGAGATGGACTGCAGGAGAGCAATCACAGAGAGAGGGACAGCAGTGAAATGCCAGGAAGAGCAATTGGACAGAACAGGAGAGGTGAATGCAGGAGACATGGCCCAGATGAGACAGAAGGAACAAGTGAATTGCAGAGAGGCATGCACAGAAGAGAGGGAAGAGTGTGAATGCGAAGAAGCATCGACAGAGACAGGAACGAGTGAATGCAGGAGAAGCATGCGAGAGACGGGGAGAGAGTGAATCGCAGGATGAGCGATGCACTAGACAGGAGGAATAGGAATGCGGAGAGCATGGTACAGGAGTAGAGGGAGAGGAGTGAATTCAGGAGAGCATGCACAGAGACAGGGAGAGAGAGTGAAATGCTAGGAGAGCAAATGGACAAGAGAGGAGAGAAGGTGATTTCAGGAGATGCATGGGATCAAGAGACAGGAGAGAGTGAATGCAGGCAGAGGCATGGATCAGAGACTATAGGCAGAGTGAATGGCAAGGAACTGACATGCCCAGTAGAGAGGGAAGAGTGAATGACAGGATGAGGGCAGCACAGAGGATGGTAAAGCGAGTGAATTGCAGGAAGCATACACGAGCAACAGGCGAGAAAGTGAATGCAGAGAGCAATCAGAGAGACGGAGAAGTGGAAGATGTAGTAGAAATAGGACAGAGACAGGAAGAGAGTGAAATGCAGCAGTAGCATGCAAAAGAAACTAGAGAGAGAGTAGGAGGAGAAGCAGCACAGAAGACACGAGAAATGAATGCAGGACAGCATGCCACAGAGAGGGAGAGTAGTGAGTGGCAGGAAATGACAAGACAGGGAGAAAGTGAATGCAGGGAGCACAACAGAGAGAAGGGAAAGAGTGAATGGCATGTGAAGCATGCACAGAGGATGGAGAAGAAGTGAATGCAGGAGCAATGGACAGACAGGAGAGAGTGAAGCGGAAGAGCATGCACAGAGGAGGAGGGTGAATGCAGGAAAGCATCAGTAGAGGACAGGAGACTAGTGAGTTGAAGGAGAGCAATGATAAGAGGACGGGAGAGAAGTGAATGCAAGGAAGAGCAATTGCATAGAGGACAGGGAGATGAGTGAATGCAGGAGGCATAAGATAGGGACAGAGAGGGGGGAGCTGCATGCGAGGAGAGGAGCATCACAGAGACAGGGGAGAGTGAATCCAGGATGGAGCATCGAACAAGAAAAGTGAATGTAGGAGAGCATGCACAGAGACAAGGAATGAGTGAATGCAGGAGAGCATACACAGAGGATGGGAGAGTGAACTGCATGAGAATCAATGCATAGAGATCAAGAGGAGAGAATGATGAGTGAGCAGGAGAGCATGCCTAGCAGGACCAGGAAGAGCTGAATGCTAGGAGAGCATTGCATAAGACAGGAGAGAGTGAAATGCAGGAGACATAGGACAGAGACAGGAGAGAGTGAATTGGCGGGCAGAGCATTTCACAAGAGAGAGGGAGAAGGTGTGATGCAGGAGAGATGCATAAGTGGACAGGGAGAGAAGGGGAGTGCAGGAAAGCAACTGCATAGAGGACAGAGAAGATGACATGCAGTAGAGCAGCCCATCAGAGACGAGGGCAAGAGTGAACTGGCAAGTGAGGAGCCATGGACAGATAGGGACGGAGTGTATGCAGGGAGAAGCGCATGCACAGAGACATGGAGAGAGTGAATGCAGGGGAGCATGGACAGAGACAAGGAGAGAGTGAATGCAGGAGAACATGCACAGAGACAAGGAGCGAGTGAGTGCAGGAGAGCATGCATAGAGACAGGGAGAGAGTGAATTCAGGAGATACATCCTAAGGAATCTAGGAGAAGAGATGGAGTTGGCAGGAGAGCATGCAATAGAGGAACCGGAAGAGTGATGCAGGAGAACATACGAAGACATGGAGAGAAGTGAATCAGGAGAGGCAATAGGACAGCCAGAAGTGAGAGAGTGATATGCAGGAGAGCAGCAACAAGAGGACCAAGGAGCAGAGTAATGCAGGAGAGTCATGGCACAGAGACAGGAGAGAAGTGAATTCCGGAGAGCATGCATCACGAGACAGGAGAGAGTCAACTGCAGGAGAGCATGGGACAGGCAGGAGAGTGAATTGGGAGATAGAAAATCATGCCACAGATAAGAGGAGGAAGTGTGATCAGAGGCTCATACAGGACGCGAGAAGTGAGTGCAAGGGAGAGCATGCATAAGGCACAGGGAGGAGAGTGAATGGCATGGGAGATGGAAGAGACAGGGAGAGAGTGAATGCGGTTGAGAGGACACAGAGAGAGGGAGAGGTAGTGAATGCAGGAGAGCATGCACAGAGAGAACAGGGGAGAGAGTGAATGCAGAGAGGCATCTGAAGAGACAGGGAGAGAATGAAGTCGGGAGAGCATAGCACGAGAGAGGGAGAAGTGAATGCAAGAAGCAATGGCACAGCAGAACAGGGAAGAGCTGAAATGCGAGAGCATGCACAGCAACAAGCGAGCGATGAAGTGGCAGATAGGCACTGGAAGAGAACAGGAGGAAGAGGAGAATGCCAAGGAGATGGCATAGTAGGACAGGGAGAAGTGAAGTGAGGAGAGCATGCATAGGAGGAGCAGGGATAGAGCAGAAGTGCAGGAGAATGCATAAAGGAAAGGGAGAAGAGTCAATGCAGAGGGCATTATGACAGCAGACAGGGAGTAGAGTGAAGTGACGGGAGAGCATTCAGCAGAGAGAGGAAGTGTGAATCAGGAGAGCATGCATAGAACCGGGAAAGATGAGTGCAGAGAGATGGATAGAGGGACAGGACAAGTGAACGCAGAAGCATGGAACAGAAGACAGGAATAGAGTGAATGCTGAGAGCATGCACATAAGAGAGGAGAGTGTGAATGCATGGAGAGCATATGACAGAGACAAAGGAGGAGTGAATCCGAAGCATGCCAGAAACAAGGAGCGAGTGAGCTGCAGGAGAGCATGCTAGAGGGACATGGAGAAAGAGTGTAATGGAGGAGAGGTAAGCATGCCCTTAAAGGACATGGGAAGAGAGTGAAGTGCAGGAGAGGCATGCATAGAGACAGGAAGGTGAATGCAGGAGAGCCCATGCACAGAGACATCGGAGAGAGTGAATGCGGGAGCATGACAAGAGACAAGGAGAAGAGTAATGCAGAAAGCATGGCACAGAAATGACAAGGAATGAGTGAATGCAGGAGAGCATGCATGGAGGACAGGAGAGAGCATCAAATGCAAGAGAGCGAAGTGCATTAGAGGATTCAGGGTAAGAGTGCAGTCAGAGAGCACTGGAACAGAGGAACAAGGAAGAAGTGAAATGCACGAGAGCATAAGACAGAGGACAGGGAGAGTGTGAATGTAGGAGAGCATGCACAGAGACATGGAGAGAGTGAGTGCAGGAGAACATGGACAGAGACAGGGAGAGAGTGAGATGCAGGAGGAGCATAGACAGGCCTAGGGCTAATATCATCATAGCCCCCGGTACCTGACCTTTGTTTGCAAGGGAGGAGAAGAGCTCAGGTAGAGCCACTGAGCACAGGTCACGGTTAAACATTTTTTAATGCTAATATATTAAAAAGTCATACACGGAAGAATAGAGTGGAGACACCATTTTTACAGGAATTGTATTCTGAAAAAGCAGAAGGAAATGGGCATTGGGATAAACTAACTTTTAAAATGGGATATAGTAAGAGCAAGTTTGTTTTTAATGTTGCTGCTATAGAATAGTAATGACGTAAGAGGAATATTAATAGAAGTAAAGATTGGAATTTAAAGCAAATCTTTGAGTAAGGACATTGTCAGAGCGGGTGTAGAGGCATGTGAGAGGTAAGGGTAAGCTCAGGCTCAGGGCAGGAGGAGGCAGGTTCCTGGGAGATTTGGAAGATAAGAAGCTCTGGTCTGATTGCTTCAAACTTTCAGTACAAGATGAGTGAGTTATCAAATGAACTAGAAATGGAAAAATGTTGGAGGTTCGAAACGCTTGGAGTTCAGCCGAGTGGGCGTGACAAGTCTTAGAGCAAGAGATGTTGTTTGAACTTGTTACTTTTCTGTTTGTAGTGAACAAAGCAGTTCAGGTAAGAAGTACGTTTATTTTTGGCTCCACAGTCCATCTGTGCAGAGGAAGCACACGCGGGCGCTTCGGAAGTGAACCACATGGCAACCACTAACGTGGAGTGTTGAGTAGCTTGTGCCCTGAAGCGCGTGTCCTTTTTTACCTGGTCTGGGAATTCAAGCCTGAGGAGATGGTGCCCGGCAGCTCACAATGGTTGTCTTCGCGCACTAGTTCATCTCAAATCTATATATCCAAAGGTGATCATCTTCAGAGGTATATTCTACATCTCAGGAAGTTTGGTATAAACTGGGATTAACCATCACAACTATGTATCNCATGCAGAGAGGACAGGGAGAGAGTGAATGCAGGAGAGCATGCACAGAGACAGGGAGAGAGTGAATGCAGGAGAGCATGGACAGAGACAGGGAGAGAGTGAATGCAGGAGAGCATGCAGAGAGGACAGGGAGAGAGTGAATGCAGGAGAGCATGAACAGAGACAGGGAGAGAGTGAATGCAGGAGAGCATGGACAGAGACAGGGAGAGAGTGAATGCAGGAGAGCATACACAGAGGATGGGAGAGAGTGAATGCAGGAGAGCATGCCCAGAGGATGGGAGAGTGTGAATGCAGGAGAGCTTGCACAGAGGATGGGAGAGAGTGAATGCAGGAGAGCATGCACAGAAGATGGGAGAGAGTGAATGCAGGAGAGCATGCACAGAAAGAGGGAGAGAGTGAATGCAGGAGAGCATGCATAGAGGAGAGAGAGAGAGAGAGTGAATGCAGGAGAACATGGACAGAGACAGGGAGAGAGTGAATGCAGGAGAGCATGCCCAGAGACAGAAGGAGAGTGAATGCAGGAGAGTATGCACAGAGACAGGGAGAGAGTGAATGCAGGAGAGCATGCACAGAGGATGGGAGAGAGTGAGTGCAGGAGAGCATGCACAGAGGATGCTAGAGAGTGAATGCAGGAGAGCATTCAGAGAGGACAGGGAGAGAGTGAATGCAGGAGAGCACAAACAGAGACAGGGAGAGAGTGAATGCAGGAGAGCATGGACAGAAGATGGGAGAGAGTGAATGCAGGAGAGCATGCACAGAGGCAGGGAGAGAGTGAATGCAGGAGAGCATGCACAGAGGACAGAGAGAGAGTGAATGCAGGAGAGCATGGACAGAGAGAGGGAGAGTGTGAATGCAGGAGAGCATGCACAGAGGATAGGGAGAGAGTGAATGCAGGAGAGCATGGACAGAGACAGGGAGAGAGTGAGTGCAGGAGAGAATGCACAGAGGACAGGGAGAGAGTGAATGCAGGAGAGGATGCACAGAGAGAGGGAGAGAGTGAATGCATGAGAACATGCACAGAGGATAGAGAGAGAGAGTGAATGCAGGAGAGCATGCACAGAGACAGGGAGAGAGTGAATGCAGGAGAGCATGAACAGAGACAGGGAAAGAGTGAATGCAGGAGAGCATGCACAGAAGATGGGAGAGAGTGGATGCAGGAGAGCATGCACAGAGAGAGGGACAGAGTGAACGCAGGAGAGCATGGACAGAGAGAGGGAGAGAGTGAATGCAGGAGAGCATGCCCAGAGACAGGGGGACAGTGAATGCAGGAGAGCATGCACAGAGAGAGGGAGAGTGTGAATGCAGGAGAGCATGGACAGAGACAGGGAGAGAGTGAATGCAGGAGAGCATGCACAGAGACAGGGAGAGAGTGAATGCAGGAGAGCATGCACAGAGACAGGGAGAGAGTGAATGCAGGAGAGCATGCACAGAGACAGGGAGAGAGTGAATGCAGGAGAGCATGCACAGAGACAGGGAGAGAGTGAATGCAGGAGAGCATGCACAGAGACAGGGAGAGAGTGAATGCAGGAGAGCATGCACAGAGACAGGGAGAGAGTGAATGCAGGAGAGCATGCACAGAGACAGGGAGAGAGTGAATGCAGGAGAGCATGCACAGAGACAGGGAGAGAGTGAATGCAGGAGAGCATGCACAGAGACAGGGAGAGAGTGAATGCAGGAGAGCATGCACAGAGACAGGGAGAGAGTGAATGCAGGAGAGCATGCACAGAGACAGGGAGAGAGTGAATGCAGGAGAGCATGCACAGAGACAGGGAGAGAGTGAATGCAGGAGAGCATGCACAGAGACAGGGAGAGAGTGAATGCAGGAGAGCATGCACAGAGACAGGGAGAGAGTGAATGCAGGAGAGCATGCACAGAGACAGGGAGAGAGTGAATGCAGGAGAGCATGCACAGAGACAGGGAGAGAGTGAATGCAGGAGAGCATGCACAGAGACAGGGAGAGAGTGAATGCAGGAGAGCATGCACAGAGACAGGGAGAGAGTGAATGCAGGAGAGCATGCACAGAGACAGGGAGAGAGTGAATGCAGGAGAGCATGCACAGAGACAGGGAGAGAGTGAATGCAGGAGAGCATGCACAGAGACAGGGAGAGAGTGAATGCAGGAGAGCATGCACAGAGACAGGGAGAGAGTGAATGCAGGAGAGCATGCACAGAGACAGGGAGAGAGTGAATGCAGGAGAGCATGCACAGAGACAGGGAGAGAGTGAATGCAGGAGAGCATGCACAGAGACAGGGAGAGAGTGAATGCAGGAGAGCATGCACAGAGACAGGGAGAGAGTGAATGCAGGAGAGCATGCACAGAGACAGGGAGAGAGTGAATGCAGGAGAGCATGCACAGAGACAGGGAGAGAGTGAATGCAGGAGAGCATGCACAGAGACAGGGAGAGAGTGAATGCAGGAGAGCATGCACAGAGACAGGGAGAGAGTGAATGCAGGAGAGCATGGACAGAGACAGGGAGAGAGTGAATGCAGGAGAGCATGCACAGAGACAGGGAGAGAGTGAATGCAGGAGAGCATGCACAGAGACAGGGAGAGAGTGAATGCACGAGAGCATGGACAGAGACAGGGAGAGAGTGAATGCAGGAGAGCATGCACAGAGAGAGGGAGAGAGTGAAAGCAGAAGAGCATGGACAGAGACAGGGAGCGAGTGAATGTAGGAGAGCATGGACAGAGACAGGGAGAGAGTGAATGCAGGAGAGCATGCCCAGAGGATTGGAGAGAGTGAATGGAGGAGAACATGCAGAGAGGACAGGGAGAGAGTGAATGCAGGAGAGCATGAACAGAGACAGGGTGGGAGTGAATGCAGGAGAGCATGCACAGAGGATGTGAGAGAGTGAATGCAGGAGAGCATGCACAGAAGATGGGAGAGAGTGAATGCAGGAGAGCATGCACAGAAAGAGGGAGAGAGTGAATGCAGGAGAGGATGCATAGAGGACACAGAGAGAGTTAATGCAGGAGAGCATGCACAGAGAGAGGGAGAGAGTGAATGCAGGAGAGGATGCATAGAGGACACAGAGAGAGTGAAAGCAGGAGAGCATGCACAGAGACAGGGAGAGAGTGAATGCAGGAGAGGATGTATAGAGGACACAGAGAGAGTGAATGCAGGAGAGCATGCATAGAGACAGGGAGAGAGTGAATGCAGGAGAGCATGCACAGAGGACGCTAGAGAGTGAATGCAGGAGAGCATTCAGAGAGGACAGGGAGAGAGTGAATGCAGGAGAGCATGAACAGAGGATTGGAGAGAGTGAATGCAGGAGAGCATGCAGAGAGGACAGGGAGAGAGTGAATGCAGGAGAGCATGAAAAGAGACAGGGAGGGAGTGAATGCAGGAGAGCATGCCCAGAGAATGGGAGAGTGTGAATGCAGGAGAGCTTGCACAGAGGATGGGAGAGAGTGAATGCAGGAGAGCATGGACAGAAGATGGGAGAGAGTGAATGCAGGAGAGCATGCACAGAGAGATCGAGAGAGTGAAAGCAGGAGAGCATGCACAGAGACAGGGAGAGAGTGAATGCAGGAGATCATGCACAGAGACAGGGAGAGAGTGAATGCAGGAGAGCATGGACAGAGAGAGGGAGAGTGTGAATGCAGGAGAGCATTCACAGAGGACAGGGAGAGAGAGTGCAGGAGAGCATGCCCAGAGGATGGGAGAGAGTGAGTGCAGGAGAGAATGCACAGAGGACAGGGAGAGAGTGAATGCAGGAGAGCATGCACAGAGAGAGGGAGAGAGTGAATGCATGAGGGCATGCACAGAGACAGGGAGAGAGTGAATGCAGGAGAGCATGAACAGAGACAGGGAAAGAGTGAATGCAGGAGAGCATGCACAGAAGATGGGAGAGAGTGGATGCAGGAGAGCATTCACAGAGAGAGGGACAGAGTGAATGCAGGAGAGCATGGACAGAGACAGGGAGAGAGTGAATGCAGGAGAGCATGCCCAGAGACAGGAGGACAGTGAATGCAGGAGAGCATGCACAGAGAGAGGGAGAGTGTGAATGCAGGAGAGCATGGACAGAGACAGGGAGAGAGTGAATGCAGGAGAGCATGCACAGAGACAGGGAGAGAGTGAATGCAGGAGAGCATGCACAGAGACAGGGAGAGAGTGAATGCAGGAGAGCATGCACAGAGACAGGGAGAGAGTGAATGCAGGAGAGCATGCACAGAGACAGGGAGAGAGTGAATGCAGGAGAGCATGCACAGAGACAGGGAGAGAGTGAATGCAGGAGAGCATGCACAGAGACAGGGAGAGAGTGAATGCAGGAGAGCATGCACAGAGACAGGGAGAGAGTGAATGCAGGAGAGCATGCACAGAGACAGGGAGAGAGTGAATGCAGGAGAGCATGCACAGAGACAGGGAGAGAGTGAATGCAGGAGAGCATGCACAGAGACAGGGAGAGAGTGAATGCAGGAGAGCATGCACAGAGACAGGGAGAGAGTGAATGCAGGAGAGCATGCACAGAGACAGGGAGAGAGTGAATGCAGGAGAGCATGCACAGAGACAGGGAGAGAGTGAATGCAGGAGAGCATGCACAGAGACAGGGAGAGAGTGAATGCAGGAGAGCATGCACAGAGACAGGGAGAGAGTGAATGCAGGAGAGCATGCACAGAGACAGGGAGAGAGTGAATGCAGGAGAGCATGCACAGAGACAGGGAGAGAGTGAATGCAGGAGAGCATGCACAGAGACAGGGAGAGAGTGAATGCAGGAGAGCATGCACAGAGACAGGGAGAGAGTGAATGCAGGAGAGCATGCACAGAGACAGGGAGAGAGTGAATGCAGGAGAGCATGCACAGAGACAGGGAGAGAGTGAATGCAGGAGAGCATGCACAGAGACAGGGAGAGAGTGAATGCAGGAGAGCATGCACAGAGACAGGGAGAGAGTGAATGCAGGAGAGCATGCACAGAGACAGGGAGAGAGTGAATGCAGGAGAGCATGCACAGAGACAGGGAGAGAGTGAATGCAGGAGAGCATGCACAGAGACAGGGAGAGAGTGAATGCAGGAGAGCATGCACAGAGACAGGGAGAGAGTGAATGCAGGAGAGCATGCACAGAGACAGGGAGAGAGTGAATGCAGGAGAGCATGCACAGAGACAGGGAGAGAGTGAATGCAGGAGAGCATGCACAGAGACAGGGAGAGAGTGAATGCAGGAGAGCATGCACAGAGACAGGGAGAGAGTGAATGCAGGAGAGCATGCACAGAGACAGGGAGAGAGTGAATGCAGGAGAGCATGCACAGAGACAGGGAGAGAGTGAATGCAGGAGAGCATGCACAGAGACAGGGAGAGAGTGAATGCAGGAGAGCATGCACAGAGACAGGGAGAGAGTGAATGCAGGAGAGCATGCACAGAGACAGGGAGAGAGTGAATGCAGGAGAGCATGCACAGAGACAGGGAGAGAGTGAATGCAGGAGAGCATGCACAGAGACAGGGAGAGAGTGAATGCAGGAGAGCATGCACAGAGACAGGGAGAGAGTGAATGCAGGAGAGCATGCACAGAGACAGGGAGAGAGTGAATGCAGGAGAGCATGCACAGAGACAGGGAGAGAGTGAATGCAGGAGAGCATGCACAGAGACAGGGAGAGAGTGAATGCAGGAGAGCATGCACAGAGACAGGGAGAGAGTGAATGCAGGAGAGCATGCACAGAGACAGGGAGAGAGTGAATGCAGGAGAGCATGCACAGAGACAGGGAGAGAGTGAATGCAGGAGAGCATGCACAGAGACAGGGAGAGAGTGAATGCAGGAGAGCATGCACAGAGACAGGGAGAGAGTGAATGCAGGAGAGCATGCACAGAGACAGGGAGAGAGTGAATGCAGGAGAGCATGCACAGAGACAGGGAGAGAGTGAATGCAGGAGAGCATGCACAGAGACAGGGAGAGAGTGAATGCAGGAGAGCATGCACAGAGACAGGGAGAGAGTGAATGCAGGAGAGCATGCACAGAGACAGGGAGAGAGTGAATGCAGGAGAGCATGCACAGAGACAGGGAGAGAGTGAATGCAGGAGAGCATGCACAGAGACAGGGAGAGAGTGAATGCAGGAGAGCATGCACAGAGACAGGGAGAGAGTGAATGCAGGAGAGCATGCACAGAGACAGGGAGAGAGTGAATGCAGGAGAGCATGCACAGAGACAGGGAGAGAGTGAATGCAGGAGAGCATGCACAGAGGACAGGGAGAGAGTGAATGCAGGAGAGCATGGACAGAGACAGGGAGAGAGTGAATGCGGGAGAGCATGCACAGAGAGAGGGAGAGTGTGAATGCAGGAGAGCATGCACAGAGACAGGGAGAGAGTGAATGCAGGAGAGCATGGACAGAGACAGGGAGAGAGTGAATGCGGGAGAGCATGCACAGAGAGAGGGAGAGTGTGAATGCAGGAGAGCATGCATAGAGGACAGGGAGAGAGTGAGTGCAGGAGAGCATGCATAGAGGACAGGGAGAGAGTGAATGCAGGAGAGCATGCCTAGAGGACAGGGAGAGAGTGAGTGCAGGAGAGCATGCATAGAGGACAGGGAGAGAGTGAATGCAGGAGAGCATGCACAGAGACATGGAGAGAGTGAATGCAGGGGAGCATGGACAGAGACAAGGAGAGAGTGAATGCAGGAGAGCATGCACAGAGACAAGGAATGAGTGAATGCAGGAGAGCATGCATAGAGGACAGGGAGAGAGTCAATGCAGGAGAGCATGCATAGAGGACAGGGTGAGAGTGCATGCAGGAGAGCCTGGACAGAGACAAGGAGAGAGTGAATGCAGCAGAGCATGGACAGAGGACAGGGAGAGAGTGAATGCAGGAGAGCATGCACAGAGACATGGAGAGAGTGAGTGCAGGAGAGCATGCATAGGGGACAGGGAGAGAGTGAGTGCAGGAGAGCATGCACAGGGGCTAGGGCTGTCATCATAGCCCCCAGGACTGACCTTTGGTTTGGAGGGAAGGAGAGGGGATCTCAGGAGAGACACTGAGCACAGTGTCACGGTTAAACTTTTAATGGCATATATTAAAGTCATAACTGGAAGAATAGAGTGGAGACACCATTTTTACAGGAATTGTTCTGGAAAAAGCAGAGAAATGGGGCATTGGGAGAACTAACTTTTTAAAATGGGATGTAGTAGAGCAAGGTTTTGTTTTTTAATGGTGCTATGAATGAGGTAATCGTAGAGGAAATTATAGAAGTAAAGTTGGAATTACAAGAGCCAAATCTTTGAGTAGGCAATTGTCAGACGGGGTGTAGTAGGCATGTGAGAGGTACAGGGGTAGCTCAGCTCAGGGCAGGAGGAGGCAGGTTCCTGGGAGATTTGGAAGATAAGAAGCTCTGGTCTGATTGCTTCAAACTTTCAGTACAAGATGAGTGAGTTATCAAATGAGACTGAGGAAAGGGAAAAATGTTTGGAGGTTTGGAAACGCTGTGGAGTTCAGCCGAGGTGGGCGTGGAGGCAACTTGAGCAAGAGATGTTGTTTGACTTGGTTACTTTTCTGTTGGTGTGACAGAAGCAGTTCAGGAAGGAGGAGTTTATTTTGGCTCCCACAGTCCATCTGTGCAGGGAAGTCACACTGGCGGCGCTTCGGGAAGCTGACCACATTGCAGCCACAGTCAGGACGTGGAGTGTTGAGAGCTTGTGCCCAGCGCGTGTCCTTTTTACGTGGTCTGGGAATTCAAGCCTAGGGAATGGTGCCCGCCCACAGTGGGTGTCTTCCCACCTCAGTTCATCTCATCAACACAAGGTGATCATCTTCAGGTGATTCTACATCTCAGGAAGTTGGTAATTGGGATTAACCATCACACTATGGGTGCCCAGCGGAGTCACAGACACCTTGCTACACATAATGGTACTGAGCGATTTGCGGCCAGTGGAAATGCAGGGAGGATGTATAATAGAGAACACAGGTTCAGTACACTACCTTGCACACACTTGGATAAATCTCTCAGGTTAAAGACATAGTGGGACTTGGCTGGGGTTGGCAACAGGTCAATGCTCATCCTGTTATAAATTTCAACTGCAGCTTCGACAATGTTTGGTGCAGTTTGCTTTACGGCTGGAGTGAAGTCATTCAAGAAGCCATTTAAGATTGCCTAGAGCCAGAAATGTAGCATGAGAGTGTTAGATACTTTTAAAACAAATATTTGTCTTTCAAACATTTGATAGATTTGCTACCTTTTTCTAATAGCAACTGGGACAAATTCCATCACAGACAGCTGAATATACTCTCAAGAAGAAGTTCATTCTTTATTTTATTATTTTATTTTTTAAAATTTTATGTGTATGAGTGCACCATCTACATATAGGTTGGTGCACCCGTGTCGTGCAATGCTGCAGAGGTCAGAAGAGGGCATGGGATTCCCCTAGAATTGGAGTTAAAGACAGTGCTTAGCCGCCATGTGGGTGCTGGAAATTGAACCAGGGTCCTCTGCAAGAGCAGTTGGCATTCTTAACCACTGAGCCATTTCTCCAGCCCCAACAGGTTCAGTCTTATGCTTTGTAGTTGCTTGGGAAATCTAAGTGGCATTCGGAGCTACCCTCTGACTTACTGTGATCTTTCAAATAATTAGAATTGTGCTCAAAGTTAAGGTGCAGTGGATCTAACTGAGGGCACATACTCTTCTGGAAATGAACTAATGCATTAACTCTGACCAATGGGGTCATAGATTTTTCATATTGATGTATATTTAAATATACATTTAAATATACATCAGCTATGGCTACCAACTCTTATATTTTCAACCCTCTTTCAGACTTTCCACTCAGATCAGGTGTTTAGAAGCATCCTCTGACACCTCCCACTCTGAGCCTCACAGCCAATCTTAACTCTGTACTCATCCCTGTTTCTCCAAACACTATTCTACTCTGCATCTGGCTCTCCCTCTGCCTCCCTCATTTGTCACCTCTTCTCCCACCCTTGCTTGAATTTCTTTACTCTTGCAAATTCCATCCCAGCTACTCTGATGTACACCATTCCCCAGTCCACCCAATTCTTCCCTCTCTCCTGTCAATGTCCCAGCAGAACAGGGATTTATGCTGCACACCCCCTCCTCCAGTGGACATTCTTCTAGTTCCCATGCCACCTGGGTGTCCACTGGGAAGGCACTTTCTCATCCTTCTCAGGCTTTAGGTTGTATGTAATTTCTTCAGAGAGGCCTTCTCTGATCTCCATATCTAATAAAATAAGTTCATCCACTCACCTGTCTAGACTTGTCTATAATTTACCATGATTTGAAAGGTATATTTATGAACTAGCCCTCCAACCCTAATAGCTCAGGAAAACTGTGGTAGTTAAAAATATTTACTTTTAGCCGGGCATGGTGGTGCATGCCTTTAATCCTATCACTTGGGAGATAGTGGCAGTCAGATCTCTGTGAGTTCAAGGCCAGCCTGGCCTACAGAGTGACTTCCAGGCCAGCCGGGGCTACAGGGAGACCCAGTCTCAAAAAAGACCAAAAAAAAAAAAAAAAAAAAAAAAAGAGAGAGATATTTACATTTAGCCGGGTGTGGTAGCACATGCCTTTAATCCCAGCACTGGGGAGGCAGAGGCAGGCAGATCTCCATGAGTTCAAGGCCAGCCTGGTCTACATAGAGAGCTCCAGGCCAGTTGGGACTAAAGGGAGACTCTGTCTCAAGAAGATCTCAAAATTTTCCTTTTATTTTTTTATGCGTACGAGTGTTTTGCCTGCATGCATGTAGGTACACCCATGTCATGCAATCCCTGTGGAGGTGATGGGATTCCCAGAACAAGAGTTATGTGCAAGATATTTTGAAATAAACTGAAGTATGTTTTCATTGGGCCTCTTGCTAAGTATTCATTTTAGAAACTCATGAGGACTTCTTAAGTTACTTATGCATCCCCAACATGGTCAGAGTCTTCCTATGACCAGGATTTTGAGTGGGAACATCCAAAAGCCTAATCTTCAAATTAGATGAAAGTATAGCTGGATGAAAGGATGTGATGGAGAAATAAATAGATTAGAACATGTGTATGCATCATACATAATACATATATATTAAAAATATACACATGATAAATATGAAAAGTTCCAGCCTATCTATTCTCCATCATACAAACACAGTTTTTGACACATCAGTAACTGTACATGTGAATCTCAGTTACTGTTATCTGTCTCAGTGGTGGAGGCTTCATGAAACACAGATGGCACCTGCATCTTTCAAAGTGATACACTAACACCTGGAATAAGTAGTTGCTCAGAAAACTAAAGGTATTTAAAGCAGCCATGCTAACCAAACATTGACTGACAACAAATCATGAAGAAGCCTATTTTATTTAATTTATTTTATTTTATCATTTTATTTTATTTTGTCTTTTTGAGGTCTCCTGTAGCCCCAGCTGTCCTGGAACTCACTCTGTAGACCAGGCTGGCCTTGAACTCACAAAGATCTGCCTGCTTCCACCTCCCAAGTGCTAGGATTAAAGGCATGCACCACTATGCCCAGCTAAGAAGCCTATTTTAAAACAATTATATAGTATACATTTAAATAATTTTTCATACATTATTAAAGATGAAAGCAAGTTTGCATACCAATGAGAAGGCTGTGCTTCTTTAATCTAACGCAATCCAAACCAATTATGCTTAATTTGATACATGCCGAAGAATGATGGTAAGAAAATATTAAAAGCCTTTATTTAGGGGTATTGGAGAAATTTCTCAGTGGTTAGAGCACTTGCTGCTCTTCCAGAGGACCTAAGTTTGGTCCCTAGAACCCACACTGAGTGGCTTGCAGCCTCCTGTGACTCCAGATTCAGGGAATCTAATGCCCTCCATAGGCATTAGATTTTGGCCTCCATAGGCATCTGCACATATGTGCTTATGCACACATAGACACACACAGACACACAAACACAGACACAGAAACACAGACACATAGACACACAAAAAATAAATCTGAAAGTCTTTGTTCTCTGTAATTAAACCATTATGTTCTATAAAAGTGGAAATCTTTGTGTGTACAGTAAAACTAACTCCTAAGGTGCCACCGCTTGTGCTGTGAGCAAGGTGCTTTAGGCTGCATTTGCACGTGGTATTTGGCGGTGCTGTGTATCATGCAAAGTGTGCGTGCCATGTGTTCAGAGCCAAGGCTGCAGTGAGTTGCTCCATGGAACATGGGTGAGCACTGCCAGAAACACTTGGTTTCATCATGTACTTAATTTTGTGCTAATTTTTGTTGTGTCTTCAGAAACCTTTTATTGTTGCTAAATTTTCATGACCCCCCCCATTCACGGCTGAAGCAGCTTTGCTATAGTGTTCTTCCAGAGGTTTTACATGCATCCTTGCGATAGTATCCCTTAAATGACTAATTGTACCTACTTCGAATACTTTAAAATTAATTCCCATGGATGTAAGATTTGTCTGTATGAGTAGGAAACCCCTCTCCCTGTACTAAAGGTTCTGCTTCTCTGTCCTCTGGAGGAGGGTCTCTGCTGGTAATATGGAGGATCACTTAATTCCTGCATTGGCAGTTACTGTCATAATCAGGCAGTCATGTGAACTGCCTTATTCTACCAGTGTCCTAGTTTCATTTCTGTTGCCGTGACAAAATCTCCTGATGAAAACAACTTAGGAGGGAAAGGGTGTATTTTACTCAGACTTCCAGGTTACAGTCCATCATTGCAGGCAAGACAATCCAGCTAGTCACATCTCACAGCTGGGAACAGACAGAAACAAATGCACACATGTTGCTTGCTCGCTTGCTTGTTCTCTGATAGCTTTCTCTATTCCTTTAAAATTAAAAACATTAAATTTTATCTGTATGAATAAATTGGCTGCATGTGGGTAGGTGTCAGAGACTGTAGAACCGGAGGTACAGATGGTTGTTACTCACCATGTAGGTGTTGGGAACAAAATCCAGGTCCTCTGCGAGAACAGCTAGTGCTCTTACCTGCTGCAGTTTCTCTCCAGCCCCTCTCTCCACTCATACAGTTCAGGTCTCCTGCCCAGGGAATGGTGCTGCCCATGGTGGGCTGAGTCCTCCCACATCACTTAACTTACTTAAGACAGTCCCTCAGACACACAGACAGGCCGACCCAATGTAGACCATCCTTCCAGAGACCTCTTTCAAGGTGATCCGGTTGACAAAGCTAACGATCACATCTCCCATCTCCTGCATTCTCTGTGACTAGATTCCCCTAAGTGCCTTCTATTCCCAAGCTCCCTTCATAGTTGTGAATTCATTTGCTTCTCTGAGCTAGCTCAGGACCTGGGTCTTAGTTGCTTGGTGATGGCTTGTTCTAATTATGTTTTATCATTGTTCTGTTGAGATTAAGGCTTCACATTTGTTGGCTACTTCTGATGAGCACTTGCAGATTAGGCAGCATTGTGTTCCCCACCTAAAAGATGAGGTGTTCCCCGAGGGAAAATGGTGGGAGAAGAAATATGGCTGATTGTTCCTAGCAGTGCTGGGAGAAGTGACAAAGTCTGTTTTAGGTGTGTTGAGCTGTAACTTCCTGGAGTGTGAGGTCATTTAAGTGGAGACTCAGGCCTGGAAGCCAAGTCCGAAGTGTGCACAGAGGTGAGGGCTGAGCAGTGGATACAATCTTCTGAGAATGGTGTGCAGCACTCTAAACAGCAAAGACAGCTTCCTTAAGGGTAGAGGTGCCATCTGGATAAGCTTTCTGCATTCTGCCTTTGAGACCATGAGTGTGATGATGCGAACATCTGCCAGCTGCTCTCCAGGAGCTCGTGGTTCCTTGCTTTCTGCTCGGGAAAGGACGGAAGGACTCCCTCCAAACACCACAGACCACTTTATTTGGAAGCCTTGAAACATCTATTTTCTTTCCCCTGTCTCATTTAAGTTTAAATCCACACTCACCTGAAAAATCTGCTTTAGACTGTGCTCTGAGGGTGTTGGAAGGCAGAACATGCTGAAGTGCCTGATGAAGCGGGGTGTCACAGGGTTGCGACCCCCTCCTGGAGGTGCACATGCTGAGACAATTGTTACATCCTGTGTGGAGAGAAAGATACTGGGGTCACTACTCAAAGAAATAAGATCTGCCCTTCATTACACAGGGTCTCAGAATCAACATTTTTAAGGAACTACCAGGACCCATTATTCTAAAACATCTCTGTACACATCTGAGGTCACTATTAACACCTTCATTTAGAGATGAAAAATAAAGCAAGGCCTTGATGGTTAAGTAGGTAGGTCAAACATTTTAAAAAGTACAGTATGGATGCCAGAAGATTGGAGACAAGGCCTGGGGTGTGTAGAGACCAGTTAATGTGGTAATTTAACCCTCCTGATGTCCCTATGAATTGTAGCTGTTGGTCTTAGCATTCTATGAGAGCTAGGATAACGACAATGGAAATGGAGAAAAAAAAGGGATCAGAGAAATATTTACGATGAATTGTCACTAAAGGGAATGTACATTACTGGGAATGATGGGATTGGGGCTGGATCTCTTCTTGATCTAATATCACCATTCATCTTGAAGGTCTTCGGGGAAGGTTAAACGAGTTAGCAATCGGGAAACACTTTGAACAGAGCTGAGTGTAATTTGTCTTTATGATGAGCAAAATTACTCCTCATTCCAGATGTGCCCTTCAAAACAGAGCCGGCAGCCAACGAAGCCCTGTAGTCAATGGAGCTCTGCAGCCAATGAAGCCCTGCAGCCAACGAAGCCCTGCATCCAGCGAAGCCCTGCAGCCAACGAAGCCCTGCAGCCAGCGAAGCCCTGCAGCCAGCGAAGCCCTGCAGCCAGCGAAGCCCTGCAGCCAGCGAAGCCCTGCAGCCAGCGAAGCCCTGCAGCCAGCGAAGCCCTGCAGCCAGCGAAGCCCTGCAGCCAGCGAAGCCCTGCAGCCAGCGAAGCCCTGCCTTCTCTCTGACTCCACACCCTGGCTGACGAGCCTGTTGAGCCCTGCCAGTGGCACTCATCCCCCACGGAGGCTCTGGCCCTCACATTTGCCTTCGGAGACTGTAGTCTCTGGTCTTGCCTCTTCTCTAGCCCAGTCCTCCCCGGAAGCCAAAGGAATCTTTCCAGAACACCTCCTTCAGGACTTCCCCATCAATGAGAGGACAAACTTGAGTTCTTCACTTGGGCCTGCAGCCCTCTGGGATGCAAGGTCTGTCTCTTTTGCTGCTCTGGGTTGACATTTCACATCACTGGAGTATTTCACAGTCTCTACTTCTGCGGTATATTTCATCTCGGCTTCAAGGTGCTTGCTGTCTGCCTTTATAATTCGGGACTCATCTTGGGATGGCTTCTTTTACCTGCAACCTTACCCCGACTCTGGCTTCTCTTATGCATCTCCCACTCATCATCTTTTACTACATACAATGTCTGTCCACTCTACAAAAATGAGCTCTCTGGGAATCTCACTTGTTAACTCATCTCCTAGAGCAAGCACAGAAAGAGCTCAATGTTGATGGAATGAACTGAACTACAAGAAGTGCTGAGCCATGTTTTATTGACTGAATGGCATCTTTTACCCAGAAATGGTATGTTGAGATTCTGATTCTCAGTAAAATATGACCATATTTGGAAACACGGGATTTGAAGAGGTAATTAAGGCAAAATGATGTCATTAGGGCAAGTCCTAATCCAACACGAGTGGTACCTTTACAAGAGATTAGGACATAGATGGACACACAAGGAAACCTACCACTGTGGTTTGAACATGGTTTGTCTGCTCCATGACTCATGTTGGACTTCAGTCCCCACTGTGCGGTATATGGAGTGGAGGAAATGTCATCTAATTATGGTGATTTGAGATTAGAACTCTCAGAAGTGATAAGGATTAGAGCAGAGAGACACAGACCTCCTGTTTGTCCATGTGGTCTCTTGCTGTACGGCAGGTTCCTCTGAACTGAAACTTGAGTTGAAACTTTCTGTCCAAGAGAGAAGCTCCTTAGGACGCAGGAGGGTAATAATACTAAGAGTCACAACTCTAGGAAGTCTTTGTAACTTACCAGACTCACAAAGTTCCTCCTTCCCAAGGCGATGAGCAGGAAGGACTGCTGACTCTCCAGCTGAGCTGCCTGCAAGTCATGCAGAGACCTCCAGAGTTCCAGCTGTAAGGCGCTACAGTGGGCTTTTGGTGATGCAGCTGATACATATTGTTTGTATAAGTCAGAGTACGCCTGTAGCCATAGCTGGCTTGGAACTCACTATGTAGATCAACCTGGTGTCAAACTCAAAGAGATCCGCCTGTCTCTACCTCCCTACGGCACTGCAGCTGCTTTTCAGTTGTCCTGTTCCTGTAAGGAGCCCTTACCCAGGCCTATAAGTAAATAAACCCAAGTTCACCAACTTGGACTTGGGCAGAATCTTTACTTTGGTCCATGGTTGTCTCCCTGTCTGGAGTGGGTAGACATTTGTTCTTGTGTCCCCAGCACAACACTTGTGCTGCTTCAGGAGGAAGGCCATCACCACATGTAGCCTCTTGCTCTTGGATACAATATGACTCTTTATGATGTACCCAGTCCATCCATGGTATTGTTATGAACAACAGAAGACAGACTAATGAACCCATATAAAGACATAAGGAGAAGACAGCCATTTATAAGTCAAGGAAGGAGGCCTTAGCAGGAACTAATTCTACTGACATCTTGATCTTGAACTTCTAGCCTTCAGAACTAGGAGAGAATAGGTTATGTAACCCAATCTGTGACATTTTGTTATGACAGTCCTAGAAAAGTAATATATTGTATTTAAAACCTAAAATTAACCTGTATGTCTTTCCAAAAGAGTTTGCTTCTATCATAAAATCCACCAAAATCTTGATACTGCCGAAGTAATTCAATTGGAGGCTGGGAGCCATAGCGATCTAGGCGGGGCATGTTAAGATCATCAACAAAAATCACAACGTATTTGTTGCCTGGTGCTCCTGGGGAAAAAGGAATTTTAAAAGAATTACAATTTGTCCTTAGAAAATGTACAACCAAGATGCTGTGGTTTGAAAATGATTGCTCTCCATCAAAATTCACATTGAGAGGGGCTGGAGAGATCGCAGAGGACTTGGGTTCAGTTCCTAGGACCTATGTAGTGGCTCACAGCTGTCCATAACTGCAGTTCAGTTCCTAGGACCTACACAGTGGCTCACAGCTGTCCATAACTGCAGTTCAGTTCCTAGGACCTACGCAGTGGCTCACAGCTGTCCATACCTGCAGTTCAGTTCCTAGGACCTACGCAGTGGCCCACAGCTGTCCATATCTGCAGTTCCATAGGATCTGACACTCTCCTCTGGCCTTCGTGGCACTGCATGACACAGGTGCACTTACATACATGCAAGTAAAACATTCATATCCATAAAATAAAAATAAGTAACTAAATAAAAAGTTTAACAATTCATGCTGTGGTTTGATCACAGTATAGTGGTGTTGAGAGGTGATGGGGCCTCTGAGGTATTTGGGGTCATGAAGGATCTGCCCAGAGATGCAGACCTGATCAAAGTGTCCACAATGTCATGTCAAATGGTTCCTCACCCTCAGTCTCAGAGCATATGATGACTGTAGCTCTTCTGTGAGGGCTGAACCTCTCTCGATCCCAGCCTCACCGCCTGTCCTCACCAGGTGTGTGGCCTGGGCACAGAGGAGAAAGATCATGCTCTTTCCACAGAAGGGAGTAGGTGAATGCCAAAGGCTTCCTTCCATTATTGTGACTTCATCACCCTCACATGGGAAAAAAACAAGGTTTGGTATTCAAAATAATCCCAATCCCAGTGCTGCACTGGAAGGAAGCCAGGTCAGGGACTGTAGTGCTGCACTGGGAGAAAGCCAGGACAGTGGTACTGCAGTGCTTCCCTGAAAGGAAGCCAGGACAGTGGGACCACGGTGCCGCACTAGAAGGAAGCCAGGTCAGTGGGACTGCCAGTGCTGCACTGGAAGGAAGCCAGGTCAGTAGGACTGCCAGTGCTGCACTGGAAGGAAGCCAGATCAGGGACTGCAGTACTGCACTGGGAGGAAGCCAGGTCAGTGGGACTGCAGTGCTACACTGGGAGGAAGCCAGGTCAGTGGGACTGCATTGCTGCACTGGAAGGAAGCCAGGTCAGTGGGACTGCATTGCTGCACTGGGAGTAAGCCAGGACAGTGGGACTGCAGTGCTGTACTGGGAGGAAGCCAGGACAGTGGAACTGCAGTGCTGCACTGGAAGGAAGCCAGGTCAGTAGGACTGCAGTGCAGCACTGGGAGGAAGCCATGACAGTGGGACTGCAGTGCTGCACTGGAAGGAAGCCAGGTCAGTAGTACTGCAGTGCTGCACTGGAAGGAAGCCAGGTCAGTAGGACTGCCAGTGCTGCACTGGGAGGAAGCCAGGACAGTGGGACTGCAGTGCTGCACTGGAAGGAAGCCAGGTCAGTGGGACTGCACTGCTGCAATGGGAGGAAGCCAGGATAGTGGGACTGTAGTGCTGTACTGGGAAGAATCCAGGACAGTGGGACTGCAGTGCTGTACTGGGAGGAAGCCAGGACAGTGGGACTGCAGTGCTGCACTGGAAGGAAGACAGGTCAGTGGGACTGCACTGCTGCAATGGGAGGAAGCCAGGACAGTGGGACTGCAGTGCTGTACTGGGAGGAAGCCAGGACAGTGGGACTGCAGTGCTGCACTGGAAGGAAATCCAGGTCAGTGTGACTGCAGTGCTGCCCTTAGAGGAAGCCAACGCACATGCTCACCAGAGAAAAAAGTGTCTAATGGAGGAAAGGAACAGAGGCAGCACAGGGTGGTTCTGCCCACTCTGGTGTCCAGTGCTTGAGCATATGGCCACATCTATGTGGCTGGGATGGGGGTCATTCCAAGGAAGTGGCGGCAAATGCAGGGCTCCACTCCATCTTCCAGCCTAGAGAAGCCAAGTTGGAGGTCCAGACTAGAGGAAATGATCTAAAAGAATCATTCATAAACTTTGAACCCAAGCCGGAAAGCATACTTATGCCTGCTGCCCCATGTCTAGCTAAGCAGGTGAGAAGACACCAAGAAGAGCCAGTGAATGAGGGAGTCAGCAGACCATTGTGGCACAAGAAGAACTGTGCATGGTAGACAGCGTGGAAAAGAGGCTGCACTGAGCTCTGGCTGACCCGTCCAGAAGGGTCATGGGGAGAGTAAATGGCAAGATGGTGGAGGCTGTACAGCTGGAAGGCAGGACAGAGTGAGGGCTGAGGCCTTGATCCTCAGCCTCAGGCAACCTTCCAGAAGAGATACTGATGCCTGACCTGTGGTGGGAACTGCTCTTTTAACATTTTCACAGGGACTTACTCCTGAAAGCCTGCCTCCCAGGGCTCACGGATGGTGATTTAGCACCAGAAAAGCAGGGAGTGTACACAGAGATGCTCTAAGTACTGGTGAGAGAGTATATATTCAGTCTTTTTGGATCTAATGCATCAAGACCTCTACAGGAAGAAGAGCAGGGAATGAAGTCACCCATGCCACCCTCCATGCCAGTACCTGGGACTGTAAACCTGGATTACGATAGAGAAGAGAGTGAAATTTCAATTAGGGTTCAAGTTGATGTACCACATTGGCCCAGACTCAAAATACATGAAGGGAAAAATTTTGGTGATTTACCTAACTAACAAATTAGAAGGAGATGCTAAGACTTGCCTTTCACTGACTGCCAAAAACCATTCCGTGCTCATCCTGATCGGATCCACAAACCTGATGTGCTGGTTATGAAGAGATTTGTCTGTTTGTTTTAAGATTCATTATATTTAAGCGTGTATATGTGTGTCCCTGTGTGTGTGTGTGTGTGTGTGTGTGTGAGTCTTTGTGACTATATGCCACACACAGAGCCCATAGAGGCCAGAAAAATGTTTGTATCCCCCAGAGCTGGAGTTACAGGCAGTTGTGAGACACCAGACACAGGTGCTGGGACCTAAACTTGGATCTGCCATATGACCAGCATGTACTATCCTTTAAAAAGTTATTTTATGGGGGCTGGATAGATGGTCTAGCAGTTAAGAGTGCCGACCGCTCTTACAGAGGACCCGGGTTCGATCCCCAGCACCCACATGGCAGCTGAGAACCATCTGAAACTCCAATTCCAGGAGAACTCCAGTTCCAGGGGAATCTGACACCCTCTTCTGACCTCCGCGGCATTGCACGACACAGGTGCACAAACTTGCATGCAGACAGTACATTCATACACATACAGAAATAAATAAAATTTATAAAAAGTTATTTTATGTATCTATATAGCCCACTACTTGAGGGGGGTGACACATGACTGATACCATAAGCTTGGACCCTCTAGTGGCTAAGACACAATATAGGCCACAATAGTAAGAGTTAGCATCCCTTGGCACAAAAGGCCACAGTTCCTGGATTAAAATACTATCTAAACATTTGTGTCTGTGCTTGTAATGTGACTTGTCATGACATTTGTTTAAGTGACTGTACTTCTTGCTATTTGTGTTTTATTAGCAGAATTAAGAAAGGGACCCCCGGAGGAGCCGCCAGCCCACTGGAAACAAAGCTTGGACAAACGTGAGGGTCTGATGTGTCACTTCAAAGAAAAATGAACTGTTTTACTTCTCACTCTCTCTTGCCCCTTTCTCCAAGGCCCAGGACCACTCACAGAAGGGGGGGGGGCGTGTACCAGATTGTAAGGCCTGGGGAGGTGTAATTGTGAGATCACAGCAAATATGGACTGGACTTTCCTTTGGTCAGAATAATTGTATGTGCAGGCCTTTCCAGCCAGACTTGAGACTTTGGGGTGAAACCAAATTCCTTATCTGTTTAAAATTGGACACAGATGTTTGCTAGTTGGGTTTCGGTGAATGTTGCTTGTATCTACTGGTTGGTTTTGTCTGTATTAAGCTTTTATTTGGGTATTAATTAGTCTTATTACAGAACAGTCACATGCATTTGGGCCAAAGGTTGGTGGTCAATACCACATTTCTATGATGCTATCTGAGCTTGTGGAAGCTAATACAAAAAGGGGGAGCTGTGGGCATGTCTTATCTGAGCTCAGGTGTGTGCACGAGCTAACATTTCCAGTCAGCTTGTCTCAGAGGAACAAGAGAGGGTCACAGGACCTCTCTGTCTACACCCATGAATTGGGATGACATGACAAAGTGATGATACAAAGTCTGGGATTAGCCTGTGGGAGGTGATGTCATGCTGCCTCCACGACATGTTGCATTTGAATAAATGGCCACTCTGTATGTGGAATTGCACCCTGCCATGTATCCCAGTGCTGTGCTTTTTTGCATGTGCTTTCTTCGTGGCCTGTCCCACCATGGAACTGGTGGGACAAGCCATGAAGAAAAGATCCCTGGAACTGGAGTTTTGAATGGTTGTTAGCTGCCGTGCAGGTGCTGGGAACTGAATTTAAGTCCTCTTCAGGAGCAGCCAGTATTCTGAAAATGGAGCTCTTTCTCTAGCCCCAGCAGGCCTGGAACTCACCGTGTGAGTGGTCTCTGTCTAAGAGGTCTGCCTGTCTCTGCCTCTTGAGTGCTTGGATTAAAGTTGAGTGCCACCATCCCACCCAAGCCTGCTTGCCATATGCCCTGCTATCCACTCATGCCCTGCCCCAGCCTGCTTGCTGTGCGCCCTGCTATCCACTCATGCCCTGCCCCAGCCTGCTTGCTGTGCGCCCTGCTATCCACTCATGCCCTGCCCCAGCCTGCTTGCTGTGTGCCCTGCTATCCACTCATGCCCAGCCTGCTTACTGTGTGCCCTGCTATCCCACTCATGCCCAGTCTGCTTGCTGTGTGCCCTGCTACCCACTCATGCCCAGTCTGCTTGCTGTGTTCCCTGCTACCCACTCATGCCCTGCCCCAGCCTGCTTGCTGTGTGCCCTGCTATCCACTCATGCCCTGCCCCAGCCTGTTTGCTGTGTGCCCTGCTATCCCACTCATGCCCAGCCTGCTTGCTGTGTGACCTGCTACCCACTCATGCCCTGCCCCAGCCTGCTTGCTGTGTGCCCTGCTATCCACTCATGCCCTGCCCCAGCCTGCTTGCTGTGTGCCCTGCTATCCCACTCAGGCCCAGCCTGCTTGCTGTGTGCCCTGCTATCCTACTCATGCCCAGCCTGCTTACTGTGTGCCCTGCTATCCACTCATGCCCAGTCTGCTTGCTGTGTGCCCTGCTACCCACTCATGCCCTGCCCCAGCCTGCTTGCTGTGTGCCCTGCTATCGCACTCATGCCCAGCCTGCTTGCTGTGTGCCCTGCTATCCCACTCATGCCCAGCCTGCTTGCTGTGTGCCCTACTATCCCACTCATGCCCAGCCTGCTTGCTGTGTGCCCTGCTATCCCACTCATGCCCTGCTTTGCTGCTACCTGGCTCTCACCAGAAGCCAATGCTAGCACCCTGCTATTGGACTTGCATGGCTGCGAGCTAAGGAAACTTCTCTTCTTTATAAAGTAACTGGTCTCAGATACTTCATTATAGCAACACAAATTGGACTAAGAAGCATCTTTACAAATAAATTAAGTTCAGAGAGCATCCCGTTGTCATTTCATAATCTAAACTGTTTATGTAATTTATTGGCTGAATAAATAATTTGTGTGTAACAAACTAAATGATAGTCCTTACCTAGAATATTTTTCCTTTTTCTTTCCAGCTTTGACTCAATGATCTCTTGTGTCCTTGCAGATGAAGTTTGGGCAGAAAAATTTAGATAAACAGGGACATAGCCAGACGAGTCTTGAATTCTATTCAGCAATCCCTTTGCAATAACAGACTTTAAATGAAAAAGAACATGTTAATTGATTTCATATTCAATATAATATTTTTCAGTAGCCTATATTAGTCATGATCCAGTACAATGAATGAGGAAGTAGGACAAGAGAATGGTGGATCCAGATGGAACCGGTTGGTGTTCTCTTACTGGACATTTCTTTCAGAATCAAATAAACATTCTCCTCAGCTCTAGCTCAGCAAAATGTTTTAGAATCATAGTACACTCCATCTTGGTTACTACCAGACTAACTGGCTAATAAAGTCGACCCATTTTTCTTTTTAAAAACATATTTTTAAAAATTGTATTTATTTATTTAGTGTGTATATGTATGTGTATATGTGTGAGTGTGTGTGTGTGTATGCCATGATGTGTGTGTGTGCCATGATGTGTGTGTGTACCTGTGTGCCATAATGTGTGTGTACCTGTGTGCCATGATGTGTGTGTGTGCCTGTGTGCCATGATGTGTATGTGTGTGCCTGTGTGCCATGATGTGTGTGTGTGTACCTGTGTGCCATGATGTGTGTGTGTACCTGTGTGCCATGATGTGTGTGTATGCCATGATGTGTGTGTGTATGTCATGATGTGTGTGTGCCTGTGTGCGATGATGTGTGTGTATGTCATGATGTGTGTGTATGCCATGATGTGTGTGTGTATGCCATGATGTGTGTGTGTTGATGTGTGTGTGCCTATATGCCATGATATGCGTGTGTGTGTGCCTGTGTGCCATGATGTGTGTATGTGTGTGTGCCTGTGTGCCATGATGTGTATGTGTGCCATGATGTGTGTGTATGCCATGATGTGTGTGTATGCCATGATGTGTGTGTGCCTGTGTGCCATGATGTGTGTGCAATGATGTTGTGTGTGCCTGTGTGCCATGATGTGTGTGTGTGGCTGTGTGCCATGATGTGTGTGTATGCCATGATGTGTGTGTGTGTGTCATGATGTGTGTGTGCCTGTGTGCGATGATGTGTGTGTATGTCATGATGTGTGTGTATGCCATGATGTGTGTGTGTATGCCATGATGTGTGTGTGTTGATGTGTGTGTGCCTATATGCCATGATATGCGTGTGTGTGTGCCTGTGTGCCATGATGTGTGTATGTGTGTGTGCCTGTGTGCCATGATGTGTATGTGTGCCATGATGTGTGTGTATGCCATGATGTGTGTGTATGCCATGATGTGTGTGTGCCTGTGTGCCATGATGTGTGTGCAATGATGTTGTGTGTGCCTGTGTGCCATGATGTGTGTGTGTGGCTGTGTGCCATGATGTGTGTGTATGCCATGATGTGTGTGTGTGCCATGATGTGTGCGTGTGCCTGTGTGCCATGATGTGTGGGTATGCCATGATGTGTGTGTATGCCATGATGTGTGTGTGCCTGTGTGCCATGATGTGTGTGTGCCTGTGTGCCATGATGTGTGTGTAGGTCAGCAGACAGTTTGTGGGAGCTGCTTCCCTCCTTCTATCATGTGGGTTCTGGGGACTGAGCTCAGGTAGTCAGTCAGGAGTTGTTCCCTCCTTCCATCATGTGGGTTCTGGGGACTGAGCTCAGGTAGTCAGTCAGGAGTTGCTCCCTCCTTCCATCGTGTGGGTTTGGAGGACTGAGCTCAGGTAGTCAGTCAGGTAAGGACTGAGCTCAGGTAGTCAGTCAGGAGTTGCTCCCTCCTTCCATCATGTGGGTTCTGGGGACTGAGCTCAGGTAGTCAGTTCTGGGTACTGAGCTCAGTAGTCAGCCAGTCAGCTGTCTTGCTGGCCCACATTTCTTTCCTCTTTATTATTTAAGATTGACATGACTTTTATTTATGTGTGTATGTGCGCCTACATGAGTTTCCATGAGCCACGTGTGTGCAGTGTTCGTGGAGGCCCAGTGGGCTGTGGCCCCTGTGGTGCACTTACAGGCAATTATGAGCTGCCTGATGTGGGTGCTGAGAACTGAACTTGGGTCTTCTGCAAGCGATGTCAGTAGACCAGGCTTGCCTTGAACTCACAGAGATCCACCTGCCTGCTGGGATTAAAGGCGGGTGCCACCACGCCTGGCCTACATTTCTTGTAAAAATAATTCATGAGGGGAGATACAGTGCAACAGTGGCAGCCAAGTGTCTATATTATATTCCAAAACTATTTGGCTATTAGCTCTCTCCTTGGAGGAATAACTCACAGCGGATGCCACAAGCTTATGTCCTCTAGTGGTTAGGCGATGTTATAAGCCACAATAAGAACTTGTCACCCTTTATAGAGAAACCACAGTTTGCGGATTAGCATACCATCCAAGCATCTGTGTCTATGCTCACAGCTTAGCTTGACACAATAAGTGGTACTGCTTAAATGCCTGTACATCCAATAGCTTGAGCTTTGTTAGTATGACTGAAAAGGGTATCACTGTGAAAGCTGTCAATCCGTGAAGGGAAACAAACTGAACAGACCGGAGTCCAAAATGACAACTCCAAAGAAATTAGACTGTTTTCTTCTCACCCACTTGTGCCCCTTTCCCAAAGCCTAGGGAACAAACTGCGGAAGAGGAGGCGTGGTAGATTGTAAGGGCTGTGGAGAGATAGGGGTGAATCATGAGACTATAGGAATATAGTCTGGACACCTGATTGATCAACATGCCTGTGCATACAAGCTTCTCCAACTGGACTATGGGAACCTTGGGTTGTTCAAAATTTGGACATAGATACTTGCAAAATGCACCAATTACTTAATTGTATGACATACTGAGTAACATCATTGTTATCTGCAAACAACTGTGTCATTGTATTGTAGAATCCCTTAAAAATAAAAAAATTAAAAATTAAAAAAAAAGAAATAAATAAAATTAAAAAAAAATAATTCATGAGGGAAATAGTGACTCCTCGTCTGTGTGGAATTCTCTGTTTTCCTCCTAAACATTAAGTGACACTATGGCTGTGGTCGTGTCAGCTAGAAGTAAATGGGAAACAGGAGAGAAGGTCTTTTACCAACAGGCTTTGGGGAACACAACTGCTGTGGTCAGTCCCTGCGTCAGTATGGCGGCAACCCCAGAAACACCAAGGGGACAAAGACAGCAGTTCTGGACTCGAAACCCAGCACATGAAGTCCTTGTTTGTTTATGGCACCAATCCAAGGATTTACTCAGAAAGTAACAAATTGGGGTAGTCCCAGGGTCAATATAGATTCGGCACCATTACAGTCCTCTCCGGAAGTGATAAAAAGCTAAAAATATTTCCTCTGATAATGTGTTATTTGTTGTGTAAACAATTCTAAGTGCACAGCACGTTGTTGAGTTTTGGACAGCTTCCTGTCCGATGCGAGTGTCCTACCTTGCCAACCCCTGTTGTTCCAGTGAACAGCACAGAATGCCTGACTGCAAGGAGTTTTTCCATCAGATATCCGTAACGCACTGTGTCTGTGGTGGGGACAAGCATCTCAAAAAATGGAACATCCCTGCTGTACTTGAAGTTAGGTATGATTCGTTCCCAGGGGTCCAGGCGTTTGGTGTCAAAGTCTAAATGAGTGCTCCACAGATCTCCAGAACTGGGAAGCTAGAATATAAAATCAAACACCCCCTTTTCAGTGGGCATGGGCAATAGATGTTGCTGTCTTGTGAAAAATAGATATATTTATAGAGAAACAGAATGGATTTTATTTCTTTTTCTTTGTATATAAAAAAAGGTCCAGTCTGTCACTCTCCACCTTATTATCTGAACAAAGACAGGTTGGCCAAAGCAGCCAGGGGCTGAGTTAGGGGCTGTATGTGTGCTGGAAGTTCTGAGCTAAGCTTCGCCAGTCCATGTATGCACTGCTGCGTGTGGGAAGACCGCTGAGGTTTCTGGTAAGGCCTGAGAGCCTATGGGGCCTGACAGCCTGGGAAACCAAGAGCCTAGAGAGTTAATCGTGGGCTGCAGAGTCTGAGAATCTACAGAAAGAATGCCGATCTCACTAGTGTGACTGTGGATTATGGGCCCAGCTAACACAGCTCTGGGCCTGCTGGAATAAAACAAGACTTGTCTGAAAGGGGTGGCTGGGAAGAGAGAATGGTAAGGCCGGTTCATGTGTGGATAAGATGGAGCTGGAATCAATATCTGGCCCGGGCCAAGACACCTAATGCTAGACATTGGAAGGTTATGGGTCAGCACAAAATGGTTGGCACTGGATGTCCATATTATGTAACTGTTTTGGGGAGAATGCCACTTTTGTGTGAGTCTATGTAAATATAGCCTTGAGGTTAGAGAGCTGAGCCTGCTGTTCCTGTCTGTCTATAGATCTGTGTGCCTACCTCTGTGTGGTCTGTGTGCAGGAGGATATGTGTAACACATATACTAATATCCCATTCTATGGACTGCAGACTTTTCGATCCATGAGACACTCTGGAACCAGTTCCCTTGGATATTGAAGGGTAACTGTATGCACGTATCAATTTTCATATAATCATGGGCATATATTACTATTTTGAAAATCCATGAGTACTAGTACTTCCAGTAACACAAGGTTCATTAGAAGCATCTGTGTTTGCAGATCTCTAATGGTGAGAAATCTGGCTGTCAGAACACATTTGTTCAATCTTAGGGTGCATTAAAATTGCTAACCAATTACACTATAAAGGGAACATTTGCTAACTGGGATTCAATATTCATCTCCGGGACAGGGGCCTTAATGTCTTCAAATGGCTAGGAAAGGACTCCTAAAGTAGTTGTTGTTTTTAAATATAATGAATGGCTAAAAAAGGTAATAACTTAAAAATCCTCCCAATTAATAACTTCTTTTTGTGGCAAGAGTCAAGCTATTAAAGTTTTAATCTTAAATTTTAATTAAGCATTCAAAATTATGGTGTGACATTCATTTAGTCCTTACCCTGGCATCAGGATTATCATCAAACTGTGTTCTCACAAATGTATCAAATGCATCCCAGTAGTTTTCAGTTAAATTTCCACCTAAAGACCATAAGTAGCAGAATACAAAAGCCTGACACAGCACAGTGTTCAGTTTCATTTGCTCCTGAAACAATAAAGAGAAGCAGTATAAATATTTTATAAACCAAAGGAAGAAAAACCCTAAATTGTAGTCTTGGGACTTTTGTCTTGTTTAGACTCATACATTTAATGGTTCACAAAGCAGTGCTTCCTTATCTACATAATAGAACATGGTGGAAAATGAAAGGCAAAGCACAAACAGAAGTGCACCCAAGGCTGTCTTTCGCCTGTTTATTATAATGTATGCCTGCATGAAGGTAAGCATGCTGAGAATTGGGAGTACATTGATTTGTCAAGGGAACTGAGAATTGAGTAGAGGAATAAACTACAGGCACTCTAACATTCCTTTCAGCTCTGAGATCCTTTGAGTCTAATCATAGTCATTAGCCCCATGAAAAATTAAATAAAAAAATCAAGTGTTCACATTTTAGAAAACTTGGAGTTTTTATTTGCAAAGAATCTCATAGAATAATATTATTTCCTTCATTTAGGGCTGGCAAGATGTCTCAGTGCATAAAAGTTCTCGCCTTAGCAACCTGACAATCTGAGTTTGATCCCCAAACCTATGGTGGAGGAGAGAACTGACACTTGAAACCTGTCCTCTGACCCCCACACAGCATGGGGGCATGCACACAGTAGCTCTCAAATGCACAGAAACACACACTACTAATAAATAAAACTAAAACCAAAATTTCATACCATTGCCAAATTAATTCCATCTTTGCCAAGCAGCAAAGACTCCAATAAGCAACAAAGTGTGGTGACTTTGCTGATGTCTACCTGGGGGATGGCTTGGGTGCACATTTTATTAATAAAATGTAACCCATTATCAACATGACGATTGAAAAGGTTTAATAAATATTCTTGGGTTTCCTCATTCAGCTGAAAATGAAACAAAGAATGCTTTAGTAAGTTTTTAGTGAAGGTGAAAAAATGATTAAATCTAGAAAGAGGCTGTTTAAAATCTGCATATTTCAAAAAAATCTGCATATTTCAAAAAAATCTGCATATTTCAATGTATTCAGTAACCTAAAGGTAATTAGCAACACAAAACATGAAACAAATTTCAAGGAAACCTACAACCCTAGTGGGATGCATAGAGGAATTACTGCACTTTTGAGAATGTACTACTACTTGGTTCTGTAATAAGTCCCAGAGGTGTTCACTTTATAATTATCTCTTAATTACTACTATGTATTTCATAAGCCTTTGTATACTGACCATCTTTCACAGCTAAGACTGATGGAAAAGAACATCAGACAAGGCAATATTTCAACATCTCTGCAAGGCAGAAAGAGTAATTTTCAAAGATTTAAAAGTAAACTCAACCCCTTTTTCAATAGTGTATCTGAAGTCCAACCTGAGCTTGGTTCCCAGCACCTATATCAAGTGACTCACAACCACCTATAACTCCAGCTCCAGGGGATCTGACACCTTTTTCTGGCCTCCTCAGACACCCGCACTCACATGCACACATTCACTCTCAGTCACACACATATATACATTAATTAAAAATAAAAATGAAATCTTAAAAAAATAGAGGAAGTAAAACTGTCTTTATTAAAAATGACATGATTATCTATGTATAAAATACCTCCTCCCCAAACTGAAATAGAACTAAAGCAGTTATGCAGAGAAGTTGCAGGATACAAAGTGAATCCATGCCAGTCAGTTAGATTCTTACATATTAGCATGAACAGCTGTACTCTACATTTAAAATGCATGCATGTGTCACATTAGCAATAAGAATCAACTATAAATCAAACAAAACATGTACTTGATTGACAGGAGAAACAGACAACATTCTGATGAAAAAAAAAAAACCCCAAGATCTGAATAAATACAGAGACATATTCCACTCATGGATATGAAGAGTAAATAGGGTTAAGAAGTCAGATCCATTATACAATGTCAGTAGAAATTCCAGAAAGTTGCTATGTAGATAGTAACAAACTGATACTAAAGTCCAGAAGAAGAAAGACTGGGAACATCCAACACAAACTGGAGGACTGATGTAGAGAGCTAGAGTAATCAAGATAATGTGACACTAGTTGAACAGGATAGTGAGCTCAGAAGCCTGGGGTGGTGGCACAGACCTAGAATTCCAGCACTTGGTAGGCTGAGGTGGGAGGACATAGCTCAGTAGGGGCTATATGACAAGATTCTGTCTGCAACCCACCTCCCTACACATTAGAACAGAATAGAGAGCTCAGAAATAGACCCACACAAGTATAGTAAACACTTCCTTAACAAAGAGGAAAGGTAGGAGTTGAAGAAACAGCTCAGGTCAAGAGGATGTGCTATCTTTGCAGAAGACCCAGGTTCAGTTCCCAGCACCCACATGGTGTCTCACAGCTGTCTGTAACTCCTGCTCCAGAGGAGCCAATGGTCTCTTCTGACTTCCATGTCACTGTATGGACACTGTATGCACATGGAGCACATATCTATCTATCTATCTATCTATCTATCTATCTATCTATCTATCTATCTATCTATCTATCTATCTTCAGGCAAAATATACATAAGCATAGAATACAAATAAGTAAAATTTAAAAACAACGAGGATAAATCCAAGTATGTTACATGCTTTGTGAGGCAGTGGAGGCAGGAGGGTCAAGGTCATCCTCAGCTACACAGTAAATTTGAGGCCAGTCAGAGCTATATGAGACCCTATCTCGAAAGAAAGAAAGAAAGAAAGAAAGAAAGAAAGAGAAAAAAAAAAGCACGGAGGCATTACAGGGAAAAAGGAATGTCTTTTTTTAGAAACTTGAAAAATTATAGTTATTAATGCAAATTAGATTCACACATCACTAGGTTTCACAGTGGTACTTCTTCGCACACACATGCACATGCACACACACATGCACACGCACACACGCACATGCACACACGCACACGCACACACACACACGCATACACACACATGCACACACGCGTGCACACACACACACACACACACACTGTACTGTCCACCTAGCCACTCTCTCCTTCCTCCCTGCACACACTGTACTATCCACCTAGCCACCCTCTCCTTCCTCCCTGCACACACTGTTCCATCCACCTAGCCACTCTCCTCTTCCTCCCTGCACACACTGTACTGTCCACCTAGCCACTCTCTCCTTCCTCCCTGCACGCACTGTATTGTCCACCTAGCCACCCTCTCCTTCCTCCCTGCACACACTGTTCCATCCACCTAGCCACTCTCCTCTTCCTCCCGCACACACTGTACTGTCCACCTAGCCACTCTCCTCTTCTTCCCTGCACACACTGTACTGTCCACCTAGCCACTCTCTCCTTCCTCCCTGCACACACTGTTCCGTCCACCTAGCCACTCTCTCCTTCCTCCCTGCACACACTGTACTGTCCACCTAGCCACTCTCCTCTTCCTCCCTGCACACACTGTACTGTCCACCTAGCCACTCTCCTCTTCCTCCCTGTTCCCATTGTTCTTTCCTCTACTACTGTCAGGGTTTTTTAAAACAGTCTTTTCAATATGTGAATAACTGAATATCCACAAAATGAAAGCAAAACAAAATAAAAACCAATATAAAACCACATGAACTTGGACTCTGACTTTAGAACCCTTACAAAAATAAATTTAATATGAGTCACTGACCTAAATATACACCACAAGATATAAAACTCTACCAGATGCCATAAGAGAAACAGAGGCAGCCTTAGGCTTGAGAGTTTTTAGCTACAGCATTAAAATCCTGATATATGAAAACATTTGATATTGGACCTCATTAAAATGTTCTGAGGGGGAAATTGGAAAGATTATATAGTCTGAAGGGAAACCAGAGCATTGTTAAAAGAATAAAAAGCCATAGTCTAGGAAGAACATTTACAAAAGAGAATTTGTAAAAATAATAATAATGTGTCAAAATGAACAAAGAGCTCTATTTTCAGGGGGTATGGGAGATAGGGTTCTACATACTTGAGGCTAGCTTTGAACTTGATATGCAGTTGAGGTAGTCTTGAACTCTGGATCCTCTTGCCTCTGCCTCCCAAGGGCTGTGATTGCAAGCATGTGCAGCTACACCCAGTTTATAAACAACACCTGAGCTCACCACTAAAAAACAAATCGAAGCAGGGTGGTGGGCACACGCCTTTAATCCTAGCATTCAGGAGGCAGAGGCAGGCGATCTCTGTGAGTTCAAGGCCACCCTGGTCTACAGAATGAATTCCAGGCCAGCTGGGGCTACAGGGAGACCTTGTCTCAAAAAAACAAATAAACGACAACAACAACAACAACAAAACAAATCAAGAGCCCTGGCATGGGGAACACTTTTAATGCCATAACTCGGGGGAGGCAGGAGCAGGCAGATCTCATTGAGGTGGAGACCGAGTGGTTTACGCAGGAAGTTCCAGGTCAGCAAGGAAGGACATAGTGAGACCTTGCCCCAAAACAAAATAAAACAAAACTCAAAGACAAACAACAAGCAAAGAAACAAATAAAAAATAATTGTCGGGCTGGAGAGATGGCTCAGCAGTTAAGAGCACCAACTGCTCTTGCAGAAGACCCGGGTTTGATTCCCAGCACCCACATAGTGGCTAAGAAACGTCTTTAACTCCAGTTCCAGGGGAATCCGACACCCTCTTCTGACCTCCATGGCATTGCATGACATGGGTGCACAAACCTACATGCAGATGGTACACTCATACACATAAAAAAAAATTAATTTTAAAAAAACAGAAAAAAACAAAAAATATAATTAAGTAATGGGCAACCACCTTCCTCAATAGATACTTTACCAAAGATGATATAGAGATTATGAACAACCACATGAAAAGATGCTTGAGTCATATCCTGTATCTGCAAAATTAAAACAAGATATTTTTCTACCTGTCTGTTAAAATGTGCACAGTCCAAAGCACTGGAAATGTCAATGCTACTAAGTATTGAGCAAGAAGAACTCCTTTGATGCTGGTATAAATACAAAATGAAAGGCAGTCTAGAAAATTCTTATAAAATTAAGTGTATATCATGTGATCCAGTGCTTCTGTTAAAAGCGCCGGATCAGTTAAAACTTCAGAAAAAGCTACACACTGGTGTCTGTAGCAGTTTTTTTTAATAGTTACTCAAACTCCAAGCATCCAAAGTGTCTTCGTTGTGAATGGATAAGTGAGCTGTGGTGTATTCACACAATCGCATGTTCTTCAAGCCACAGAAGGACATGAAGCTCCTTAACTGCATATGACTAAGTTAAAAAAAAAGATAGCGTCAAAAGGTCGCATACCACGAGATCTCAACTGCAGGATTTCAGGAAAGGTAGAATTATGGAGACAGTAAGAGAAAGCATTGATCAGCAGGGCTAAGGGATGCTGACGAGGGATAGACAGCTAGAGCACAGAGGAGTCTAGGGCAGCAAAGCACAGAACCAGAATAGCAGATGTTCCGTGTTCGGTATGTAAAAGCCTTACACACTGTACAACATAGGGTGAACCCTACCATAGATTATGTTGATCAAAATGCATTAGAACTGACTAAGTAATGGTAATAAGCTCATCACATCAATGTAAGATGCTAACACTGAAGGAAGCTTTCTGTTTAATTTTCCTATAAACGCAAAATGGCTATGATTCTTGGGTTCTGCACCTGCAATCAGGGCAGGAGGCAGAATTTCTTTTCCTTCTGGCTCTGAGAGGTGTTAGGAGCTCCTAAAATCTATAACCCAACCAGTGTCTGGATTTAAATGTTCTTTCTTCACTGTGATTTCCTCAGTACCACTGTCACTGCTCTCATTAAAGTCTGTGTTTTGGGGGCACTGGAGGGAGTGGGAGTGGCTCACGTGGGTCCTCGAGGGGAACCAATCTGCAGAGAAACAAGGCCAAGGGGGCAGGTGCCTAGTGGGATGAGAGACAGACAGACACCTGGGTATAAACACTCCTGGAGGATCCAGGGATTCAGAGAGAGAGAGAGGGAGAGAGACAGAGAGACAGAGAGAGACAGAGAGAGACAGAATTTCTCTTAATCAAGCACAGTGCTGCCACGACCTACTGCTGATTGTGTACTCTAGACCAACTAGAACCCCAATACACGGAGGCGGACATAAAAGGAAAGCCGGGTCTTCCTACATTTTTAGAAATACCACTCATCCACGTCTTAACATAAGGCATCCATTTCAGTTCGTCAGGATCCACAAATACCATTCCACATCGGCTGACAGTTGCAGGAGAGGCCACCCTGAGATCTTGTACCTGAAGTTGAGAAAAATTCAACAGGAAACAGGTAATGGGCTACTATTGTATCCCACCAACATTAGTTCATAATTCACACATTTAAAATTTTTTTATTTATTATTTTTTATGTGTATGAGTATACTATCTGCATGTAGTTTGGTGCACCGGTGTCATGCAATGCCGCAGAGGTCAGAGGAGAGTGTTGGCTTCCCCTGGAACTGGAGTTAAAGACAGTTCTTAGCCACCATGTGGGTGCTGGGAATCGAACTCGGGTCCTCTGCAAGAGCATGCTCTTAACCACTAAGCCATCTCTCCAGCCCCATAATTCACATTTTTATAGCTTAAGCTAACACAAAAAGTCTTTATGTGGGTGGAAGAACAATATGCAATTTGAAATGGAAAAGAAAATTTAGGTGAGGTTTAAGGTGGAGCATGTTACCAAATTATTATTTTTGAGACAGGGTCTTACTGTGTAGCCCCGGATGGCCTGGAACTCCCAATACAGACCAGGTTGGCCTTTAATCCACCTGCTTCTGCCTCCCAAGTTCTAGGATTAAAGGCATGTGCCACCATGCCCAGCATATTACCAAATTCTTAAAGGTAGCAATAGATGTTACTTTATTTCCTTTTTATTCTCCTTACTTTTCTTTCCTCATTCTTGTGTTCCAAAATCTAGCTAAATACCCAAGGGACAGGAGGTATTCATTCAGTATTTGATGAATGTGTAGAACCCAGTTGGTGTTCTCCATGAAGTTTTTTTTTTTTCTTAATATAATAACATTTTTTTTATTAATTTTATTTATTTCTGTATGTGTATGGATGTACTGTCTGCATGCAAGTCTGTGCACCCGTGTCGTGCAATGCCGCGGAGGTCAGAAGAGGGTCTCGGATTCCCCTGGAACTGGAGTTCTCCTGGAATTGGAGTTTCAGACGGTTCTCGGCCGCCATGTGGGTGCTGGGGATCGAACCCGGGTCCTCTGCAAGAGCGGTCAGCGCTCCCAACCGCTAGGCCATCTCTCCAGCCCAGGTGTAGCTGTGTTTGACTCTCATCCTTCTTACAATCCCTCACAAGGTATTCTGTATTCCTACCACAGTGAGATAATTTATTCACAGAATACCTAACAAGAGTTTTACTTAGAATTTAAAATTATGTAAGCCACATACATATTTTCCTCCAAAGGATAGCAAGTGTTGGGGAAGATGAAATCTATTCTATTTTTCTCTTTTTTCCCCTCCCTCCCTCCCTCACTCCCTCTCCGCCTCCCTCTCCCTCCCTCCCTCCCTCCCCCCTCCCTCCCTCCCTTCCTTCCTTCCTTCCTTCCTTCTTTGGTCTTTTTGAGATGGGGTCTCCCTGTAGCCCCAGGTGGCCTGGAACTCACATGTAGACCAGGCTGTTCTAAGTCTCACAGAGACCACCTGCTCTCTCTGGTGTTGGGATTAAAAGCATGCAACACCAACAACTGGCTGTATTTCCAAAATTTATGAAGAGAAACACGAATATTTGACAGGCTTTGCCAGGATTGGTAATCAATTACAAAAAGATAAGTTAACAAGTCCTTCATAAGTGAATAAAACACCATGAATGACAGATGATGTAAATGATATATGAGAACAGTTTCTTAACATTGGCACGGCAATTTAATGATTATTTCACTTCCTAATAAGACACATTTACCTCAAAAAGCATGTGGATGTGAGGTGTGAGTTTAATCCTTTCACTGTTAGCCAGGCAGAGCATCTTGTTATCATCCAACACTGTGTTCAGGTTTTCAATCCAAAGAGCATCCACCGGCCCATCACTGATGATCCACTTATGATCTTCTGAAGTGTCATTTACGGCCGCTCGGACACTTAGTGCCATCAAACCATCCTTCCATTCCAGGGTGATGTCATTAACTTCACCATATAACTCACCCATTGTGATGGATTTAGGGTTAAGAACATAGGTTTTAACCGGCTGATAAAAGGCATTGCCTGTGTTAAGTTTTTGCAAATTCCCTAAGGCTTCTGCTAACACTCGGTAGACTGTGGTCTTGCCACCTCCTGTGGGTCCGACTAACATTATGCCATGCCTCACAAGCATTGTTTCGTAGAACTGTATCACTTTTTTAACCATACACATCTCAGGCTGAAGGTTTTGTCCAACCATGACATCCACAATTGTGGACTGCAAAATACCATAGTCATGTTCTGGGATTTGGACTCCAGGAAAAAGATCAGATATGATTCCCCTGAAAAAAACAAAAGCCAAATCAGTTAGGAGCCACCAGCCATTGATATTTTCCCATGCTTGTTATAATTAATTGATTCTTCTCTATAATACAAGTCTGTTCTATGGGCTGGGCCAGAATCTCTTTTTGTGAACTCTTGTGTGGTTTCATTTCCTATACAGTGGACCAGAACTTGTTTGAGGATGAGCAATTTGACTTGTTTCTAGTAAACAAGTAGAGTACAGCAGGACAGTACCGAACATAGAGGTGACACATTTATCAACGGATTTAAAATATTTCAATGTTTCCCCAAAGCATTACATAGATTTTAAAATTATATGTAGATATAAGAAAATATATAGAAATTAAAATACACAAATAGTACTAGCTGAAAGGGAGGAAAGAAAGAGTTGAGTGAAATTTCGATGAGAAGTAGTTCACAGGGGATGTTTCTACAGAAAGAAAAAAGCTGCCATTACCACATGATAGTTACACAAATATATTTGAGATACAGTAAAGATCACATACACCACACACTACACACACACACAACATGAAAGTAGAATTGAAACTGTTCAAAGGGGCAAAAGGCACTAATGGGCGTGGTAAAGGGCGAGAAGGGAGGGTGGGGACCACAGGGCTGTGTTCAATGTACAATATTATGTGTGTATATATATACACACCCGTTATGTAACACAGTGCCATTGTACGATTGAAATAAAAAGAAAGAAATGTTTAACTTTTAGTTTATTAGGTAAAAATTTTAGTTTTCAAAAATAAAGTGGGAAAAGTACCAGATGAAAGTGAAGAGGTTAAATTTCCACACTGTGGTATTTTAAGTCTTTTTAAGGAAGAGAAGTTATATCTATAAAAGAAGTTTGGTAAGGTAAAAAATAATTCAGTAGATAAAAAGCTTTATACATGGAATTTAAAGAAAAATAATGGTATATACCCGTCATCCTACACCCGAGAGGCTTAGGCAGGAAATCATGCATTCAAGGCCAGCCGAGCTACACAGTGAGATTCTGTCTCAATCCCCTCCTCTTCCAAAAGAAATGAAGACTTAGAGATAGTTCTTATATGTGCACCAAATAAAGTCTGTAAGCAGTTAAGTAAAAGAACATTTTAGAAAAATGGTCTAAGAATAATGAAATGATGAGCAAGAGCAGGAAATGACACTCGATGGCACTGATCGCTTAAAACACGCATATGAAAAACCAGGCTACTGGATTTGGCCTTTTAAATATTTATAGCGGAAATAGGTATTTTCATAAAATCATTTATAGCTCTAAAAGTTTGTAAAAATCTCTTTGTGATGTCAACTTGATGGAATCTATTTAAATGAAATTGTGCTGAGGGCTGAGGGGAAGGCTNTTCAGCTCCCTCCTCTGGCCTCCACAGGCATTGCATTCAGAGGTGCACTTGCATATCTGCACTGATACAAATTAAAAAAAAAAAAAGAAATCTGAAGAAATGAGGATGGAAAAAATGTGTAAATCCATGTGGAATACCACCTCAACCTGTCCTGTTTCCTTTCGTTCTTTTATTCAGTTTGTTTTGAACTGGGTCTCCCTGTATCCATGGCTAGCATGGAACTCAAGGCAAGTACTAGGGAAAAAAAAATGTGTGTGACCATGATCCACTGTGCTCCTTTCTTTTATTTTCTTTCTCCTCTCCCTCCCTCCCTCCCTCCCTCCCTCCCTCCCTCCCTTCCTTCCTTCCTTCCTTCCTTCTTTTGGTCTTTTTGAGATGGGGTCTCCCTGTAGCCCCAGGTGGCCTGGAACTCACTATGTAGACCAGGCTGTTCTAAGTCTCACAGAGACCACCTGCTTCTGGGTTGGGATTAAAGGCATGCACCACCACACCCTGCTGTATTTCCAAAATTTATGAAGAGAAACACGAATATTTGACAGGCTTTGCCAGGATTGGTAATCAATTACAAAAAGATAAGTTAACAAGTCCTTCATAAGTGAATAAAACACCATGAATGACAGATGATGTAAATGATATATGAGAACAGTTTCTTAACATTTGGCACGGCAATTTAATGATTATTTCACTTCCTAATAAGACACATTTACCTCAAAAAGCATGTGGATGTGAGGTGTGAGTTTAATCCTTTCACTGTTAGCCAGGCAGAGCATCTTGTTATCATCCAACACTGTGTTCAGGTTTTCAATCCAAAGAGCATCCACCGGCCCATCACTGATGATCCACTTATGATCTTCTGAAGTGTCATTTACGGCCGCTCGGACACTTAGTGCCATCAAACCATCCTTCCATTCCAGGGTGATGTCATTAACTTCACCATATAACTCACCCATTGTGATGGATTTAGGGTTAAGAACATAGGTTTTAACCGGCTGATAAAAGGCATTGCCTGTGTTAAGTTTTTGCAAATTCCCTAAGGCTTCTGCTAACACTCGGTAGACTGTGGTCTTGCCACCTCCTGTGGGTCCGACTAACATTATGCCATGCCTCACAAGCATTGTTTCGTAGAACTGTATCACTTTTTTAACCATACACATCTCAGGCTGAAGGTTTTGTCCAACCATGACATCCACAATTGTGGACTGCAAAATACCATAGTCATGTTCTGGGATTTGGACTCCAGGAAAAAGATCAGATATGATTCCCCTGAAAAAAACAAAAGCCAAATCAGTTAGGAGCCACCAGCCATTGATATTTTCCCATGCTTGTTATAATTAATTGATTCTTCTCTATAATACAAGTCTGTTCTATGGGCTGGGCCAGAATCTCTTTTTGTGAACTCTTGTGTGGTTTCATTTCCTATACAGTGGACCAGAACTTGTTTGAGGATGAGCAATTTGACTTGTTTCTAGTAAACAAGTAGAGTACAGCAGGACAGTACCGAACATAGAGGTGACACATTTATCAACGGATTTAAAATATTTCAATGTTTCCCCAAAGCATTACATAGATTTAAAATTATATGTAGATATAAGAAAAATATATAGAAATTAAAATACACAAATAGTACTAGCTGAAAGGGAGGAAAGAAAGAGTTGTGAAATTTCTATGAGAAGTAGTTCACAGGGGATGTTTCTACAGAAAGAAAAAAGCTGCCATTACCACATGATAGTTACACAAATATATTTGAGATACAGTAAAGATCACATACACACACACATACACACACACACAACATGAAAGTAGAATTGAAACTGTTCAAAGGGGCAAAAGGCACTAATGGGCGTGGTAAAGGGCGAGAAGGGAGGGTGGGGACCACAGGGCTGTGTTCAATGTACAATATATGTGTGTATATATACACACCCTTATGTAACACAGTGCCATGTACGATTGAAATGAAAAAGAAGAAATGTTTAACTTTAGTTATAGTAAAAATTTTAGTTTTCAAAAATAAAGTGGGAAAAGTACCAGATGAAAGTGAAGAGGTTAAATTTCCACACTGTGGTATTTTAAGTCTTTTTAAGGAAGAGAAGTTATATCTATAAAAGAAGTTTGGTAAGGTAAAAAATAATTCAGTAGATAAAAAGCTTTATACATGAATTTAAAGAAAGAATAATGGTATATACCCGTCATCCTACACCCGAGAGGCTTAGGCAGGAGAATCGTGCATTCAAGGCCAGCCCGAGCTACACAGTGAGATTCTGTCTCAATCCCCTCCTCTTCCAAAAGAAATGAAGACTTAGAGATAGTTCTTATATGTGCACCAAATAAAGTCTGTAAGCAGTTAAGTAAAAGAACATTTTAGAAAAATGGTCTAAGAATAATGAAATGATGAGCAAGAGCAGGAAATGACACTCGATGGCACTGATCGCTTAAAACACGCATATGAAAAACCAGGCTACTGGATTTGGCCTTTTAAATATTTAAGCGGAAATAGGTATTTTCATAAAATCATTTATAGCTCTAAAAGTGTAAAAATCTCTTTGGAGTCAACTTGATGGAATCTATTTAAATGAAATTGTGTGAGGCTGAGGGGAAGGCTCAGTGGATCAAGCCCTTACCACACAAAGATGAGAACCTGAGTTTGGATTGCCAGCACCCATGTGAAAGCCAGGCAGTGTATCCCCATAGCTGGGGGTGGATAGGTCCCTGAAGGCCACTGGCCAGCCAGCTTAGCCAAATCGATAGCTTGCCTCTAAAAGTAAAGGCGAAATGCAATTAAGGAATGACATCAACCTCTGGCACACACACACACACACACACACACACACACACACACACAGTCTGGTCTACACAGCAAGTTCCAGGCCAGCTGTGGCTACAGAGAAACACTGTCTCAAAAAGACAGAAAAAAAGCCCCTAAACACAATAACAACAATAACAACCAACCAAAAACCATGGATAACTGTGCAAAGATATATGTATGGCAAATAAAACTAAAAGTAAAATCCAAGACAATGAACATGGCTCAGCAGTGGGTAATATTTATAGAGTTACAGTAAAGTTGGGAAACCTTGGCCAATTGGCCAAGCAATGTCAAGTATCAGTGCGCAGAGAGGAAGAAAAATATGCTGCGTATTCCTACTCCTCTGTCTCTTAATATCTGAAATTGACAAACCAAAAAGTGGTCTAAGCATGTACTCATAACAAGTATGTGTGGGTGGTAGAGTTGGAGGGACGGCTCAGTGGTTAAGAGCACTGGCTGCTCTAGCAGAGGACCTGGGTTCAGTTCCCAGCACTCTCAGGAGGCTAACAACCTCTTGAGAATCTGATGTCTTCTGGGTTCCATGGGCATTGTACCACACGGGTGCACTTACATACATGCAGGCAAAATGCTCATACACATAAAGAATAAAATAAATGAAAAAAAAAGAAAAAATAAAGTACAGAAGGAATGGTAAATAAATAAAATTTGAAAATAGAATGCTTTTGGAAAGTGGGATTTGGTGAAAGGCAAGGAAGTATTATTTTCTGTAAGATCATAAACTATTTCAGTTTTAAAAGTATGCACACATATAACTTGGTAAAACATAAAACTAGATGAACGGGAAGAAATCATAAAAGCAGTCACATTTATACTAAATTCCAAGCCTAGCTTTTTTCTAGATCATAAATTTCTCTTAGATCTGGAATTTGTAATCAAATACTAATTTTTCTTTTTTTTAATTTAATTTTTATTGATGCTTTGTGCATTTCATACATCATTTTCCAATTCAGATCAGGCATATTTCCCTTTCCCTCCCCCCCCACCCCCACCCCATCCCAGATCATGCATTCTGCCATAATTGTCCTGCATCTTTCTCTCAGTTTTTTTTTTCATTTTTTAGCTATAAGTGATAATCCATGAGTACAAGCATCCTTCGTGCAAAACCAATCTGCAGGCTGTTGTGCCCAAACCCCCACAGCCCCACCATCCAGTGGGGGGTGACAGGTTGTTTGTTCAATCAAGTTGATCAAATGAGTGTCCAGACTACATCGCTGTAGTTTCACCATTCACCCCAATCGCAGCCTTTACATTCTACCACGCCCCCTCTTCCGCAGATTGTTCCCTAGGCCTAGAAAAGGGGCACAGGTGGATGAGAAGTAAAACAGTCCACTCTCTCTGGAGCTGTTGACTTGGACTCTGGTCAATTAAAATACTAATTTTTCTAATGACACATCTTGGTGATCACTACTTTGGAGAATAAGAAAGTGATAAAAATAACTCCACAAGCTGAGTATATTTATTCTAAATTGGTGTTTTTTCTTTTCTTTTCTTTTTTTTTTTCTGGTCTTTTTGAGACAGGGTCTCCCTGTAGCCCCAGCTGTCCTGGAACTCACTCTGTAGACCAGGCTGGCCTTGAACTCACAAAGATCTGCCTGCCTCTGCCTCCTGAGTCCTAGGATTAAACGCATGTGTCACCACACCTGGCTTGTTTTTCCTTTTCTTTCAGTTTTTCGTTTTATTTATTTATTTTTCTTGAGCTAAGGGCTCATGTAGCCCAGGCTAGCTGTGAGCTCCTGATCTTCCTGCTTCTACCTCCCAGGTGGTGGAGTCTCAGGAGTATGCCATCAGACCTGGCTATATTTCTTTTTAAAAAATATTTTACAATGTATTTTTATTTTATGTGTGTATTTTGTGTGCATGGATGTAAGTGCACCTGTGTTGTGTAATGTTCAAGGAGGGCACAGAGGGCACTAGATGCCCTGGAACTGGAGTTACAGATGGTAGTTAGCCATCATGTTGGTGTGGGAACTGAACCCTGGTCCTCTGAAAGAGCAACCAATGTCCTTAACTGCTGCTCAAAGCATTTTTTAAAGCAGATGTGGATACTTCCAGAAGAGATGAGAAATTTCATTGGATTGTAAGAGCTGGAAAACAACTGGCGAGTATCCTCTCCACTGTGTGGAGGCGACGCTTGTTCTGTTACTTCTAGAGGCTTACCCGAACAGAAGAGCATCATTTGCGAGGAATTTTGGCAAGTTGGAGTCTCTCAAAGCTCTTATCAGTACCACATCTTCGTTGAGGTCTGGGTTCTCTCTTTTTAGAGATCTAAATTCAATGGAACAGTTCAGATGACATTGCAAGAACATAGGATAGAATAGGATTTTGTAGAACGGGCCAGGGGCGCTGCTTGCAGCAAGCTGTGGAACATCTGTCACCCTCACAGAGATTCCTGCTGGAGTAATCTTTTGGGTGCTCACTGTCAGCTCTGTGAAAACACAGAGACAAGTCCTGCAAAGCTGCGAAGGCTAGAGGAGAGTGACAGGGACATTTTGTCAAACACTGCCCCCCACCCCCAATCCAATCCAGACCTTATCTCACCTGAGTTTAGAGTTCCCTGAATGTGTTCTGAAGGCTCACATCCCTGTCAGTTTCTACCCACAATACATGGCCTTCTCTTTTGCCTGTTCTTTTTGTTCTTACAGATTTATTTTTATGTGTGTGTGTGTGTGTGTGTGTGTGTGTGTGTGTGTGTGTGTGTGCTGGATGCAGCAGCTGTGCAGCTAGAAGAGGCCGTCATGTCCCCAGACCTGGGGGACACATGCAAGAGCAGCATGTGTCAATAACCACTGAGTCCTCTCTGCAGCCCCTGCCTGCTCTTATTCACCAGTCAAAAGGTCACCCTGTTCTCTAGAAAGCTACATCTATATATCACTTCTGAACAAACTTGAGGGGCAGCCCTGTTGTCCTTACCCCATTATGCGCTAGATGACTGCACACTTGTCATCTTTACCATGGGGCTACTATAGTTGTGTTCTTTGAATGTGAATTGATCTGAATGTCATAGTTTACTAGTTCTTACGTGCAGTGTTGTGAGGAGGAGAACAGAGTGGAGATGGCAGAGAGACCTGTGCTAAGCTTTAGGAGTCGGGCTGTGGAGGCACCAAGTAGGGGTCATTGAGTCCTGATATGAGAAAGAGCGAGAAAGAGAGCAGACTCCCTCACAGACTCTGGATTGGATGGGGACTCAGGATATTGTCCTTTCATGGTGTTGTAAAGGGAAAATCTGGAGCCTGAAATGAGAAAAGATTCTTGGTTTGCTAGTAACTGGGAAACATCTTAGTCTTGAACCTGAACTTTCACTGTAAAGAGAGAAAGTAAATGGTTCCTTAACAACTCAGGTTGTTTTGGGTAACACAGGATTCACTTTCTTGCATGTGTATATCATCAGACTGTGAGTCTTTGAAGACTCGTCATACTGGTGGATGATAGCAAAGGCTTATGTTGAAGCAATACAAATTGGAGGGAAGAGGGAAGTGGGAGAAAGAACCAACTGAAACAGTAAAGTTCTCCCAAAAAACAATAATCTTCTGCTTTGAAAAACTTTAAAAAGACTCAGGAAAAGATACAAGACTTGTATGGCAGAATGCATGAACCCCGGGTGGGGTGGGGGGCATAGAAAGGGAAAGGAGTCTGAATTGGAATGAGAAATGATGTATGTAATGCACAAAATACCAATAAAAATATAAAACAGACTTACTTTTAATTATATGTGTAAGTGTGGGGTGTGTTCATGAGTGCAGTGCCCGTGGAGGCCAGAAGAGCTTGCTGGGTCCCATGGAGTTGGAGTTATAGGTGCTTGTGAGCCACTAGACATGAGTACTGGGCACCAAATTCAGGTCTTTAGGAAAAACAGCAAGTGCTTTTAACAGCTGAGCCATCTCTCCAGTCACAGCAACGGTTTTAAAATCCAATGCCTTTGAGGAGTTCAGGGGAAAGTCAAGTTAGTCAGCAGGATTCACAGAGACGATCCATCATGGGTATATGTGAAGACCAGAAGACGACTTCGAGGTATCATTATACACCGTGTTCTATGAGGGAAAGTTGCTCACTGGCCTGGAGCTCACTGATTTGGCTAGCCCGGCTGGCCAGCAAGCCTGGAGCTTCCTTCTGTCCCTGCCTCTCCAGCACTGGGATTATAAGCACACTATACATGCCTAGCTTTCTTATGTGGGTTTTGGGGATTGAACCCTTACTCCCATGGCAAACACTCTATTCTTTTGTCTCTTACCCAGCCATGACCAGTACAGACTTAACAGCTCTCATGCCAAAGTCATAGTGATCCTGCTGAGAGAGCTGCTCACTGCAGAGCTTGTACATCTGTGTCATCTTTCTTGCTAATATTTTACTGGATTCAAATCCTTCAGAATATAGAATTACCTAAGGGAGAAAAACCAAACATAGTGCTTCTTCCGTGTTTTTGCTGACAACATATTGCATGATACAAAGGCATTTGAAATCTACTGAAGGCAACACACCTTTCCATGCCCCACGTCACATAATGAAGGGATAGGAAGGTGGAAGGACGTGGTGGTGAACACCGATTGTCAACTGGACGGGATTTGGCATCATCTCAGAGGCACACCTCTGAACACGTCTGAGGGAGTTTCTGGATTGGGTTAACTGAGGGGCAAGACTCACCGTAAATGTGGGCCACACCATTCCATGAGTTGGGGTTCTCCCAGACTTCCCCAAAAGGAGGAAGTGTGTAGAGCAGCTCTCTGCCTCCTCACCCTGGTGCATTCCTGCCGCCACGCCTCCCCTGCCAGGACGCACTACACCCTCAAACCGTGAGCCAGAATAAACCCTTCCTGTCTAGAGTTGCTCCTGTCGGGTATTTTGTTACAGCAATGAGAAAAGTATTGTATATAAAGGGAAAACAGGAAGAGTGGCAGGTAGAATAATGTCCAGGAATATTTGAGCACAGATTCTGCCATCTTTACAAATAAAGATGTAGTCTTTGGCTTGAGGAACAGTGGAGTCCAAATTTTGAAAATATTCACATGGGTGTTGGATATGTAAATCCTGAACATAAAAGCAAGAACTGGACATCCCAGGCTGAAGGCAGCTCCGTGCTGGGTTGGCATCACTGTCTCTTTCCTTCAGCTCCTGTGAGTCGAGAGAAGCTGAGTGAGGATCTGTGGCCCCCTCCACTGGAGGAAGATGCCGTGCTCCTGAGAAGCCTATGCATTCTTGGCCTAGTTAGCTGGATGAATCTCAGTCTCTCTCTCTCTCTCTCTCTCTCTCTCTCTCTCTCTCTCTCTCTCTCTCTCTCTATATATATATATATATATATATATATATATATATATGAAAGAGAGAGAGAATATATGACTGTGTGAGTGCACATGTAAAACATGTACCACAGCATGTGTGTGGAGGTCAGAGGACATCTTGTAGGAGTTGTTCTCTTCTCCTATCACGTGGGTCCCAGTTACTGGACTCAGGTCTTCGGGTGTGGTAGTAGACACCTTTACCCCTAAGCCATGTCGCCGGCCGAATCTTAGTGCCTTTGACAGTGAAGGTGGGAGCAGAATCTTCCTTCCACCCACGCTACCCATGATCTGCAGTTGAGCTCAGAAGCACGGTTTGAAATCGTGCAGAGACTTCTCATTGCTTCTTCTTTGCTTACTACTCTGTTGTTACTGATTGATTTTCACAGTGCTACACACACTATAGGTGATTATGCAAGAAATAAAATCTGATGGATTATTTTTAAAAATGTCTTGGGTCAACTTAGGTCCAGATGCAGATGAGCAGGAAACGCTGGACCCTTGCTGACATCCTGCAAAGCTGCTCATACACCCCAACTCTGCTAAGCCACCCTTTCCTTCCTAAACAAGAAGTTTAGAGTAGAAAATTACTAACAGTCAAGCTTGCCTAATGACCGACAGACATGACAAGGTTATGTGTCTGATAAACTTAAAAATAAACAGGACAGGGCTGGAGAGATGGCCTAGCGGTTAAGAGCGCTGACCGCTCTTGCAGAGGACCCGGGTTCGATCCCCAGCACCCACATGGTGGCCGAGAACCGTCTGAAACTCCAATTCCAGGAGAACTCCAGTTCCAGGGGAATCCGACACCCTCTTCTGACCTCCGCGGCACTGCACGTCACAGGTGCACAAACTTGCATGCAGACAACACATTCATACACATACGGAAATAAAAAAAAAAATAAAAAATTTATAAAATAAAAAAAAAAACAAACAGGACATAAAACAGAGATGAACCCACACATGGTTTCTGTTGAAAATAAGATGGAGGAAAGGTCAGACCTAGATGATGGTAAGATTGCACTTTCCTAATTACTCAGCCAAAGAGGAGAGGGAAGAAGGGGTTTGTATTAGGGTTTATAAGGTGCTCTCTGCATTCAGTCAGCAAGCCTGACATCCAGCCTTACGAGACTGTAAAATAAACTGCCTCACTTTTGCTACTCCAAGTCTCTTATTATGTCTCTTAACTAGTGACGATCTTTGTTTCTCATAACTAAGACATTTATTGATGAGAAGTCCTGTTATATCTGTCAGAACAATAGAGTACCCAAGAGACTAGACATCAAAATTTCTCCAGTTCAATTCTGAGCAACACAGCAACATGAGATTCAAACACAATATTGAACTGTTCATAGATTAGAAGCAAGAGCGACTATCTCGCCTGCTTGAACTGCCCCCGTATTAATGAAAACAGAAGGTACTGGGGAGTCCACTAAGATGCATCAAGTATTGTGCTAATACAACTGAAATTCTTCTAATGATAGGCTCTCCCATGGTCTGGTTTAGATTTAATCAAATCCTTTAACTTTGAATATAAGAATATTTAAATAATTCAAAGAAATTTATTAGCTGCAGGAGTAAACTGCTTTCTGAAAAATTCCATTCTAAAAGGGAAGAGCACTTTATTGTATATAAAGTATACTTCAATTATAAAATTAAAAGGGAAAAAATGTGAATCCCAAAATATGACTTGGCAATAACATAGTTTATTTTCAGATGACATAATGGTAGTATAGGTGTGACACATATATATGCATATGTTGAAGCAATACAAATTGGAGGGAACAACAACAACGAAAGAAGTAGGACAAAGAACTGATGAAATAGTAAAGTGCTCCTGAAAACAATAATCCTTTGCTTTGAAAAACTTTAAAAAGAGTCAGAAAAAGATACAAGGCATGTATGGCAGAATGCATGAACTTGAGTGGGGTGGGGGATGTGGAAAGGGAAAGGAGTCTAAATTGGAATGAGAAATGATGTAGGAAATGCACAAATCACCAATAAAATATTTAAAAAAATTAAAAATAAAAAAGGAAAACAGTTTGACCATGTGCTCACAGGCATATTGCTTTTATGTAATAAAGGACATCAAAGAGAAAAAAAGTGTCTTAAACACATGTAAAACTTACACACACAATTCTTAGAATTAATGAAAAATGTTCACCAGAAGTATTTCTTGATATATATGGAAAAGTAGGGGCTAGAGCAATGGCTCTGCAGTTAAGAACTTTGACTGCTCTTGCAGAGGACCTGGGTTCAATTCTCAGTACCTAAGTGGCAGTTCCAGGGGATCTGATACTGTCTTCCTACGTCCTAGGGTATTGCATAACTGGGTGCACTTACATGCATGCAGGCAATACACTCATACACATACAATAACTAATAAATAAAATATTAAAAAGTAAACTCATGATTTATTAATGATTACAATTTTACTAAACCATTATAGACTTATGAATAAAAAATCTTGCTGGGCGTGGTGGCACACACCTTTAATCACAGCACTCGGGAGGCAGAGACAGGCGGATCTTTATGAGTTCAAGGCCACCCTGGTCTACAGAGCGAGTTCCAGGACAATTGGGGCTATAGGGAGACCCTGTCTCGAAAAGACCAAAAAAATTCCTTCCCTTACAATCAGAGTTATTAATATACCTTGACCTAATACTTCTTGTTCTTTGAGACAGGGTCTTACACTGCTGCCCAGGGGGGCCTAGAAACACTATGTAGCCCATGCTGCTCTTGAGCTCACAGTAGTCCTCCTGCCTCAGCCACGCAAGTGCCAGGATTGTAGGCATAAGGCACAATTTGACTCTGTTACTTCTTGAGGCTAATGAAGTTTATGTGCAAAGAGAGCTGAAGATGACGTGGGCTTTTTAGAATCAATCCTGACATTTTAACTCTGGGAGGTGGACTGATGAGGTCCTTGTTAATTAGTTAACTGAACACATTGATTCATTGTACTTTAGGAGCTGAGTATATTCTGGACACCATTCTGGGCATTATGGGAACCAGCAATGAGACTGGAGACCAGTCAAGCAGGCACTTAGGAGACTAATCATGAGCAGTCACTACCCGTGTGCATTCATAAAGTGCTATGACTAGTTTAACTGTCAAGCTGACACAGTCTAGTCTCATCTTGGAAGTGTGAACCAAAGTAGACCCCTTCTCTCCTGAGTTGCTTTTGTCAGCGTATTTATCACAGAAAGGAAAACTATGACAGAAAGGAAACTAGAACATAAAAGAACTTTCTATATTGAGAGAATTAGATGGTAAATAAAACAAATCATGCTTAAAACTTTACTTTGTTTCTAACCTGGAGCTCACCTCTGCAATCAATGCATAATTGGGAACCATCATTGCCATCGGTCTGAACAGGGCTTTCAAATTGTCTGGCAATTCGGTCCGGCCAGCATAGCCAGGATTCATGGTGATGAAGGCTGCGCAGGTCATAATGAGCTTGATTTCCCGTCCCTCGAACATGAATCTAGAGAGCTGTTTAAAGATGAGGTATAAATTAACACTTCTCTAGACGTTTTTCAATTCTTTCACATAATTATTGCTGGAATATGAAACTCACTTAAGGAATGGCCCAGCGGCATCCATCAAATCTTGTTTGGGAGAGCAGGGTGCATTTCTTTATCCTGCCCTGCCTACTTCCAATCTCAATTCTCTGCACTTCCTGCTGTCTGCCTCCTTGCCCTACCCTGCCTGACTTGTGTCTTCCTTCCTGACCTAGTCCTGAAATCTTTCAGTCTCAGCATCCTTTGCTGAGATTTTCAGCTCAGCGTAGACTTATTGGCCACTGAACTGTCTGGACCTCCTTTCTGGTGCTCCCCTCAAAATTCCAACCTCACTTTAGTCTTTGAGTGGCGGAGGCCTCTCCGTCGCCATCTTTAGCACCACCCCTTCCTTTTCATCCAACAGTAAATGCTTAGTGAGGTGAGGCCTTGGGTCAGCCAGCAAGACACACAGTTGAAGGGTTCTCACAGTTGAGCTCTTCTGTGTGAGTCAGACCTGGAAACTGACCATTCCACGGAGCAGATGCTGCAGTCATGGTGCATGCGTGTGTGTGTGTGTGTGTGTGTGTGTGTGTCTAACAGGAGGCTGCTGGAGACATGAAGCTCAAGAGTGGTACTATTCTTGGGGGCAGTTTTTCAGACAGATGGAAGAAGAGGAAGAAACAGCACTGCATGTTCAGTGAATGAGCAGACAGGAAATAAGGGTGAGAGGGAAAGTCTTGCTAGGAGAGGCGCTGTGGTTAAATGTGGATGGTACCCCACAGGATCCTGTGTGTGAACACTAGGTCTCCAATTGGTACTACTGCTTTGGAAGGTTGTTGAGCTTTCACCAGGTAGAGCCTGTTTAGAGGAAATGGATCATTAGAAGTGGGCCTTAAGGTTTTGTAGCCTGAGCCATTTCCTGTCTCCTTTCTGTTTCTTGATTGTAATCAGCTACCTCACACTCCTACCACCATGCCTTCATGGTCAAGCCTTTGCTTCCAAGCCTTCCCACCAGGACGGACTGTCTCAGCCCTAACTGGGAGCTAAATAAACCCTTCTTCCCTTTCTTCTTATCAGGTATTTGGTCACTGCACTGACAAGAGTGACTACTGTGCTGGGGCCTGAGCATAAGGCATCGCACACTAAAGAATTTCCCCATTGTGTCCTGGCTTGAAGGAAGTGGAAGTGACAATGGAGAGCTTAGGAAAACTATAGACAGAGTAAGGAGCAGCCACTGGGGGAACGATGAGAACGGAATCTGGGAAGAGTATGTGGGAAGCGGGAGGCTCTCAGCAGATACAACGCATTTGGAGACGGTTTAGGTTCTATGTTGATGGTAAAAAGACAAGGCACAGGTGAAGCCAAGGCCCATAGTCTGGCCCCTGAATGAAGCTGGAATACCAGGGTGGAGCTGGGCCTTGTCACTGCCAAGAGGAGAAAAGGGTGTGTCAGTCTTGCTGCTAGAGTGGCTGATTACGACGGTCAAGCCTCTCCATTCTGTTCCGGTTTCTTCGTCTATTCTGGGGTGTAGCCCACTCCACCATATCTTCTGAGCACCAGCAACTTGAGAACAAGATGGCTCGTCTCCGAGCCCTCCACTTTTGTTTTACTTCGTCTGACTGCCCTCGAGTTGGCAGTGCTTCACTGCCTCTGCACCCTTCGCTCTCTGCCCCCTTCGCTTTCCAAATTTGCTTTGGGGGTAGCTCAGCAAGATGTTAATGATTTTAAAATTACACCTGGAAGTCCTGGCACGCCTCCGCAGGGTATGGGAGGCAGGACAGAATGCAGACTTTAGGGCCACTTGGATTCAGGTTGATCTCAGGTCTGTGATGTCTATGGAAATATTTAACTTCATTGCATTCTTTTTCCCATAACCATTTTCACACGGGGTTGATAGCAATACTAAAGTAGGTACCATAATGACCTGGACCACTCAGCAGCTCCTTAACAGCTAATGTCTGGCTTGTTTTTATTTGATCTGTAATTTGCTACTCTGCAAAGGTGATCATACAAATCCATAATAACTCTTTATCAGGGGACCTTGCTATGTCAATTGTCCCCTTCCTTGGGCTGAGACGAAGTCAGGGCTCCTGGCTGCACTAGTACAAACCTTGTTGATAGAGCCTGAGGAGGTTTGAGGTTCTTCTGAAAGGAGGCGAGGGAGAAGGGGGGGAGACTTAAGCATTGAAAGGCTGGGACTGTTCTGGTTTGTATAAACTGAAAAACAGTGCTGTTCTTTGGTGACCAAATTGCAGAAGGTCAATGAAGAGTGGTCAGGGACTTGGTCCCATCCTTACTGTCATCACTTTCCAATACAAGACCCCTTCTCCAGGAACTTGCTCATCTGGGGCTAAGACAAATGTTAAATATCAGGTTCACACAGCATGTCCATTTGACAATCCATTGAGTTTAGGAGTGGTAAGGGCTCCTTGGGTGCCTAGAAAGTTCGAGGCTATTTTCAGACCGTTACTAGGTTGAGTCGAGAGGACATGAAGAAAGTGATGAGGCCCAGAAAAGGCAGCGTTAAAGAAGCAGAGCAGAGAAGTAAATATCAAAGGTTAGGAGAAGAACAGTAAAGAGGAAATAGAGGCAGAGGGCAGAGGTTGTTGGAAGCTGAGATGAAGTGATTCAGAATAAAATGGAGCTCAGGAATTCTGAGAAGCAGGTCGTGGGGGATGGGCTGCCGGAGCAGTGGGCACGTCACAGACCCTGTTGACTGGAACTCCAAGCGTGACACAGCTGCCAGGCCCTGAACTTCCCTTTTGTTCTACAGGAAAATCGTCCTGGTCAGCCTTCACTGATTGTTAGCTGACTTCCTCTGCTTTACTTAGGACCTCAGTGCACCTGTGATTGTTACCTGTCTTACCTGCTTTAACCGAGTTTTATGTGTGCTTTCAGTGCCTTCCCCCACCTTTGTTTACCACCCAAAGGTTAGCTAGGAAGCTTCTCCCCCATCCTCTCTGTCTGAGGAAACCTGGTTAATTTTCACTTTCCTTGGCCTCCTGGCCTTTTCGCACACTTTCTGAGACCCCTAATTTTCACTATATAAACTTGTTTTTTTTTAATTTATTTATTATTTTTTATGTGTATGAGTGTACTGTTGCATGTACGTTGGTGCACCCGTGTGATGCAATGCCGAGGAAGTCAGAAGAGGGTGTCGGATCCCTTGGAACTGGAGTTAAAGATGATTATTAGCCGCCATGTGGCTTGTAACCAAGAAAGAAGAAGTGAAGTTTGCAAAAGACAAGCCTCCTAGAGGGGCATCTGTTGGCACTCTCTGCACTGCTTTTGGCTACAGCTCCAAGAGAACCAGGGGTGGGTCAGCTTTGGCGGGGGTCCCTGCAAGAGGTACCGTGTGTGTGTGTGTGTGTGTGTGTGTGTGTGTGTGTTGGGGGGTGTCACGAAGAGTTTCCTGACACCAGAGATGGAGTCTTGCAGTCCGTATGCCTAGGACCCAGCACAGCAGTTTTTTTTGTTTGTTTGTTTCTTGGATGAGAAGTAGGCCCAGTCACTGTGGCATTCACCAGTTACATTGAAAACATGTCCCTCTAATAGGCGAGCTGCTGGGTGATGACTGACTTGAGCCATGTGGACAGACAGTCACCAGGTGCCTCACCTTTGCAGCCTTGGCGTTCCTGATGGTGATGAGCTGCTGGGCGATGACTGACAAGACTTCAATGTCGATTCTATTGAATTCATCAAAACAGCACCAGGCCCCTGACTGTGCCAAGCCGCTGAAGAAGCGCCCCATCATCTGAAATGCAAATAGCTGCTCAACCTGGGGCCATACTCACTGTTCAACTCCCTGCAAGGTTGTAATTTGGAGCTGGGGTATTAAAGAGAAAGAGAAGGTTATGAGTGCATACTACTCTTGCAGAGAATCGGGGCTGGGTTGGGATCTCAGCCGCCCAACATGGGTAACTCCAGTTCCAGGGACTATGATGCTTTCTCTGGCTTCCTTGGACCCCGCACTGATATGTACAAACCCACACACAGACACACATAAATATGTGATTAAAATAAAGTCTTAAAAATCCAAAAAGCTGATTTATCTATGTCCATAATCATTTCCAGACATCCCTGACCTCTCCTGATTCCTGAAGCTAAGCAGAGCAGGACCTAGTTAGGACTTGATGGAAGACAGGAAGTGGAGTGTGTAAATAAGGAAGTAGAATGTGTAAATAAGGAAGTGTTTCATGGGTCATTATGCCCTGGGTGTTGTTATCAGTGTGAGTGCTACCTAACAGAAGTAAGCATGTTCCCACAAAAGGAAGCATCTTTCTGTTTAAGTGGTTTGAATTTGACTTTTAAATAAAAGGATAATCTATTTTTCCTTCTTTATTCATAACCTCCACTGATCTCTGGCAAGTACATGTCAGGTTCTCAAAGAAGTTTGGAAGAAACAAACTTAAGAACTTGGAGAAACCTTGGAGAATTTTCCTACTGGAAAATTTCCTTGTCTGAGGAATGTGCTCACTGTGGTTGGCAGCACACAAGGTATTCTGAGCAGAAGGCACAATGCACTGTTGGGTAGTGGTTCTTAGAGAATCTTAATGGTGAAGGTAAGTGACTGTGGACTTGTGCCACCTGAAGTGTACAATTTCTTTGGAGCCTAGAGTTTTGAGTTAAGCATTTACACACATATTCCATTATTCTATGGATGTCTCCAGAAATAAAACTGATGCTTTTTCTGTCTCAGGGTCAAGTGAGCATACACTGCAAACACCCCCTCCAATTCCAGCAAACACGGATAGACCTCCTTGTGTGTCCTTCTTAAGAATTGTGCCTAAACTTTTACTCATTCCTGTTTGATAAAAGTATTAGGTTATAAAAAGGGCCAGTGCACCCTTATCCCCAAGCCCCCAGATAAAAAGGCACATGAGGCTTAAGCCACGCCAGGAACAAGATTTACTTCCATGTGAGATTAACAGCAAGGGCCGCCTGCAAGGGCCGCCTGCAGACACGTGTTGGAACAGGGCAGCATGGCAGATAGAGAGGTGCTGCCTGGGGCCCACCCATTTATAGCCAGGGGTCGGGGCCTCAGGTACAGAGGAAGCGGTCAGAAGATTGACAGCCTCTGGAGGAAGTGGGTGTCTGTGTCCCTTGGGATTCTGGGAAGCCCAGACCTAACAAAAAGCATGACAGAAGGGAAACCAGTGTCAAGAAGAAAATGCCCAAAGCTAGAGACACATGGAAACACATGTGAAGAAAAAACTGTGGCCCCCAGGTAGAAAGAGGCAGGAATACTCTTCAGTGTGGCTTCCGAGAGTTTGTACCCCAAATCAGTACATGCAGGGAAAGCAGGCGTAAGCCCAGGAAAACTGTGGCCCCCACGTAGAGAGAGGCAGGAATACTCTTCAGTGTGGCTTCCGAGAGTTTGTACCCCAAATCAGTACATGCAGGGAAAGCAGGTGTAAGCCCAGGAAAACCGTGGCCCCCTTCTTTTGTTCCTTCCTTCTCTATCCAAATGAGGAAGCAGGTTCCGATTTCAGCACTAACTTTTCCCATCAGATCAAAATCCTAGGACCTCCTTGTAGACAAAGGAGCACTGTTTTAGGAAGATATTAGGAGATCATGGGAGATAAGGACATTGGGCTTGGGCTCTCAGGAAAGAAGAGACATGGAAAGAAAGGATTCTAGAGCTCAATTCAGTTACCGAGACTCAGTAAGAACAGTGAAAGACAGCTCTATCCAGGGGCAAAACCAAATGAAATGTGTACACTTAGAAGGAAAGCCCTTATCTATCATCCGCTAAGGGTGCTAAGGGTATACTGCCTGCTTTTGTCCAGATGCTCTGTGGGGAAGTCTAGTGTACATTCTAGCTATACCCCACAGACTCAGTGGACATTCTGGGGAAGCAAGCTGCCCACACCTTCAACTTAGTACTCACTTCATCTATATTTCTGATCCAAGAAAGGTATTTAGGGGAAAATTAACATTCAGAAAAATAAAGAATGAGAAGAATAGATGGAGTGAGCAGGCCTGGAGGACATGGAGATAGATCATGAAGGAGATGGACGAGCATGTAAAGTGATCCCAGTGTAATCCTCAGGGAGATTTAGAGGAAACTGCATTCCTCTACTACATTAAGAAGGTTGTCAGAGGTAAGTCTTTGAAAATTAATAATACTATAACCAAGATTAGAAATAACTCAAAAAAAAAAAAAGATTAGAAATAACTCAACCAAAACAATAAGTCTCAAGGGATTAAATACAGAAGCAAATATGTCACCACTTCCTCAAGTAGCAAAGATCTTAAAGGTAGAAGACCAGCCAGTTAGTTATTTTTACAATGCAAATGTTCATAACCATTATTATTGGTATTTATTTATTTATTTATTTATTTATTTTTGAGGCAGGTTCTCCCTGTAGCCCCAGATGGCCTAGAACTTACTATGTAGACCAAGTTGGCTTTGATTTCACAGAGACAGCTACCTCTGCCTCCCAGTGGGACTAAAGCTATGTACCACTGCTCCTGACCCCTGATATTGGGATATGTAAAATTCATGATCTTTAATTTATAACATGCTAAATATCAACGAATATAACCTGTGTTGTTAATTTTAAGAGCAGAAAGGGTCCCCAAAGAGCACAAGAACTGATGTGCTGAAAAAAAAAACCCTTACCATTGATTCTCAATCATTCTTTGATAGCTTTGTTTGTATGGTGGTGGTGGGGATTAAATCCAGGGCCTCATGCATACTGGGCAAGTGTTTGACTACACTTCAGCCTTCAGATTTTACTGAGTGAACTGCCCATCTTCTCCTGAAAAGTTAATTTTTGTTCCTAGGTTTTCTTGCGTGTGTGTGTGTGTGTGTGTGTGTGTGTGTGTGTTCATATGTGTGTGTATATATAGATGCACACATATCTTAAGCTTTACTTTATTATTTATGTGTGTGGAAGTTAGAAGAGGCTGTTGGATCCTCTGGAGCTGGAGTTACAGGTGGTTGTGGGCTTCGTAATGTGGGTGCTTGCAATGGAATTCCAATCCTCAGTGAAAGCACTCTTTTTGTTTGTTTTGGTCTTTTTGAGACAGGGTGTCTCTTTAGTTCCATCTGGCCTGGAACTCACTATGTAGATCAGGCTGTCCTTGAACTCACAGACCCACTTGCCTCTGCCTCCTGAGTGCTGGGATTAAAGGCATGCACCACCACACCCTGGAAGGACATAAATCACTCTCAACCACTGAGCATCTCTCCAGTCCACTCACTATTATATTTTGTATCATATATCACTTCTTAATTTGCTTATTTACATATACAGATTTTTTTTTTATCACTTGAAAGGTCTCCCCTGTGTTGATTCTTACCTGGATGGCCCAGTCTGCCACATGTTGCTTGTGCTATTCATCCATTTTAATTCCACTTTCTCCTCTCATTCATCATTACCTCATTCTCTTTCTTGTTTTGTTGAATCATATAGCAATCAAAGAAAGTTGGAGAAAGTATTTAACAGTTGTATTTAGATTGAAAATGTACCTTGTAATCCAATCCATCAGAGCAGTTGAAGACGACACACTGGATAGCAAGAGCCTTTGCTAGATCTTTGGTGGTTTCTGTTTTCCCAGTGCCAGCAGGACCAGCTGGTGCACCTCCCAGATCCAGCTGCAGAGCCCCCATGAGGCAAAGATAGCACCGATCCTGAAGAAATCAATCAACTGTCATTAATGAAGGGAACTGACTTCAGCCACAGAGTTATATGCCCTTTCCTTTTTTTTTTAAATATTTTTTATTTTATTATTTTTTATGTGTATGAATGTACTGTCTGCATGTAGGTTTGTGCACCTGTGTTGTGCAATGCCGCAGAGGTCAGAAGAGGGTGTTGGATTCTCCTGGAACTGGAGTTCTCCTGGAATTGGAGTTACGGACGGTTCTCAGCTGCCATATTGGTGCTGGGGATCGAACCCGGTTCCTCTACAAGAGCAGTTGGTGCTCTTAACCGCTAGGCCATCTCTCCAGCCCCAAGCCCTTTCTTTTCTATAATAGGAGGATCACTATTTACTTTGTGCATATATCTTTGTGATGTCTATGCATGTGCGCATGTGTGTGTGGAAGTGTACACGTGCATGTGTACCCACATGCACATGTATGGTGGGTGTACTTGTCCCTGGAGGCCAGAGGTTGACACTGGGCGTCTTTCTCAACTGCTCTCCACCTTATTTTTTGAGGCAGGGTCTCTCTCTGACTTGGACTGCACTGATTTGAACAGGCTACCTGACTGGTGAGCGCCAGGGTTCATCCTGATTTCACCTCCCCAGTACTGGGATTATAGGCAGTGCCACCATGCATGGCTTTTTATGTGTGTGCTGGGGATTTGAACTCAAGTCTTTGCACTTATGCGGCAAGCCCTTTTCCTGACTGAGCCATATCTCTAGCTCTGAAACTCACTACTTTCCATGAAATATTGTAATTGTAACATAGAGATCCATGCTATAATTAGATAATGCAAATCTTTGCTATATAAAGATGTAGTGATGAAAACTTTTAAGACCGTTCTGATGAAAAAGCACTCCCATGACAGAGTGACCCTAAGTGATCAGTAACTTGCCGTGAGAGGAGTGATGACCAGCCTTGGACATGCTCCCAAGTACTCATAGGCGTAAGTGTACTGAGAGAGCGCCATTCTAGCTACACAGTTATCCAGGTCTATATCCCAGTAATAGCGCAGTTGTCTCTGCCAGTCAAAGGAGTTGGCTGAGTCTACCTATGTGATAGAAATGATATATGTATTAGAGACACTGATTTCACAGATAACCGTGCAGTTTTCCTTCAATGAAACACTTACCTTGGCTTGAACAAGTTCAGTGACTATATCTCTTGCATGGACATCAATAGTAATCAATGCAGTTACGATGTTTCTGTGTAATTTTGGAAGAGTGCCTCGAACTATGGCAGCCAGTGCATTTAACCTCTACAAATTAAAAATAAATTGTCAATACTGAATTCTGCAACATCAGAATAGACACACACACACACACACACACACATGTAAGAGAGGATGGGGGTGAAAGTAAACATGTGCTATATACATGTATGAAGTGTCAAAAACTAAATTTCATTAATTAAAAAAGAGAATATGATGTCACCTCAAATCTGATACACTGGTTATTATAAAAAATAAAAGATAAGCTGGGTGTGGTGGTGCACACCTTTAATCCTAGCACTCGGGAGGCAGAGGCAGGCAGATCTTTGTGAGTTCAAGGCCAGCCTGGTCTACAGAGTGAGTTCCAGGACAGCTGGGGCTACAGGGAGACCCTGTCTTGAAAAGATAAAAATAAATAAATAAATAAATAATCAATAAAAAATAAAAGATAACAAATATTGTCAAGGACCTGGAGACAGGAATCCTATACACTCTTGCAGGAATAGAAAATGGTGCATGTATGATGGGACACAGTATGGTGTATGGGGGTTTCTCAACAAATATTCAAGATGGAATTACCAAACAAACTAGTAATCCTACTTCTGGGCAAATACATCAAATAACTGGAATCAGGGCCTTGGCCTTGAGGAGCTATCTGGTCTCCAATGTTAATAGCAATGTTATTCACAATGGCCAACATGAAGAAACAACGTAAAATCCATGAGTGGAGGAATGAATAAAGAGAACATGTCCTATGTACACAATGGAAAAGCATTTGGTCGGACAAGGAAGGCAATCCTGTCACAGGTGACATGGATGAAGGACATTAAATTACATGAAACAAGCTAGTCACAGGACAAATACTGAATGAATTCACTATGAGATATCTACAGTTAGCCGACCATATATAAACAGAAGAGAGCGGAGACTGCTGGGTGGAAAGAAGAGGAAATGGTGAGTTGTTGCTCAACACACATAAAGCTTATTCATGGAAGAGGCTCTAGACATCTGCCGTGCAGTGCCATGACTTTGGTTACCAACACTGGATTGTGCACTTCAAATATTTCAAAATTAGATTTGTGTGTGTGCATGCATGTCAGTTTGCATGCATGTGGAGGCCAGAGGGCATTGGGTGTCTTCCTCTGTAGCTCTCTGCCTTACTGTGTTGAGACAGGGTCGTTTACTGAACCTGAAGCTTAACATTTCATCTAGGCTGGCTGGCCAGCAAGCTCTCAGAATCCAGTGTCTCTGGCCTGCAGTGCTAGAGTTATAGACATGCACTGTAGTGTCAGGCTTCATTTAAAAATTTTAAAATAAAAGTAATGTGGGAGGAGATGGGGAAGGGAGCAACAAGATGAAAATACATTTGTAAAATTCTTAAATAATAAAATATTATTACAAAATAAAACAAAACAAAGAAAACCATAAATTTCCATGAGATCTAGGTCCTAAGCCTAGTAAACACAATTATTTCCTTTTTTAACTGAGCATTTGTACAACTCATACAATCAAACCCAGCCACCCCCATGCCCTAACTCCCCCACCAGAACTCATGTATTACAACTGCTATGAGAGAAAATCAATCAATGGTACAATCCAGTACCAAATTCTAACAACCATGATGAGCTGACCAGCAAACTACTATTAGTGCAGTAGAGGCACTGTTGTCTGTGGGATGGTCAACAGCTATCTTGGAAGCCTCTCAATGGAAGTGAACCCATGAGAGCCACTATAAACTCAGCCAAATGCTCAGAGCTGGAGGGGACAAGAGCCTAGAGAAAAGTGTATTGGGGTCATATCTCTGGGCAAATGAAATTTCTTACCACATACTATGAAATCTTATATTTACACACAATTCTTTCTTTTTTTAATTTTTTAATTAATTTTATTTACTTCTGTATGTATATGAATGTACTGTCTGCATGCAAGTTTGTGCACCCGTGTCGTGCAATGCCACGGAGGTCAGAAGAGGGTGTCGGATTCCCCTGGAGCTGGAGTTCTCCTGGAATTGGAGTTTCAGACGGTTCTCGGCTGCCATGTGGGTGCTGGGGATCGAACCCGGGTCCTCTGCAAGAGCGGTCAGCGCTCTTAACCGCTAGGCCATCTCTCCAGCCCACACAACTATTTCTTAACCAAGTTGCAGATCATTATAACTCTGATGCTTTCCTCTTAAACTGCTTTTCCACCTATTTAATAGTTCTTCATACAAATACCAAACAAACATGAAAGGAGTGTCCCATAAAAACAATTCAACAGAAATGGCTTAAAGTGAGAAGTCCCGAGTTTTGGCAGTCATGTCAGTGTACTGAACCTCTGAAATAAAGTGAATTTGCATTAACCCTGGTAAGAACCATAGAAACTATCTTGTGTGGCAATATGGTCAACATCACTCTGCTAAAGATCTCACCTCAATATTTATTCTTTCAAAATCTTCCAGGTTCTCTAAAGGATTTTCTTCTGATACTAAACACTGGGTCAAATCACGGCACCACATAATCTGAGAAATAGTCAGGATGACCTGCAACAAAGCATCTTCTTTAAGCATGTGAGATATTATACCAAAGAAAGATTCACAAGCAGAAATATATTGGGCTGTTACTTGAGAAGGGTAGCCAGCCATCACCCATTCCGGTCTCGGTTTCCCCTGATAGTCAGCAATGGCAGCCTTGCAAAGCCGACGGAGAGATGTGAACATGGCCTCCTCCACCTTCCCAAGCCATTCTTCCACGTTGCCTCGTGCCTTGAGGCCCTTCGTCAAGCCAACCTAGGAGGCAATTAGGGCAATGAGAGAATGGCTCAGGTTTGACTTGTAAGTGTTCTATCTGCTGTAAGTGCTCTGCCTGCTGGAAGTGCTCTGCCTGCTGTAAGTGCTCTGCCTGCTGTAAGTGCTCTGCCTGCTGTAAGTGCTCTGCCTGCTGTAAGTGCTCTGCCTGCTGTAAGTGCTCTGCCTGCTGTAAGTGCTCTGCCTGCTGTAAGTGCTCTGCCTGCTGTAAGTGCTCTGCCTGCTGTAAGTGCTCTGCCTGCTGTAAGTGCTCTGCCTGCTGTAAGTGCTCTGCCTGCTGTAAGTGCTCTGCCTGCTGTAAGTGCTCTGCCTGCTGTAAGTGCTCTGCCTGCTGTAAGTGCTCTGCCTGCTGTAAGTGCTCTGCCTGCTGTAAGTGCTCTGCCTGCTGTAAGTGCTCTGCCTGCTGTAAGTGCTCTGCCTGCTGTAAGTGCTCTGCCTGCTGTAAGTGCTCTGCCTGCTGTAAGTGCTCTGCCTGCTGTAAGTGCTCTGCCTGCTGTAAGTGCTCTGCCTGCTGTAAGTGCTCTGCCTGCTGTAAGTGCTCTGCCTGCTGTAAGTGCTCTGCCTGCTGTAAGTGCTCTGCCTGCTGTAAGTGCTCTGCCTGCTGTAAGTGCTCTGCCTGCTGTAAGTGCTCTGCCTGCTGTAAGTGCTCTGCCTGCTGTAAGTGCTCTGCCTGCTGTAAGTGCTCTGCCTGCTGTAAGTGCTCTGCCTGCTGTAAGTGCTCTGCCTGCTGTAAGTGCTCTGCCTGCTGTAAGTGCTCTGCCTGCTGTAAGTGCTCTGCCTGCTGTAAGTGCTCTGCCTGCTGTAAGTGCTCTGCCTGCTGTAAGTGCTCTGCCTGCTGTAAGTGCTCTGCCTGCTGTAAGTGCTCTGCCTGCTGTAAGTGCTCTGCCTGCTGTAAGTGCTCTGCCTGCTGTAAGTGCTCTGCCTGCTGTAAGTGCTCTGCCTGCTGTAAGTGCTCTGCCTGCTGTAAGTGCTCTGCCTGCTGTAAGTGCTCTGCCTGCTGTAAGTGCTCTGCCTGCTGTAAGTGCTCTGCCTGCTGTAAGTGCTCTGCCTGCTGTAAGTGCTCTGCCTGCTGTAAGTGCTCTGCCTGCTGTAAGTGCTCTGCCTGCTGTAAGTGCTCTGCCTGCTGTAAGTGCTCTGCCTGCTGTAAGTGCTCTGCCTGCTGTAAGTGCTCTGCCTGCTGTAAGTGCTTTCTGCTGTAAGTGCTCTGCCTGGTGTAAGTGCTCTGCCTGCTGTAAGTGCTCTGCCTGGTATAAGTGTTCTGCCTGCTGTAAGTGCTCTGCCTGGTGTAAGTGTTGTGCCTGCTGTAAGTGCTTTCTGCTGTACTTCTGTAACAGAATTCTGAACTGTGTAAACGCTGGCTTGAGCACAAATGCTGATACTTTTGATTGACCTCTTGCAGTGATTTTTGGAGCTAGTCGCTTGAAAGGGGATTCCCCATGTATTTGTTCAGTAATTTCCATTTAATACTGCTCTAATCTGACTTTGACCCCCAACTATTCTTCTGAACTTGTTCTCATCAATGACCTTTCTCCACAACTGAAAGGTCCAGCCTCCATTTTCAGCTCTTCTCATATTTATGTCTCAAACTTCCAATAACATGCAGATCTGCTTGTTTTTATCAATTCTAACATCTTTTACATTTCATGTTTGCCCAATATTCTATCCATAATCTTCTCATTTCTCTCCTTCTGTACCACTGATGAGCAAATTCTTTGGGAAGAGGATCAATTGAGGCTAAAACTAAATGTTCATGGACTTTTGGCCCTCCAATGGAAACACTACTGTGTTACAACTGGACCCGATTTTTTGTCATTTCACTATGCAGTCTTTCCAGAATGTTCTACCTTCTCATGATCACATGGCAGATACTCATCTTCATTTTTGAGTGTGTTTATGTGTATGTATGTATGTATGTATACATGTATGTGTGATTGTGTACATATATATGTACCTGTGTCTGTGTATGTGTGTGCCTGTGTGTGGATCTCATTTATGTGTGTGTGTATCTGTCTATGTATGTGTGTATATGTATATGTGTGCATCTTGTGTTCCTGTGTGTCTGTGTATGTAATGTGTGTGTTTATGTGTGCATCTCTGTATGTATTTGTACATGCCTGTGTATCTGTGTTTATTTGTCTGTGTACATAAATGTATGCCTCTGCATGTCTATGTATGTATAAGTGTGTATGTGTGTATGTACCTGTGTGTATGTGTCTGTGTATATGTATGTGCCTAGGTGTATGTGTCTGTATATGTATGTGCCTAGGTGTATGTGTCTGTGTATTATTCAAATATACATGTGTGTCTGTGTATGTATATATGTGTATGTCCTACTGTGCAGATGTGTATGTATATACATGTGTGCATATGTGTGTGTGTGTGTGTGTGTGTGTGTGGTTTTTGTCCTCTGTGCCGTCACTTGGCTCTTCACAGTCCGCCACACTCCAGTATTCACTCTCTTGTTGCTCCTGTATGGTAGGAGTTCCACAGCCCTAGAGTTGCTGCTACCACAACAAACTCCTACAGACCTTGATGTCTGCTGGTCTGTGATGGCTAACCCCCATTTCACAGTGGAGATTAAAGGATGGATCTTGGATGCAGGTAGCCTGGCAGAGAGCCAACATTCTTGCCTAGCCTCTTCTGTAGTCTGTTTCTAACAGAGTACAGTGCATTGTGGAGGTGATTTTTGATTGCTTGACAATTTCTCCATTAGATTTTGAGCTTTTTGAGGGAAATAGCTCTATCTTGGTGATCCTTGAAACTACAGAGTCCCTGCCAAGTTTAGGGTGTGAATGAGCAATCTTCTACCCCACTTCTAGACACAGAACTGAGTTTCTCTGTAAGGAATTGTCAACAGAAGCAGCTTACCCGCTCTCCCTCAGGTGACAGCATCGCCAGAATATCATTGGTGAAAATCTTTTCTGGCTCTGTATCTATACCAGGGATCTTCCCCTCGGCTGGAGGCATGAGTGCAAACTCCAGCTTTGAAATGGAGTCAAAGCACTTCCTCAAGTGTGGCTGCACAGCTTGTGGATTTCTGGTCTGGGCCAAAATCTCCAGGAGCTCATCATTTGACAGGAAGTAAAATCTGAATGAGAGAGAACCCTTAAAATGCAACTTGAGGTAGAGGTGTGGCTTCAGATAGACATAAAAGATGAAATTCTTTGGCTGTATCCCTTCCAGGGCATTAATTTCCTGGTCCTCTACACTGGTTCTTGGTTTCTAGGGGAGACCACATGTTTCTAAACCAGTTCCTGCGAAAATTACCTAGACCTAGTATCAGAACAAAAAGATATTTATAAAATTATTAATAATATTAGCTCTTGCTACAATATTGATTTACTCTCTCATCTGTCTTCCTTGGCTGGGAGCTCCTCTAGTGAAGGCACATTGCTTGCCCTAACTCCTGCCTCACACACACCTAGTGTTCGATACATTATTTGCTAAACAGAAAATAGATAGGTGAATGGTGACAAGAGCCTTACTTGGTTCTGTGAGAATGTCCAGATCCAAAGGGAGAATATGCTGTTGTGAAAAGTGATATGATTTTTCCAACATGCCATTTCCCATTATAGGAAGGCTACACATATAGAAAGAACACATTGTATGTGTATTATAGGAAGGCTACACTTACACAGAAAGAACACATTCTATGTGTATTATAGGAAGGCTACACTTACACAGAAAGAACACATTTTATGTGCATTATAGGAAGGCTACACTTATATAGAAAGAACACATTCTATGTGTATTATAGGAAGGCTACACTTACACAGAAAGAACACATTCTATGTGCATTATAGGAAGGCTACACTTACACAGAAAGAACACATTCTATGTGCATTAAAGAAGGCTATACATACATAGAAAGAACACATTCTATGTGTATTTCAGTGTCGTTCCAAGGAAGATGGGCAAAGAAAGGCATAAAATTACAGAATACGATTCTGCTATCCATTGGGGTTTGAGACTTACAGTCCACAGGTCAAATCTGGCCTGCTACCTGCTTATGTCAATAGAGAATGACTGCCACATGGGCATGCAGATGTCTTGTCTGTGGGTCTTTTTCTGTTACAGCAATGGAGCTGAGTATCTGTAGTTATATCATCTACAGAGCCCTAAATATTTACTACTAAATATTTATTGTGTGAAGTTTTAAAAAAAGACATAGCCATTTTTCCTGTGGTACTTAACTAAAAATATTCTTGTAAGAGTTCGTCTGTGGTACTACAGCTTCACAGTTGGCTTTTCTTCTTCTCCCAGTGCTGAGGATTGAACCCACAGCCTAGAACATGATGGATGAGCACTGTGACACTGAGCTGAAGCCCTGACCATTAAAAATTACTTTTGATTTTTAAAAATTTTTACTTTTAAATATTTGTTGAGTTACTTAGGCTGGCCTTGAACTCACTCTGTAAACTCAGGGAGGCCCTGAACTCATGATGGTCCTGTCCCAAGTAGCTGAGATTACAGGCATGTGACACCCAGCCTGCTTTGGTCTTGTTTTCAAGCACTCAGTGGAATTTGATTTATTATCTCAGCTAACTGTCCTAGCTCATTCCACAGTAGGACAGAGCAGTGGATTGCTCAGGCTGAAGATAGTGCTTTTCCTAAAATCTCTGTCTCTCTCACTGCTGTCCATGTCCATAATTCACGTCTGAAGGACTGAGTGATTCAGCGTTTAGAGAATTCCCTGGGTCAGTGCTTGTCCACTCAGCAATGTCCCTCAACAGGAGGAGCTGGAATGCCCTTTCTCAGAACCTCTCTTAGCAAGATTTCAGATTCGACTCTTCCCATGAACTGATTTTTCTCTGACAGGGAGACAGTGAAGGGAAGCAGACACCTTTATCCCCATTTGCTAAAGTGGGATTTTGTCTTTGGTTGTCAAGTGTCCTCCGGAAAATCATCCTTTTTTTTTTATTGTGTTTTAAAATTGTGTGTATAGATGTATCTGTATGTGGGCATACACACACACATACACACACACATGAGTGCTGGGAACTGAACTCCCATCCTCTGCAAGAGCAGCCAGAGCTCTTAACTACTGAGCTATCTCTCTGAGCTGGAGAGGGGACATCTGAGGAGTGCCGTGTGCTAAGGGGTCTCTCTAACCCCCTGACCCTCATGCAGAGGGTCAGCATCCCTCATCTCAAGCCTACACATCTTGGAGGGCTTAGTATTTGCTCCAACAATCAATCTAAGGGAAAGTGTCCATGCACATAGAAATTTCTTGTTTTCTTTGATGATTGAGGTTATGATCTTAATCTTAAGCTGATGTATAGTTTACAACAAAACATCTAGGTTGCTTTTAAAAACTTACCTTGGAAAGATAACTCTTTTTGATTCTAAATGTGCCTCTAGACACTTCTGAATTTGATCAAGTAAGGCATTATTACTTTGAAAAGTCTCCAGAAGTCCTGTTCATTGAGGAAAAATATGTTGGCAACTTGTATTAAAGTATATTTATCTCTTCCCTTTCCCGGTCTAACCCTCCCTTCACACCTTCCCGATTTGCCTAGCTAATGTAAAAAACCAGAGGGAGGGGCTGGAGAGATGGCCTAGAGTTTAAGAGCACCAATTGCTCTTGCAGAGGACCTGGGTTCGATCCCCAGCACCCACATGGTGGCTGAGAACCGTCTGTAACTCCAATTCCAGGAGAACTCCAGTTCCAGGGGAATCTGACACCCTTTTCTGACCTCCACAGCATTGCACAACACGGGCGCACAAACCTATATGCAGACAATACATTCATACACATAAAAAAAAAAAAAAAGAAAAAGAAAAAGAAAAGAAAAAACCCCCCCAAAACCCCAGAGGGAATCCCATTAGTCCAAAAACCTACTGACAGATTACATATGCAATATCTCTACATGAGTTCATCTGTATAGATGAAGGCTACATAACAAGAAACAGTGCCAGACAGAAGAAAACTTTCTTTGAGTTGTTTAGTCCAAGTTTAATCCAAGAGACTCAAATTACATAGGCTGGTGCCACAGCCCTTGATTGCCTCCCAGAATTTGAAGGTAAGAGCCCATTGTTGAAGACAGGACATACTTTGGACACAGGATTTGGAGTAAGGTAGCTGGAATTGACCTAGAAGTCACTTCTCCTGAAGGCTAGCTCTCATAGCTTTGGAGAGTACTACATATCAATCAATGGTCCAGCTTTAAGGCCTAATAACCACATCAATGATCAACACAGTAAACTATATTGGCACAGTAATGGCACTTTTATCTTGGAGGTCATCAATATTTACTAATTGGACTTAAAGCTCGCTCGATGGGAGGAAACTCATGTGTGGTACTATAAATATTGCCAAATACACATGGCTGGAGAGGTCATACATCTTAGAGAACATCTCAAGTCTGTCACATGCCTAGACAAATGTAATTTCTTACTATGTGCAAAATATGGATCCTTATATTTACAGACAAGTATCCCAGTCACCACTCATGAAAGAAGCTTATTTTTCCACAGACAGAGATTATTACAGAGTTCCACAATGGTCACACACAAAGATTGCCTGTGAATTGCCCAAGCCCTAGTGGCTCACAGAACACAGAACGAGGGATGGAGAGAACACTAATGCATCTCCCCCTTCTTATTCACTGAGCTCCCTCATGAAACAGAGGGCCAGGAACACAAAAGGTCACGAATGACCAAAGCACAGAGAATAAGAACCTGTGGAGTGTGGGGCCTTGAACAGGACTCCTATGTCAAACTCCACCCACCCAGGGCTCAGAGACCACTGTGGAAGAGGGGGAAGAGAACTCCTAAGAGGCAGGGAGGAGGTACGTGACCATGTGGAAATAAGAGTTCTACAGGCTCCTGGGACCTTGCTCATATGAACCTACAAAAACGGTGTCAGCATGAACAAGACACACGCAAACTCGAGAAGACAAAAAACAACCACAGTGGAAATGGGCAGCAGGCTCCAATCTCAGCTGAAGAATTATTGACAGCTGGTTATCGCTGGGTGAGAAAGAGCTGATCTTAAGGGGACTAAAAGATGGGCTGATTCAGCATTTCATTCAGAAAAACAAGTTTCACAAAACTTCAAAACAAGTTTCACATCAAAATGGAGTCATGTATACTCTATACACGGTGTAATTAGTGACTCCCTCCTGCCTAAGCCCATTTACTCCTCTGACCTCACCTCCTAAGCAAGCTCTCCAACCCATGCACTCTCCAACCCATGCACTCTCCAACCCGTGCACTCTCCCATAGCCCACAGGGACTCCAAGTTGATGGTTGAACTCAGTAAGCATGCTCTAATCCTAGGAGCCTTGCTTTGGTTCCCTCTGCCTTTAACAATTCTCTGTCAGATCCACATACATTGTCACTCCTTCCTCCAAGTTTCTGCTTAAAAGCACTTTATCAGAAAGTTCACACACACACACACACACACACACACACACACACACTCTAGCCCTTTTATCCTGTTTTATTTTTCTTTGTAGCTTTATCATCTCTTGAAATGATTTATTGCAAGTCTATATTTTATTATCTGAACTCCTTAAGGCCAGATGTATTTAGAATCAGATTCTTTTTTTCAGTTTTAAAAGGCCAATTTTCACTCATCAGTTGATGAATGTCTTATACTCATGAGTATATAGGCAGCACCAATTAGACTCAGTGGGTTATGGAAAGAGGAGGAAAAGGATAAGGAAAAAGAGGAGGAGAAAGAGGAGAAGGAGGAGGAGGAAGAGGAGGACAAGGAGGAGTAAGAAGAGAAGAGGAGGAGAAGAGGAGGAGAAAGAAGAGGAGAAAGAGGAGAAGGAGGAGGAGGAAGAGGAGGAAGAGGAGGAAGAGGAGGACAAGGAGGAGAAGGAGGAGAAAGAGGAGGGGAAAGAGGAGGAGAAGAAAGAGGAGGAGAAGAAAGAGGAGGAGAAGGACAAGGAGGAGAAAGAAGAGAAGAAAGAGGAGAAGGAAGAAGAAGAGAAGAAGGAGGAGGAAGAGGAGGAAGAGAAGGACTAGGAGGAGAAAGAAGAGAAAGAGGAGGAGAAGGAGTAGGAGAAGGAGGAGGAGGAAGAAGAGGAGAAGGAGGAGGAGGAAGAGGAGGAAGAGAAGGACAAGGAGGAGGAGGAGGAAGAGGAGGAGAAAGAAGAGGAGAAAGAGGAGAAGGAGGAGGAGGAGAAGGACAAAGAGGAGAAAGAAGAGGAGAAAGAGGAGGAGAAGGAGGAGGAGCAGGAGGAGGAGAAAGAGGAAGAGGAGGAAGAAGGAGACATGAAGTTAGGGGAATGGGGGACTCTGGAAAGAGTTGTAGGGGGAGTGAAGAGAGGACATGATCTGAGTGCATTATATTTATGTATGAAATTACCTATACATTTTTAAAAGTCTATTTTATAAGAAATCAAGTGGGGCTGGGACATCACTTTGTAATCAAAATTTTTGCTCTAAAGGTTTGACTATGATAATGAAGTAGGTGTGGCAGGCAGAGTAAACGCCCCATCCTCTGGGATGTCTACATCCTAATTCTCCTAAATCTGTAGTTTATATGGAAATGGGAACTTTTTTTTGGTTCTTTTTTAATTCTTTTTTTAAAGATTTTTAAAAATAAATTTATTTATTTATTTATTTATTTATTTATTTATTTATTTATTTATTTATATGAGAGTACTGTCTGCATGTAGGTTTGTGCACCTGTGTCATGCAATGCTGCAGAGGTCAGAAGAGGGTGTTGGATTCCCCTGGAACTGGAGTTCTCCTGGAATTGGAGTTACAGACGGTTCTCAGCTGCCATGTGGGTGCTGGGGATCGAACCCGGGTCCTCTGTAAGAGCAGTCGGCACTCTTAACCGCTAGGCCATCTCTCTAGCCCCTTTTTTGGTTCTTTTTAAGACAGGGTCTCCCTGTAGCTCTGGCTGTCCTGGAACTCACTATGTAGAGCAGGCTGGCCTTGAACTCACTCACAAAGATCTGTCAGCCTCTGCCTCCCAAGTGCTAGGATTAAAGGTGTGCGCCACCATACCTGCCCGGCCAGGAAATGGGAACTTTATAGACGTGATTAAGTTAAAGATCCCAGGATGGGGAAGTTATCCTGGATCCTCTATTGGGTCCAAAAACATACAGGAAGAGAGAGAGAGAGAGAGAGAGAGAGAGAGAGAGAGAGAGAGAGAGAGAGAGAAAGAGGCAGAGGCTGGAAGACTGCAGTTGCTGACTGGAAGGGAGCTGTGAGCCAACAAAGGTCAGCAGTGTCTACAAGCCCTAAGATCTTTCAGTTTTATTATTTCACAGAGTTGTGTGTTAGATAAGAATTTGGGGGCAGAGGATGGGGAGACGGCTCAGTGCTTAATAGCATGGGCCACTCTTGCAGAGGACCCAGGTTGGATTTCCAGTACCCACATGGTGACTAACAACCATCCATAACTCCAGTTCCAGGGGATCCAATGCCTTCTTCTGGCTGTTGTAAGCTATGCATGCATGTAGTGGACTTACGTACATGCACTCATATGCATAAAATTAAAAAAATCAGTTACTGAAAAACTTGGTGTGCAAAGTTGCCTTGCTTGGCTGGGAAACCATCTGGAAATGTTCCTTAGCGTGGGCCATATGCTGTTTTATGGCAAGCAGACTGCTTGAGGCGTTGGTATAGAGCATCAAGCTCAGTAGCTGTCTCTGTCCTCCCAGAGACCGATTCCACATCCACAGAAACACTTCACCCTTGATGCCTGGGTGAAAGAGGCATCTTCTTCAGTGAGATAGTCATGGGCAAGGTGCCCTTGCTCCTGTGGGGAGCCCCTCACTGTGCTCCTGTAAGTAATCCTCACTAAATTCATTGGTTCACACATACAAAAAAGTAATAGAAGTGGAGGGGAGATTAGTTGGTAGTTGGGAAAAGAATGAGATTAGTGGAAGTGGGAGAGGGTGACCAGAGTGACGATGAACACGCTCAAAACACGTGGTATCATATATGAAAAGGCCATCATAAAACCCATTATTCTGTCTAAGGCTAGAATTAATAGATTAGCAAAAAATGTAAGACCCTCGATACTTGAATGAAAATAAATGATAGTATTTTAATGAATTCTAATGAATGAGCTATAAATCTTTCTATAGGAGAGCACCCAGAATAGGTAAGCTTGCCAAGGGTGAGTGAGCACCCACATTGTGCAATGCCTGTGGAGATCGGAAGAGGGCATCAGATTCCCCTAGACCTGGAATTAGGGATGGTTGAACCCAGGTCCTCTGCAAGAGCAGCAGTGCTCTTAACTGCTGAGTCACCTCTCCAGCTTGACACATAGAAATTCTAAAACCGTACTCAGAAGCAGATACTTGTGTTCTAGGACCCGAGATCAGAAAATAAGAAAGCATAGTGCTTAATTCATTCAACTCTTACATCTACCACATGTAAGGTTCCTACATGTGACAAGTCTGTTAAATGACCACAAAAGCTTCTATTCTACTTATTCTTCAGTGTTTGTACCTGGTTGAGTTGCGGCTCGCAGGGCGGTGGGCAGGCGGTTTAACTGCCTCATGATTTCCTTCCAAGACTTGTCCACCTGGAGAAACATCTTGGCCTCTGCAGGCAGCTGCCTCTGAATATCTGGTGCATTAAAGATACTTTCTAGGTAGAGCCAGTTTCTCTGGCAGTTTAGCCACTCTTCCTGGAAGGAAAACGGAAGCTATCAAAATGTAACTTCCAAATCAATGACCACACAGGGAACTGGGAGCTGCTTGGGTCCCCATGGGTCCTTGGAATGAAATTTCCTTAAAGAATCCAAGATTCAATTCACCTCACCTTCCACTGAAGAGAATTATATCGAGTCAGCTGCCCAAGGGATCCCAAAAAACATGGCTAAAATGCGCAGAGGAAATGTTCTACAGGGAGGCAGGATGCTTCCCAACAGAAACCTGAAGGCTTATGAAGTTTATGATGACTTCCAAATATATGCAAAGTGTGGTGGTTAGTGTCAACTACTAGACACAGCCTAGAATTACCTGAGAAGAGTCTCTCTCCTCTTCTCTCCTCTCTTTCTCTCCTCCTCTCCTCCTCTCTCTCTCCTCCTCTCCTTTTCTCTCTCCCTCTCTCTCCTCCTCTCTCCTCTCTCCTCCTCTCTCCTCTCTCTCCCTCTCTCCCTCTCTCCTCTCTCTCCTCTCTCCTCCTCTCTCTCCTCTCCTCCTCTCCTCCTCTCTCCTCTCTCTCCTTTCTCTCCCTCTCTCTCCTCTCTCTCCCTCTCTCTCCTCTCTCTCCCTCTCTCTCTCCTCCTCTCTCCCCTCTCTCCTCCTCTCTCCTCCTCTCTCCTCTCTCTCCTCTTCTCTCCTCCTCTCTTTCCCTCTCCTCCTCTCTCCTCTCTCTCTCCTCTCTCTCCTCTCTCTCCCTCTCTCTCTCCTCTCTCCTCTCTCTCCTCTCTCTCCCTCTCTCTCTCCTCTCTCCTCTCTCTCCTCTCTCTCCCCTCCTCTCTCTTCTCTCTCTCCTCTTTTCC